>VXAA01000016.1:578506-614121 GCA_013399115.1 Anseranas semipalmata | reverse complement strand
TTTTTTTTTTTTTTTTTTTGTAACATTCTGCAGGTATTAAGAAGGTAACATTCTGCAGGTATTTCTGCAGGTTAGGAAAAAGTATTAACGCTTTATTCACATTCTCAAATATCTGCTCATGCAATTCACCATATTGATCTCCTTTTAGCACTTCAAATAAACAGTTTACCAAAAAGCTTTAATTATTTCACAGTCCTTCATTCACATCAAGCAAATGTTTTCCCTGTTTTGGAGGAAAGTGGTTGAAACATCATGGGGTAAAATTGAATTATTTGACCCAGACCACAGAAAGGCACTTTCAAAGCTGAAATCATAAAGCAACAGACCTTACTTAAATCACCTTCACAGAGGTTTAATCTAAAGTGTTATGCTTGTCATTGTAGAAAAAGCTAAAACTATGTACAAAGTCAGCCCCAGTCACTCAGCTAATAAGTGTAATCTGTTAAACTGCTATAACTCAGACATTTTGGATTATGTGCACGGTAGTGGAGGCTGTAATGCTTTTTAGCTGGTGGGGTTCTCAACAAAAATTTTGCTGTGGACACGTGCATGTGCATGTGTGTGTGTGTGTTCGTGCAGCAGAGGTTGGAGATGATGGTATTGCACAAAACAAAACCACAATAAATGATTCGTTTTCAAGATAATTCTAGCAAGACAAGAGTTTTTAGTTATAAGAGGGAAAGCAGAAAAAGTGGCCATTTCTTTGTAAATATCCTTGCATCTTTCTCCTCTGCAGCACCTTTTGTGCCTTCAGCTGGAGTTGCCACATGCCCATCTCTGCGAGGTGGGAGCAGCCTGAGAAATCTCCCCTGGGGCTGGTGCACAGTGCATGGAGGCACCAGCAACTACCATTGCTCTCACTGAGCTTGTTTCCCAACACAAAACTTCATCATAAAAAGCAGAGCTCAAGAGCATGGTTGCACAATTAATTTGCACAACTCACCCCCCAAATAAAAGCATGACATGGAGGGGAGGGACCCCACTCTCCCAGGCAAAGTGCAGGCTGGTTGGTGCACAGCACCGGAGTTCAATGCCCACCTCTCTAAGTCATGCTCTCACAAATCCCATCAAGCTATTTTTTTCCTGAATGAAGGAAGTCAGGAGGAGGTGGGGTCTGCTTGCATCTGCCTTGGTTTTACCAGGGCAGAAATGACTCATAGCTGATGTACTCAGAAAATCAAGGTAAGTAACATCGTATTTTCCAAAATTTCAGAAACTTTTGAGAGATAATGTTAGATACAGTTGGTAACCTTAAGCTGTAGCAATTATTTTATGTAGAAGATAGAAACTTTTCTTTAAATTGAAGTTATAATTGGCCTTTCTAGGATCCATATGCAACAGGCAAGAAATTACAACTATTAATTCATGGGCTCAGTGGGCAGCAGTATGAATGGGAGTTTGTCTGGCAACGCTCTGACCCCCCCAAAGATCTCGGGGATTTGATGACATATAATTACTTTTAACCATACATAAATACTGAGAATGTATAGAATTCCTTATTATTTTGGTTAATACACTTCTGCTTTTCTGAAAGATATTGAGGAAAATATGGAAAGTATACATATACAGTCATCCCTCATGCCTCCTGTCTGTAAGGAGAGAAAGATAAGTGTGGGCATGATAGCACGGAAGAGACCAATCTGTGTGATTTTATGACCAAAATGCAATCTTCTTCCTTCTAGAATATTGTGTATCAGTTTTATGATGAATTTAAATATCTGTGCAGAATCATAGGTTTAATATAGATAATGTATTTTATAAGTTTTTCTGATTTAATTTCCTGGCACTCTCTCTCACTTATACACTGCAGGCTTTGTTACATAACAAGCTCTAGATGATTGATAAAAATAATATTATAATGAAATGTGAATTAACACTAATTCAATTTGGTGGGTTTCGGAGATGACGATTATCGATATATGGATTTTCTTCTTCCAAAGGAATACACAATCAATAGCACTAAAGTTAGGATTGATCAAGTGAATTGTCTTATTCATGTATGCAACTGCTTTCACAATTCATGAATTTCCCACAGATTCATAGATTCTAAGGATAACAGTTATCATAATAACTTAGTGTCACTCTACATTATTGCGGCTGCAGTTAGAGTCAGCAGTGATTTAGCTCAGACCTCATCATCATTCCCATTGAGCATCAGAGGTCACCTGAAGGAGGGCAGGAGTGCATGGATGGGGGTGGAGAAGAGGAAAGAAAACACTGGAGCATGAACACTGGTATATTCAGGGAGCAACAAACATTTATCCCAGGCTGCTGTGGCCACCCGCTGCCAGCCACTGAGCTGTGTCACATTGTGTCTTTGCAATCTTTGATTGCAATTTTGCCAATCCATAAAATCTGACTTCCTGCATAATGCAGACCAGAGATCAAATAAACATGGTAGATCAAATACACACAATAACACGAAGCTGGCTTTTTCGATTAATTTCTTTGATATGTGTGATTACAAATTTCTCTAATGTATCAGAAATGGTAGCCAAGCAAACACAAACCAAAAGGAAAAAAAACAAATCCAACAACAACTTTTGGTAGCTGATTTTGTGAATAGCTTTTTAGTTTTTGGTGTTGCTGATGCTGGAAAGTAAATATGCACAGCTTCGTATGCACATGAAAGGGAAACTTCCAAAAAAAAAAAAAAAATCAGGTCTAATCAACCAGTTGCCACAAAATACGGTACAGTACATTCGTACTTAAAAATGGTTTAAAGCCCTTTAAAGAATGATTTATGTATGACGAAAACCCATAGTTAAATCCAACAGTATCAGCTGCAATAGTAGATTATGAATAAAGGATCATATATGCCATTTATGATATCTTCAATCAGGGTGTGCCAAAATGTGTTTCTAAGATGGCAGAATGATGTATTTCAAATTCAGGATCCTTTCCAAGGTCCTATAAAGTCAGAGTTAAAATAATTCCTCTAGAATCTGACTCTTCCTCCAGTAACTGTGTTAAAAAGCAATAAAAAGGAAATAAAAATATTGCAACTTAATGGTTCAGTTAGGTACAACAAGATGCAAAGCAAGAGAAACATGTTATGAACAAGGAAACCAAAACATTTCCATTAAGAAGCCTATGTCTCCAGCATCTTCTGGGATGGAGAATGAAGGAGGAGAAAGAAGAGAAGATCTGACCTGTTTGTTTGGTCATTTGTTTGTTTTTCCAGTGGAGTCCAAATGGCATTTACAGTACAGTACCACAACAAAACAGCTTTTTTTTTTTTTTTTTTCAGAGCTCCAGATGGTGAGAGACTCCAGAAAAGGAAAAACTTTTCATCCCCATCTGTGGACTGTGGGCACCATGTCATTTACATGAACCTTCCTCCCTAGATAACTTTGGCAATTACTTCGGAGGTGTTAAAAATGTAAGCAAAGTCCAAATTGATTGAATGATGACATTAAAGGCATCTGTGAAATGATTAATTTGGTCCAATCGATACACCACATCGCATTCAGCTCCCAAGAATCAGTGGTGCAGTGCTGTCAGCAGCAGTGCTGGCCTTGTTCAGGGCTCTCCAGCAGGGTGTCCTTTTTGGCTTGCCCTTTTTTGACTGACAAGAGTCAGGGAATGGCTACTGGGAAGAGGAAGATGGCCAATGAGCTGAACTCTGCTTGCCCTGCCCTATGCAGCTCATTGCTCATCACTGAGCTGCAGATGTTGCAACATCTGGCCTGGGAGCAGGTGCATGTGGCAGTGCAGACGCCACGCTGCAGCACGGAAACTACCAGCTCTGGGCAGAAAGTCAATGCAAGTGGTGTTCTCCACAAAGCCCTATTTCTTCCCTTTTCCCAGTGGATGAGGACAGACAGCCCTTCCCCTCCAGTTTGGCTGACTGGCTTCTGAAAATTAGGTTCTGTTGCTGGCTTACCAGCATAACATTGGAAAATAGGAGGAACATGGGGCTTACATATACTTTTTATCTTTGAATATACACTTTTTCATGCCTCTCCTCATCCAAATCATCTTCCATTTGTTGGATGACTTCCCAAAGTCATCACAACAGAGGAAAGACTTTAAGGGGGTTTAAATTAGGAGAGTTTTTTTTTGCCAGATTGATACAGGGTTGTCATTTAGTATAAAAGGGGAAAAGTGCAAGTATGAGATGCTTGTGAGGGAACTGGGCAGACAGTTAATAGTTGAGGGGATAGGTAACAGGATGAGAAGTCTTTCACTTTGTAACAGATGTCCCCAGCTTTTTACTTACAATGGACTACATCTTAAAATCTAAGAAATCTGCCAAACTGATAGCTAAGAGAAAGGCTTTAGGTAATTTCAACTTACAAGAAGAAAGGCAAAACTGTTTACTCAGACAGTTGTCTATCCCCACATGGATATCCATGTTCAATCCTATGCAGGTATAATTCACTTGAAACCCTGTTTAAATCCAGTCACCTCTGTTGCTGATAGGAAGCCATTATCACTCCACTCCAGTTGATCTGCCATGCTCTCCACTGATGGACACAGCCTGTGTTATAAGGAAGAGGTGTTTACACCAAATAATCACTGGTGGCCAGCCTTGCAGAAAGTAAAAGGGCAAGAATTTCATAAGTAAAATTACTTTCTCTCTGAGATGGACCCCACCAAATCAATCAGATTTTGAGGTGGCCTTTTATTACCACTGAACAAATTGTTGCTGTCCTTTGTGGTAAAATGATAATGCCATTTCCAGGGCTCCTAGTCAAGCCAACATCATTCCTAACACTGAATCCTGATTGTTAGATTTATTTCTTTTATTTTGAGGTAAGTTGAAGGCAGTGAATAGATAAGAGATCAAGCATGGTAACTGGGCTAGTAAAAAAGGTACATTAAAACTTAAACATTTTACCTGAATGTGTGAAAAATCAGGCATTTGTCATCGCATCAGATCTCTTATGAACTGGTTAACGGAAAAGACCATCTAGTTCACTGTACTCTCTCCAAATGAAAGGCAACAGGCTACCTAGCTGGTGTTGGGTGTTGGACACAAATTGTAAATGCTACCCCCCAGATTTACACTAAGGGTCTGTATCTGCTTTATTTAGTCAGCAGTGATGACCAGGAGCAAATCTCCACAGTGGAGGGGTTGGCTGATGAAAATCAATCTGAACTGAGGTGGAGGGTTTGATGCAGAGTGAGGCTTGACAAAAGCAGATCTATTCCCAGTGCTGCCAAAGCCTCCATGGCCAGCCTCAGCCAGGCATCACCCACAGAGTCCCACTGGTGCTCGCTTTTCTTGAGTCCCACTCAAAGTGCAGCTAGAGACACTTTTGAGATCAATTTTTAGATTAGCTGAATTCTTGCTCACCCAAACTGATTATGAGTAGAGTATAGTACTGATTATAGTACTTTTGTTTCACACAGATGTTGAGAGGATTAAATGCAAGCAAGGCCCAGACCAAAACAACACACCACATGAGGCTGCAAAGAAGCCTCTGATCAGACTCTGTGGCACACTGTCAACTTCTGTGGGTCAAAATCATGCATTGCCACTGAGATTTTAGGAGGATATTCACAATTCAGAAGGTTTTCAGCTTCCTAAGTGACTGTAATCTGTCTCCCAGAAAAATTTTCTTCCTAAGTATTGACTATTTTTTTTTAAAGAAAAAGAGATATTTGACAAAAAACCTTTTAGGCCCTGATCCAGATCCATCTTAATCCTGAATGTACCAAAATAATAATATGTCATTTAAAGCCTAATTGACATTGTTTCTTTATAGATTTTTTATGTCACTAGACTTTGACCAGGCAGATAAATCATAATATCATTTGAACTGTGCAAAAATATTCTATCAGGAAATAAAAAATGCAGCCTTACCCTGGAAACATCTATACAAGCTACTACACATCAAAAACTAGCTGTCAGTCAAATATACTTTACCTCTCCACCTCAGTGTAGGCACAAAAAATTCTCCAAAACCTTCCTGTCTGCAATCTGCTATGGCATATTGGGGAAAAATATAGTGAGTTGTTTAGCTGAGAATAAAGTGTGAATCCACTACTTAAATCAGTGGTTTACTAAATAAATTTAGGAAATCATGTACAAGTCCAAGATTTAGAATCCCTTTAAATTTTTGAAGTGGTTCCATTTTTTTTTTTTTTTCCTGCTGGCTTATTGGAGCAACTTATGGTGTAGCATGACAGGTTTCAGAAATAGAAGAGGTATCCTGTTTATTAATCAAGGTCTATCTAAGTCCAAGTATTGACTGCTGATTTGCCATGCTCTCTGAAAAGATCTCTAGAGATTGAAAATGTAAGGATGGACTACAAAATTTGTAATCATCTAGGACTGGGCATACCCTTGATTAATGAGAAGATGACATGATGACTCTAAGCACAAGAAATCAGTGCTCTATGTTTCCCCTCTCCCCCACACCAAAAGGAAAGAAAAATTATGTACGTGACAATACTCGACTCTAACAAGTTTTGCAAATATATAATATATGCACAGTTGAAATGAACGTCCAGAGGTCCCAGATGTATCCACCTATAAAATTAATCAACTGCAGTGAACAAACAGAAAGAGGGTTCTCATGTACAGTTTTGAAAAGTTTTCTATTGTTTCATTTTGGTTTTGGTTGTATAGCTTTTGCAAGTGATCCTTAAATATTCTTGCTATGCTTTTTCTTACACTTATATTTAGACCAGGTACAATTTTAGATGTATTATACATAGTGATTGAATTTACTCTTTTAATAGTTCTGGTATAAGAGGTGAAAATTAGTTTGGGGAATGCAGAACTAACCTTTTTTTTTTTTTTTTCTTTATGGTATTTGTTTTAGGTCATTTCATTATATCTACAGAATTAATGAAAACAAACTTTTCACATTTCTTTTTTAAAATACATCTGTTCATACAGAATTGTGAACCACATTTTGCAGAAACAAACCCAACATTTCAAATAGCTTGGTTTGCTTCTTTCACCTTTTTTTTTTTTTTTTTTTTTTTTACTATTCTTGTACTGTGTTCTACTCTGGAGATTATTATAGTTTATCTTGCTTATCAAAAGCTCACTGACATTTATTGAGCTGGAAATATTGTTTGCTATTCACTGTCAATCAAAATCTTGACTCCTACTTCTAGCTATCCATTCTGCTTTATGGTTCTGATTGATTTTGGAAAAAATCATTACTGGATGAAACTTAACATAGAAGTAATTGGTGGACATAGTGTTATGTTGAAGAGACAGCATGTGTAGCACCTACTGTCAGAATTTGGAAAAGTCACCCAAAAGCAAACTGGCTGTGTTACTTGAAGGCAGGGATACTTTCAATTAAGAAAACTTAATGAAAACTTTATGCTAGGAGAGAGTCAAGACAAAAAACACTACAAATAATTGGCTGGATTCACCTACACTTGATTTTTATGGGCTTAGTGAAGCATCCCTTGGCTTTTGTCTGAAGAGCATTAAACTTTCTGTTTGTTAATGTTCCAGATATGGGTATGACAGAATAGATTCCTTAATCATTCAGCAGAGTTATAAGGAGAAAACAGTGGCAGTGTGGGGGGGAAAGACAGTCTTTCTCTCCAAAGAAATTGGGTGTAATGAGTGAGTTCCCCCTTTCTTGTCATCCTAATCCCACACTCACCTATCTAGCATGCAAGGTATTTAAGAGACCTATTTAAGGTCTCTTCTGGAGTGAACTCAGGAGTTTGTCGCTTCAGAGGTCTGAACTCTCTCCTGTTGCAACAGGATTGTCTCACGGAGACTCAGAAACTAAGTGCATGAGCTGAGATGTATGTTTTCTCACTCCCATGTCTTGTGGTCATAGATAAGGAATGACATAGATGATCCCTCAATACTCTTTCATAAAAGGCAGAATTAAAAAAGAGAAGTGAAAATACACTAGCAAGAATATAGCCACCTTCCCATCACCTTTAGTCTGCATAAACCTTGTGCCCAGCATTGTTAGGTAGGAAAATGAGTCAATGGAGCACACATTAGAAAGCAGGAAACCAGCTAAATTATATCATGCCCAATATAAGTACATAAAAAGCAATTAATGTTCCTTAAAAGTGGTGGATATGCAACCTGGTAGATTCAAATCCTCCTATCGTCTCCTTTAAGTCTCTTGAAAGAGAGAGTGGGAGCTTCACTCCACTGATCAATGAATACGATTAGCCCTGACTTGCTTAGCTTTACAGGATGAGAGGGAGTGGTGAAGTTAGGGAGCATATAGTTCTTAAAAGTTAACTGAACATGGTAGATCAAGACATATTTCTCTCTTCTGTAACCACTAATCAAGAAAGCAGCCGTGCTTTTTGTGATAAAGACATATATTCAGTTGGAGATGGTCAATTTAAAAACAAATCATCAGTCTGTGAAGGGCTCCTTAGCCGTGAAAAACTAGGACCTTAATTTTTTTTCCAAATCAGACAGCTTTGTTTATGCTGCTCGATTTCATTACCACTGAGGTGACTTTCAGGGTCACTCTGAGAAAAAAAACTAGCAATTATATTAAATGAGAGAACAAAATAAACAAAACAAACAAACAAAACAAAACAAAACAAAAAAAAACCCTGACTGTTCTGTTTACTTGAATTCTGCCATTCTGTCATTTCAACATGAAAACTGTCCTTGAAGTTGAGTACAACTTACAAAGGCAAACAGTGGAGCTAGTTTATATAAATCAAAGTGGTGTCATATGATCCCCAAGCACTAATGTGTTTCTATAAAGTTAGAAGCAAACTCTATTTTAAGCAACAAAGGACTATGTGCCATCTTTTCTTTTTGTTTTGTCATTCACCAGGGGCATGCATCTAAATAAAAGGAATATTGTTATCAATAAAGGCATTCTCCACATGGTGATGCACAGCCCAGGCTAAGCTATAATAAATGACCTGCCCATAAGTCATATGCAAGTGCAAAGCCTGAGTCATTCAGATGTCACACCCGACTCTTACACTGACTGATACTTCCAATGGAGAGACAAACGACTCATGCATATGGTCTTGCAATATACAAATCCTAGAAACTAAGTGGCAGCAGTGGGGTAAACTATCAGCCCTGCTGTCGTCGAGGCTAGCAGGAAAACTCTTAGTGTTATTACTGGAAATGGGCTTGGACCACTGCTTGTTTTACTCCTGCTTCATATGCAAAATGCAAAAAATAAAATAAAATAAAATAAAATAAAATAAAATAAAATAAAATAAAATCTAACAACCTGAAATTAGGAAGTTTTTATCCAGAGGAAAAGGAACTCAGAATGGGGCAGTAGAGGTTTCTTTTGACAGGAAAAAGAGACATCTATCCTGAGTTAAATATTTCTTCCAATACTTGAGGAATCTCAGATTAGCATGAAAGAATTAATAATAACAAAAGCAAGAAGAGAAAACACAGAAAAATATTTTTATGGTCAACTCCTATTTTCTCTCATTCTCACTGTGCTTTCAGTCATTGTTCCCTCTTTTATCTTAATCTTTTTATTAGACATAAAAATATTATTTTTAAGGTTTCCACACACACACACACAAAAAAAAACCATTAAGAAACCTGAGTGAATATTACTTCTGTATCCAGTTATGTCCTTAGATATGGACTGAGAAGAAAATCTTCCCATGGAAAAAAATGTTCCTTTTTCTGTCAAGATTTATCAAATAAAATATCCAGTCTTCTGGCAATAGAAGTAGGACCACTATAGTTTATTTTTTTTCTGAGAAACAAACATTCTGAGCACAGCAGCCTATTATCTGTTTGACACTAGTTTCATTATCTATTAAATTATGTGACCTTGGCTATAAAAAAACTGTTATCTGGACTGCATAAAAATCCCCTTCCCTTAGACAGGTTTTGTGTGTTGTAGCTTGTTCATTCTTTGCACTTTCTATTTCAGTATCTCTTTAAAAACTCCTTTGAGATGACACTCTCTCATACACTGAGAGCATTAGTTAAAATTCACATTTGTTTCAGCAATACTTAAAATTAAAATACACACGCACATATTCAATACATATATATATATATTTCCTTCAGGTTGCACCAGATTCTGTCTCAGCTTTAGTATGAATAGTCTCTGCTGGTAACCTTTCAGTTACAAATAATTCAGCATTCAGATCTATCAATCTTTTAACACAGAGCTGCCAAATCTTGTAACGCAGGAGTATTTTGTTTGAAGGGCAAACCAAATTGACTCGTGTTTCCAATAACTATAACGTCCAGCTTCTTATCAGTATTAATAAGAAAATGCAAATTGCATTCCTGTCAAAGAACTGCAAAAAAAGTTGAAATGAGCAGTACAAGCAGTAAATTGCTTGCAATATGCTATTATGTTCAGATTCTTATTTTCAGCTATACAGTAGTTTACTTGAGGTGAGCAAAAAGAGCAATCAATGCAAAAAAGGACAAAAGTGTTCCAAGTGTGACTTTTAAATATGAGCAAACAGAAGAACACAATGGGTAATTGTAAAAGAAACAATAACACATGTCAATATGTAGATCATAAGCAATTTAAAATTAATCTATCTATTGAAATTTTTATTTAAAATATAAACAAATCTACTATTAAATATGTAAACATTTAAAAATTTGGAATTACCCATGGAAAATGATCAACATATAGTGAATCAGTTTTCTTTATGCTTTGTAAAAACATCTTCTGCTTTATTGCATTTTGGAAACAAAATTAAAGTGAAGCCTTACAAAAGCTATTAAATGTGAGAATTTGTGGTTCACAAAATGTTGCCCCCCCTGATTAAATTATATCATCTCTGTTTCTTGTTTGATTACCAAATGTTATTCTGAAAGTGATGGGTGTACTAATTTTTGGCTTGTTCAAATTAAATATTTGATAGACTAAAATTCAGCTTTTTCTTTTATGTTTTTGAAATGACAAGAAATTACAGTGGTTCAATATTGTGTATAAGGGTCAAATATGATCCAAGTTTCACTCCTGTAACTCTCACTGTCATGTGACAGAAACCTGAGGATGTGCAATCAAAGGACAGGTTAGAGGTTAGCATTAAAAAGTTTATTCTTTCAGTGAATAGAAGGCATTAAATAAAATGTTCTATCCATTAGTTGTTCATCTTCTTTTCAGGGTAATCTGCAATTTAATTTGCATTAGGCTTGACTATCCTGCCTTCCAAATTAAGAAGAGAATGAAACATTGCTGAAATATCATTCGTGTATCAGTGTTACCTCCTTTGTCAAATATAAACTGATCCAGGGAATCTGTGTTAGATCATGTTTCAAGTTACCTGTAGAGGATATCTAATGATATCTATCTGCTATATATTATTATATGTATAATATTGCATCCATAAATATGGAAATTATTAGAATGTTCTTATTTGAATGTGAGCATTTAATGTGACTTTTGAGGGGGCTGCAATCCTCAAGAAGACACTGCTCAAGAGGAGATGCAGCCTTTCCTACAGGCATATCATGCTGCATGCAGCAATTAATAGAGGATAAAACCATATCCCAGATCCAAGCCAGAAGCCATAAGAACAACTCACTCCACGCTGGTATCACTTAGGGGCACGTGCATTCTGCAACTCAGTCGATTACCAGGAAGACTGAAGGTGTACTTTCATGGGAAGTACCTTGCAGGAACATAATCTTCAGGTGACCAAAGCAGAGAAGATGGAAACCTACATTTCACTTTTTGCTAGAGAGATACAGGTGTATCATTCAGGCCACAGAGGCCAACTAACAATGTGAGGACTCAAATCATGCCAGACAAATTATTTAAATTCTGTTTAAGCTACGGTATAAGCAATTGAAAACTCCTACTTAGCACCTCTGCTCTGAATGTTATCAATGGTTTGGCATCAGACAAAAAAAAAAAATTATTAAATGGTAATGACAACACTCCAAATGGGGCATGCTGCCATACTTTTTCATAGTAGAACAGAAGGAATTTTTTTCCAGACCACACATGCTATCATGGTCTTCATATAGGATCTATCCCATTTTTATAAAAATGTCTAGTCATCTTCTTTGAACTCTTTTCCATTCTGCTGTCTTTTCACTCTTTGTTCAGGATGTTCGCATACCATAGATCTGTGCAGTGTCACAACGCTATATGACTTTGCTGTTTCACTTTCTGTTCCTTCCCTAATGCTTCCTGGCATTTTGTTTGCTTTTCTGACTTTGAGTGAGTACTTTCCATAACACTTCTGCACCTATAATTTCTTTAGCTCCTTTATTGCTCCGTTACTCAGAACTGTGAAATCCTTTCACTGCTCCTTGCAGAAGGCATTTCTATGGCTCAGGTCTGCCCAACTGTGTTTTCACATTTAAATTGACAGAGCTCATACTGTTTTCTATTTCCTTTATTTGGATTTGACTTCAATTTTTTTAAGGATGTCGTATTCTTTCTAATTGTCTCCTGTGCACTGTTCTTTAACTATGTTGCATGATTTTTTTTTTCTTGACCTTTCTAAATATATTTTTGCTGAGCATTTGCTCTAGGTCAAAAAGAGGGTGTCTCTCAGCCTACTGCAAATATTTCAACCTTTTGACTTCCCATTTTAGCAACTGTTTAAAAGGTTTTCTTAACTTTATATAGTTCCACCCATGTCATGTATTACTTTGAAAACTACCATACAAAATTTAGACTTATTTAATAATTCTAAAGTTGCTAGTATACTAGTACAGCTAGGCTTTGTATTACTCAGTGTTTTTTAAGACAAAGTCAGGAGCTGCTTTTTCCTAACAAGCATATATATACAATTATTGTTTAATATCTACCAAACTAATCTGACCCTGATGCCCCAAATGAGATTAAGCTATGAGGATCAACAGAATTCTCCCACTCTGCTATTTCCACCCAGCATGATGGCTGGGGACCCTAGTGCCATGGTCAGCTCTTTGTCCCCTCCACACCTCCGGTTCATCCACAGTGGCCACTTGTCTCTGAAGTATGAGTGGACTGGAAAATATGTTGGTAATCAGTTCAGAAAATGTGCATGACTTCTTCCCTGTTTTTGTTTGTTTTGTAGAGATGTGCTCATTGCTTTTGTTTGCTTCCCAGTTGATCTATTTAGTGTCTTTTTGTTTGTTTGTTTGGTTGGTTGGTTGTTTTGTTTTGTTTTCTTTTGTTTTTGTTTTCTCTCAGGAGCTAAGGATGGAGGGCTCATCCCTCCATCTGAAACTTCTGACACACATTTGAACTCATGAGGCCAAAAGGTCCTTTACTTTGTCAGAAAAAATTGATGATCTTGGAGGTCTTTTCCAACCTAAATGGTTCTGTGATTCTGTGATTTCCTTTTGTTGAATGAAATGCTATGTGTTGTCATAAATATGGTTATGATATTAGAATATTGTATTGTGTTTGAATGATATTCTAGATAAGATTTTTTCTTTCTTTCTTTTGTTTCCTTTTTTTTTTTTTTTTTTTTTGGAATATATCAATAAGGATTAAACTTCAAGAAATTCACATTGATACAAGTTAGAAGTAAGCAACTTCATTCTTGTCCTTATGTCTCTAAGTACAGATAAGAAATACTGTCAGACTTTTGGAAATGTGTGAGCCCCAACTCTTATCCTATTCATCTACTGTCTGATTTGCCTACGTGGGAGACCTCTAAAATCCACTCTGGTTGAGCCCAGTTTAATTTGAGAAAATGAACCCAAATGGAAAGCTGGGGAAACTCTCTGAAATGAGACAAGTATTTGTATAACCAAATAGCTGTAGATGGATTAATTAATTTACCCTTTACACATTTCTTATTCCTTAAAAATACCAGAATGTAGTTGAAATCTTGAAGCTTTGGAAGTCAGTGAATTTATGTTTGATAAGGATTTTATTTTATGTTTTTGTCAAAATAGCCTAATGTTAACTGAAATGATTGAAAGGGTATCAGATAGTCATAAATAGTTTAGCTAGACCAACTTTTTAATTCCCTGTGTCCTGTGCCTTAAAGCTGACTTTAATGAAGAAGATAGAACATTTTGATATATATAGTCACATTTTCTCATCTCTTGTATATTCATGACTTTAAAATGTTCAGATATTTCATTTCTAAGTAATCAAAAAAGCCCATGGAAATATCAATAGAATTATTCAAATCTGTAAAATTTCAAAGTATTTCCACAGTAAATGCCAAAATTAATGGCAACACTTCACAAGATGAGGTTAATCACAGTTCATTGTTTTGCTATTCTCTGCAAAGATAATACTCATGTCATACATGTAGATGTAATATACGATTTTCATAGATTCACTACTCAAGTATTAGAGCAAGATGTTTGCAATTCTTGTTGCTGACTACTGTTTGCAGAAGAACCAGCTACTTAATTTATCAAATGCTAGAAACCATAGCTACAATGGATCTCTGCACCCACTGAAATAATTTGGAAGGCTAATTACTGAAAAGCCCGTGTGAAGCATTAAGCATGATTAAGGAAGGGAAAAAATTATCAATTCCATTTGAAAATTTAACTCATTTACTTGGAGGCCTGAAGATAATGTTTGAGAACTATGTGGACTGTTGTGGAGTCTTGCATTTGTGAACTTGTCCATATACTAAGCGCTTTGGATGCTTAAATATAACTGCACGTCTGGGATTAAAAGGGAATTTATCTTACTCTTTAAAGGTACAATTCACTCTATTAAGGCCCACACAAAATATTTGCATTAATTTGCATCACTTACAATGTGAATAATTCTTCTCCCATTCTTGTCCCAACAGTGCAACAAAAGTCCTCCTTAGCAAACCTAAAAGAATTCATCACTCTCTGAATTCATCAATTGCACAAAAATCCTCACCTCAGTATGATTAACTCTGTCTGCAATATACTGAAGAGCTTAGTCCATCAGGACTATTTGCTGTGCTTGCTCACACATCAGAAAGTCTAGTCCTCTGCAGCCTTGCGAGTAAATTTAATTTTAATTTCAGATTTGATATCTGGTCCCCTAGTTCTTGTTTTATATGAATCATAGATTAAACTGCCCAAAATATTTTCTGCATCCCATTAATTCCACTGACAGGATCTCATGACACCAGAGTCATTGCTTCCGTACTCAGAAAGAAATGATAAAAGATATTACTTATTTTACAAGAAGCTAATGCAAAACCAACAGCTTAATGTGAAACATTCTAGTAGGACATATTTTCACAGGTCACATAAATTTAGGACACGCTCATGAGTCAGGTCAGGTGAGATTACCACTCCTGTGTCACTGCATATCAAAACTGCAGAGTGATTCTTTTAGCCAACCTTAACATCTGTCAGAAAAATAGCAGATGGATTACAGCTGAGCATTGCTTTGACCATTTGTGATCTTTGTAAAAGAGACCCAATGTGTTACAAGGAAAGAGCACTGAGGCTTGTCAAGAAAACCTAAATAATTCCTATATTGCTCCCCATGGCTTTCATTCTGCTCATGTGCTATGCAGTTCAAGAGGCCCACATCTCACCTTTAATGTCTTTCCTACTTCTGCCAAAATGTCCCTGAAATCTGCCATGACTGTCCTGGTGACCAAGGGGACGTGACTGATTACCTGGAGACAACACAATTTCTGTTAGGCATTGGCCACAAATACCAATCTGCCTATACGTTGTATGGTACAGAAGAGAGAAGGTGCTGTCGCCAGAAGGGACCTGCAAAAAACAGATGAAATTAAGCTCCTTGGAACTGCTGAAATTTTTATGCAGTTGTCTTCCAGAAAAAGTCTCAGATGTCCTCAAATATTAATACTTGTAATGAAATGCTCAGATTAGCAATTGCATAAATCCATTCCTGAGGCGGAAGTTTCAGCCTGCGGGATGGCAGCTGATAAAAAAGATTGCTCCAGCTACAGTCACCTTTACTTAAGCTGATGCCAGGTGCTATCATCCAATTTAGAAGTCAACACAGTATGCGAAATATGCTTCTCTGGGGGGCAAAATCTGACTCATATTATTCTCAGCATACCGGCGTGGTAGGTGTGAAATGAGACACTGCGGGATGGGAGAATGAGGGCAGATTGAGGTTGGGAGGATAAAAGGGCTTCATGAAACCTTTTAATACATTTTAACTAGGAGACTTGGGGCCGTATCTTGCTCTCAATTTTGTGTTGACCTTTATGGGGTTTTAAAAGAGAGCAGAATTTCCCTGTTCTTAATTTATGCCACTTACCAAAGATCCCTGGAGTCAAATCTGTGCTAATTTACACAATGTGCAAATCCTCTAAAGTCAACGGGTTGCAATGTAAATCAGAGCATAAATCAGGTTAGAATTTGGCCCCTGAAGAAGATCAGATGAAAAAAACTTACCCTAAATGATTCAAAAGAAGCAGTTAAACCTATTGATTTTTATTTAAATGAATCACATTTGGATTAGGTCTCAAAATGTTATTAAAAATTGAAGCAGAATGATCTTTATTCCAGAAGATGAAAGTATTTAGCATATCTACTCACTTGGGACTTGAAGGGAAAACCTGTACTGGTAGCAAGAACCAATTCCTAAACTGTACCTGAAAATTAAAATATTCCATAAATGATGGAATCAAAATTTGTTGCTAAATATTTAGATAACTTTGAAATATTTATGTGGATGGGAGATAAACAGTTTTTTGTTTGTTTGTTTGTTTGTTTTTTTTAATGCTAGGATCTTCATGATTTGCTACAGCATTTGTTCCAAGGCCCTGGATATCTTTGATATCTCCACACATTCATAATGTATCATTCTGGATCAAATTCATGGCTGGTTTTCACAGGTGCAGTCACATTAATTTCACACCTCTGAATTTAGCTCTTTGCTGTGTGTCTGGAGACCATTCATCAATATTCTCTAGAAAGTGGCTAGCTCCCTTCTCAACAAATAACCATATCAGCCTCTGATATTTTCAGCCAAAACAAATTCCACTTGGTGGCTTTCATTTATACACGTATATTCTTCTAAATATAGGAAATATCCCACCAGATGGAAAGCAGGGTGTGTATGAGCTTCTATAACAAACTTTAAATAAATTGGGCTTGTGAGGAGTCCTTCTCAGCTGGTTATTACATCAATAAATCAAGAAGTATCAAATGCAGAAACATTCATCAGATTTTGATAATGTCTTCCAGAGTTATTCAGAACAGCTGACATAAAATAGCTATAATTACATATTGTGGTATTGTATCATGTGTTTCATATTTCATAACATTTATTCTCAGTGAATGTCTCAACAGTCTCCTATTAGTGGAAGGCCTTTATCCTTTGACAATAGACTATTTTTCTATCCTACTGATTTTAACTCTTAATTATCTTTTTCTTTTTTTTTTTTTAAACAATAATAAATTAAAGTCAATGAGGATTATGGAAATCTCTCTGACTAATACCCTGTGACTGTTACCTTAAATGCTTAGGGCTACAAAATGAAATTTAGTGTGTATGAGCTCAAAGAAGCTATTTACTACTTTAACATTTTACAAGTCATACATTAACATTTAGCAAGCCATAAAAAATTTACATCTTTAAGCGATTTGTACTTAATAGGTTAGGGATATGCATTTCATTCAGGACACTGGGAACAAAACCTATAAAATGAAGGCATTTTGCATTGTCTGCATAGTTTATACTGCTGGTAGATGTACCATCAAACCCACAGAAAGAGTCTGGTACGCTTTTCCTGTTTAGTTAGAAGCTGTTTTCCAAGAGAATAACAATATGATTGCAGTAGCAGACCGATACAAACCATCTTAAATTTCTTCAGCTGCTAGTAAAATCACAAAACTTTAAGGAAAAAGACATTTTTTAAGGCAAAGACAAATATTAATCACTTTGACCGCTATAATGAAGTGATGACATAGTTTATCATGTTTAGATTAGAATAAATATTGCTATATAATGTCTGTGAATATCTGCCCTATTTCTTTTCAGTGGTTTACTGCAGTTGTTCTTGGTAACTTTCTATAAACACTGAAAAGATCTGCTATTAAGGACATAAACTTCATCTCAGAATTGTGGCAACCAACCTCTGAAGAGCTCTGTAAATGAGTTATATTCATAGTTAACAGAGATGGTGCCACTAGGTGGTACCCAAGAATATAAAGCCTATGCTTCATATTCTGTAGAATCCAGAGTCCTTGTTTTCCAAAGGAAAAAGCTTCTTTTGTGGTTCTGAAAAGGGCAGTGATAATCTCATCACCTTCCAGGTGGACATTAGAAGCACAGAGAGAATAAGGCCAAATGCCTCCGAGGTGTTCTCCCAATTCCCATGCAGTAGCACTAAGCACTAGGGCACCCTTCTTTTCAGACATGGATTATTAAAACCTCATGAAGAGGTGTTCAAGATGGGACTGCAAGCTAAAAATTTTCCAGACTGAAACAGAATGTGAATTAATTCATGTAAGTTCTGGACTTCTTTCAAATGTATATCTAACAGGAAAAAAAGAAAGGGAAAAGGGAAAAGCCTAGGATTTCCAGATACATAGTTACTTTTAAATTATTTACTCTGTTCTATTCATGATTATATAAGCTAATTTGGACATGCAGCTATTTTCCTATTTGCATATCTTTGCCATTGAAAGCTGAAAAATGAATATGATGACAGTTCAGAATAGGCTGCTTAGACAGCAAAATACTGCAACAATAACTGGTAAAATGTTTCATTCAAAATAGCCATATAAAATGTTGCAATTTGTTTGAAAATAATAGATTACAGACACGGCTTCTACTTTCATAAAGTTTTTCTCTTTGACAATACAGCTGTGTATTTTTTTTTCTTTTAAAAACAAAAACCAAACAAACACATTTTAAGCTCATGGAAAGCACCATGCATCGCTGCAGTCTTGGACAGGGCTCTGAAGGATAATTTGGCTTTTCCTCTGGGAGACGACCTGGGAAGCGGGTGATGCTGCAGCAAGAGCTCTGCAGCCTTTACCCTGTGGAGCTGCTGGTGTGTCGCTCTGCTGCCGAGGGATGTGGATAGCACATGGGGCATGGCCTTCAGCAGGGAAAGGTGGAAAGTTGTTGTGAAAATAGGGAATATGTGCTGCAATCCTGATGCTGTCTCAGAAGACGCACTGAAAAAAAACAGTACCCCAAAGAAAGATTAATATCTTTCTGTTGCAGACTTTAAGATAAGGTTTGTTATTTGCTTGATAATATTATTATTTTTTTAAGTAATTTTATCAATTAATCTTTAAAACAAAAATATCAATTAGACCATCCCACATCTCCATCAAAATAAGGCACTTCTTAAAGGCACTTTGATAAAATGTGTTCATTCTTGTCCTCATAACTTCTGTGTCGTGTGAGTTGTTCTCTCCTGTCTAGCACATCTTTGGAAGGCAAAGGAAAAAGATACTATAGACACATCAGATTTTGCTTGTACCTCTGTCTCCTAGATTAAAAAGTATACCGTTCCAGAAACATACAAATTCAGATGCATTTCTAAAGTCTTGAATTCAAAAGATGCTGTTTGTCTTCTGCATCAACTTTGTCACGAGTTCTGGCTTCCTCCTAGCTCCTCCCCCACCCTCCCTGCCTTTCAGCATGCCAGAGAGCAAGACCAGCCTTTTTTAAGCTACTTCTTCAGTTAGAGGGGTAACAGTGCTATTTCAATGCTCAGAATAATTGAAACAAATACTGTTCTAAAACATTTTTAAAAACTTTTTTTTTTTTCTCCTACCAGTAAGAGATCAAGTAAACATTCAGATGTTTTGATTCTGAGCAAGCTTTCCAACTGTTGATTCAATATATAGCTGAAATTACTTTGGGATTAGAAAACTTTTTGCTGAGCTGATTATTTTGAAGATATTGTGAGTCACATACAAACCCAGGAAAAATGATGAAACATAATATTACAAACTGCGCTGGCAGTAGCACAGTGTCATCCGTAGTGCCACTGCTTTTCAGGTTTGCTTTTTCCCCAGGGTATGCCTCCTGAGCAGACGACAGAGTTCAGACCCGTTGCTCTTTCATCCTGCGTGAGAAATTCAGTGCCTGTAGCTCCCCAATTGAAAGATCATGGGGACTTTCAGCAGCTGGCAAAGGAAGGAGAAGTATCACAGTTAATGCTCCAGATGATTTCAAAGCACAGTAGGTTAAACCTCCTCACACAGGTAACGAAGCAGCTTGAAAACAGGTCAGTGGAAGTTTAGGCAATTGAAAGCCATATTGCTTGCTGGGGATTTTACTTCCGAAGCTCCTATCGTGGAGACCTTAGACACCTTTCATCAATTCCCACCTGCACATTGCACCTTTGAACTATATGCTCAGCACATTTACTCTATTCTCATTTGAAATTCAAGAAGAAAAACAAAAGAAATAGGAATCTGAAATGCTCATGTTATAGTTCATAATTTTGTTGACTTTTCATTATGCTTTTATTAAACTGAATATAATTTTAAATATCAGAATAGCTCCTCTGGCACTGCGTACTATCAGCACTTCTTGTGTCTTTGTGAGACATAATGGTGGAAAAGAGGGCATGGGGATATTACATCTTGCTTATTTTTGGATATCCCGATCATACAGTTGTCAAAGGTCTTATCTGGTGGGAGGTTTTTAAGAAGATCGAGGCCAGAGGATATGTAACTACCTTGCATATCTGTCTTGATTTAATGATTGCAGTTGTAAAGAGGGGAAAGAAACAAAATTATTTTCAATACATTTTACATATAACTCAACATACAATCAAGCACATTAACATTAGCAATCAATTAGTGACTCAATGCATAGTTCTGAATAGCTGTGAATTACTGTGTACACTAACAGCTTTTAAGCAAACCTCCAGAGCGGGTTCAATTTTTTCACCAAAAGAAAACAGCTAACACCATAAAGCTGCAACAGTGAAAAATGTTCATATTAACATAATCTATTTTAATTCACAAATATACAAGTCTTACTTTAAGCAAAACTGCAACAACAAAAGCATTACAATTCTTTCCAAATCTCTCTGGATCATTTAGAATATTTCTCATTAATATTATAGCTCATAAAATACTTTTCTCTGATTCTTTCTCTCTCTTTCATCTGTAATGTCTGTCACTTCAGTATGCTGTGCTTAGAGACTTCTATAGATTTTTCCTGCTTGATTCTTTTTTCCCTTTGCTCTAAAGCTATAGCACATTTAAGTGATGTAACTCATTAACTTCCCCATCCCCACAAACTTGCCTTGTTCTCATTGATGTCCCTATGAAAATATACCAAGTAAAAATGGAGTTAAACTTTTTTGTTTATTGCCTTTCAGCAAGTCCCAAGTACATATGTTTTGGAGTCCAACGTATATCTGGCAGACTCCCATTGATCATCAGGATCAGTTCTGCAAAGGAAGAAAATGTGATTTTTAAACCTATTCTCTAACCTTTATCATCGATAATGGTATATACTTCACCAAAATTTTCTTTAGAAGCATTATGTCAAATGCTGACTTCATTGCACATATGTCACACACTGATATCATTATTATTACTCAAGTCTTACTGGAAAGAAGCTGGGGCCAAAGCACTTAATTTACTTAATTAATTGTTAACTGACCAAAATACGTCTTCCACAGAGAAGATGGGAGTACAATGAAGTGAGTAAAATTTCTCAGGGCTTTAGATCAGGCTAAATCAGCTTTAGATCAGTAAAGCAGCTACTATCTCTTGGAAAAATGAGTGTCATCTAATACAGAAGTCCTCTTTGTTCAGGAAGTTTGTTAATATTCTTGCTTATGCTATGATGAATGCAAAGGTACTTCACATAGGTACTAAGCCTTCCTTTTCCCTGCATTTGCAATATGCATAGTTCAAATTAAAAATGAGGTCTCTTAGAAAAACATAGTGATACTGATAACAAATCCACTATCTTGTAGAATGGGGAAGAGAAATCAGAGTGTCCCTTGCTGTGGTCCTGAAGACAAATATTGGGTAGCTGATATCCCCGTTCTGTAAGTATCTACAGATAAATTAATTTTATTCAGGAGTGGAGTCCCATTAAATTCTTGTATTTAGTCAGGCAGTTTTAGTGATAAATAGTGAGCTGAGGTTGTGAACGAAGCCTTAATAAATATATATGTTTATGTCTACTTTCTGTCTACTTCTGATTTTTACTTACTTACAATTAGAGAGTGGAAGTAGTTGTTCATTATTATAATTTACAGTGCTTAAAAATATAAAACTGCTGTAGGAAGACAGAACATCCAAGAAAGACAAGGAAGTAACCAAAAGCTCCTTTTTCCTTTTTTTGAAGACACATCCTACTTTTTCTTAGAGATTAGAAGCACAATGTTGTGCACCTACTTAGACTTCATTACAAAAAAACAACTGCTGAGACACATTGCGTTGGTTATTTATAAACTCTCAGAGGATCACCCAAGGACAAAATGGGTTTGTGTAGGCAGTTCACACAACACCTAAAATACATTGGGAGCCAGTTATATTTCTCAAGGCAGCGACAAAACTTTCTCTGCCCTTTAGTGAGCATCAGAATGAAAAATATGGACATGAGGTGTTGAGTAGCTTAGACGGGGAGTTTCTTTTGGCTTCTCCAGCATCTGCTGGAGCATCATTCTCTCTGTGTCACCCAGGAAGCCTGCAGCATCAGTGTTGGGTGCTCCCCAGCTACCTGTCAACAGCATCTCAGTGCTTCCCACACTTCTTTCCAATTATTTTGCTGGAGATAAAGCTAAATGAAAGCTCTGTTTACCAAAATCTTTCATGTCTTTGCAGCTAAAGCATAAGAAGTTCACTCATAATGTACAGACTTACTTAAATCCTCTAATCTGAACTAGGAAGAGGAAATTGAATGAAGAGCTGAGTCAGCAAGATTTATAGATTACATTTACAAGAAAATAAAACATTTCAAATCTCAATATATTACTTATAAAAATACATTAAAATAATGTTAAATTGGCAAAACCAAATGCTTAGAAGCTTGGACATGCCCCTAAAAACACCGCTATCTCATGTCACTTTAAACTAAGCCTTCTTCTGCATATGAAATATAATACTCTTTAACTGGTTTTCATACCTTTTTCCACAAAATCTTTCCTTTGCACACTTCACAGTACTAGTTTCCCTTCCCCTTATCTCACCTGTCCTTAACTCTTCTTATTTCCTCCTTCACTCCAACTTTTCTCTCTTTAGTTCTTCCACATCACTGAAACCAATGACATCTCCACTCCCATCCCCTACCATCCCCTCCACCTGTGTCTCACCACCCCCAGTATCTCCTGGACATTTGCTGACCTCTCACGTCATATAACCCTCTCAAATGCCACCTTGTAAATCTCATTACATGTCTGAAGAATTTCTTTCTAACATCTATTGTCACTCCCACAGCACCTGTCATTCCTCGGGAGAATTAATTCTTGATAAGGATCAGGAAATATGGAGTTGTTGATCAAGGGCAGGGTTCAAGCCACAGGGACTCAGAAAGGATGTGGTATCAGGTAAAGGGTACAATAATGAGTTAACACTTTGCCTTTTACAGCTCTTTTTAATTGGCACTATTAAAAGTTTGCACTACAGTTTTTCTTATGTTTGAACTAACAGAAGAGTATCACCTTGACATGCAATCAGTTAGAAAAAAAATCTATTTAAAGTTAGAGCAGTTACACTGCAGCCTGAGTCCCACACGGATACATCAGTGCATGTCATTGCAGGATCTGGCCTGACCAAGTTAAGAAGAAAACCGGTGAAATGGATGATACCCAAAATACTGTCAAAAGAGACATTTTCTCTCTAATGCCTTTCAAGTATACAACCTTAGGACTCGCTCCTAACAACAGAAGGTAAAAGATTTTTAAACAGACGTGCAGTTTTAAAATTGACAGTGTCCCTTTAACAACTTCAACAGTTGGAGAGTTTTATGTAGGTGGGTGGCTCTGATGCTAAATAGTTAAACCTGTTTCAATTAAAAACTTGTGACTTCCAAAATGAAATCTTCTCTGTGGAAGAAACTAACAGCAACTAGGAATAAAGAACAAAGGAATACGTCAGCTTTAATTTATCCAGGTTCAAGGAGGGTCATCTATGTGCTTGATTTTTTTTTTTTTAAATGTGAAAAATTAAGTCAAGTTCTGTCTGTGTCAGAATAAATTTTTTCCACTACTGTTATAAGGTAAGTTCAGTCTCTCACAAGTCAAAGATTTCGGGAAATATCTACTAAGAGTAGAACACGTAAAAAGCTCTGTTATGTTGTGATAGCGTGTGTAATTTATATCAAATTCAGATTGCCTCTCATACCTAGTTGTCCTTTCTTATGATTTTTAAGGATGTCCAGGTCTTGTAACTATTCATAGGCCTGCTCTTGTCTGCTGCCTATACAGGGTATTTCAACCTTCTACATTGCAAAAAGCCTTCCTTTCTAGCTTCCTAGGCTGCAACTTCCATCCTCTAATGCTTCTTTCGTCAATGCTCATTCTTCAAATCCACTGCCCTGTTTATCCTGTGTATTCACTACCCTTTGAGTCTATCAGTTTTTGTTTCAGCATATTTTCAAGTCACAGGTTATTTATTTTTTTGTTTTCTTCACAATGAACAGGCCAGAAATAAAACATATAACTATTAATACTTTAATAAGGATTCACACTGTTTTCATTACTACTAAAGACCCAAGTTCTGCTGCTGCAGTTTGTGATTTTTTGGTGAGATGCCACTGCCCAGTCTAGGGCTCTGCTGGTGTGAGCAGTGAGCTCCTTGGTATGCCAAAAAGATTAACTGTGCATGTGTGTAAGACCTTTACATTCTCCGTATGTCATGAGTGCAATGCATCTCAGATGTGCTGTCTTCGTGGTACCAAAGATGCAGTATCCGCAATCAGTACGGGGAGCTCTGGGGCTCCAGCACTGTGTACATACAGTCATTCTGCATTTGACCAGCGTGTCCTGTGCTCCCCAGACACATCTGCACAAACTATGTAAAACCACTGTGGGCCCCAGACACATCTGCACATACCCTGTAAGACCACTGTGGGCTGTTTCTGGGCTTGCAAAAGCTGATAGGTCTGCAAGTGCAAATGTATTCTCATTAATTAGAATAAATGACCGCATGGTTTCATGATTAAATTCCCAGACTCCCAGTGAAGGAGCCTTTTGCTCTGTCAAACACTGCAGAATTTGCATCTAAGGGAAACATTTTAGGATTCTGTTTTTTACCAACAATTAAGGAACTGAGCTGCTGCTTTGCTTACACATTTGCATGTAAATCTAAAATTTTGGGCCACAGCAACATAGTTTGGTTCCAATCTTGTAGTCAGATTCACAGGGATAGAGAGAGTGACCTTGGGTGGGATAATGGTAGAATTAAGAATGAGAATTAGCTACGTTGTCTCACAGAAATTGTTTGGCTAGTGAAGGTAATTTTTTGGGCAGCCTCCGCCAGTGTACAGCATAAGGCAATATGAGCTGCACCTCTGTGTGTAACCAAACATAGAAGGGAGTGAAGCAAAGGAGCCTGGCCAGCAAAACCAGGCAAGGAAGCCATGAGGCTTGGATTCAACAGTCCACAGTCATCTCCTCCAAAGGAGAGTGCAATTAAAACCTGGACTGCATTTTTACATATCGTTCTGTAGTTAATTAGCCAAGAAAGGCTGGTGATACAAACAGCCTCCACTGCGGGGCGGCACCACCAGAGAGCTACTGTTCCTCCTGGGTCGAAAACAAACCACTGTCTGAAATTTCAAAAGTAATTTTCTCAATCACCCTAGTGCAAAATTACCCCAGCCAGTTCCACTTCTTCTTTGCCCAGAAATGAGCCCCTATTATTGTTCATCCTTGGTATGTACATGGAGAATTGCCACTGGCCATGGGGGAAAGCCAAGAGAATAAACAGCCACTGAGCACAGTCACGTTCCTAAAACTGAAGAATAATAAAAGTCCTCAGAAAGGGATTTGGAAGAACCTCAACACAAGGGAACTTCTCAAAATAATCTTCTCCTCTCACTGTGCTGCAGGAGGTTTGGTCTGCTGTGTGCAGACTGCTATGCACTCCTGTGGTAGGGACTCTCTCTTACAAAGATCACGACCCTTAAAATGAACCATGGTTAATGTATTTCATAGATTGACTTTTTTATATCCAACTTTTTAATCTGCTTCACCTCTGTGGGAGTGCTGCATCCAGAGTGCTCACATCCATGCCATTTTTGGTATACCTGTAGTATCCTAGTTATTGCATAATTAAAGATCTTTTGACTAGACCACATACAAGAATATATATTAGAAACAGTTTACATTTGGGAACACTAAAGCTAATCATTATTTTTGTGTTTCAGTCAAGATTATTTGTTGTACAGACTTGTGCTGTGTCTTGTTAACACCTATGAACAATATGTTGCAGATCCATGCAAATATCTAGTTAAAAATATGAAGGAAATAAATGATGTAAATTGAAATATTATGAGTTTCACTGTGACTCTGTTTTGAATCTACAACATACCAGCAGTTTTCATCTAGCTGAGACAGTATGATTTTTAACCTTCCACTCAGACCAAATTTCATATCTGTATTTCTCAAGCTTCTTCCAAATCAGTCTGGACACCATTTCATGGAAGTCTCATCATGACAAAAGTCATTGCTACATTTTAAACAAATCGGATATATAGAATCATGAATTTATTGGCAGATGTGGCAAAAGTTACACTTCTTATTAGCACCATTTTAAACGAAGTCTTAGTAACTGATTGCATCCCTCTGCTACACCATCTCAAGAAGGGGAATTGGTTGGTTTAGAATTGTTGGTTTAGTTCTGTCACTATCAGAAAAATCATTCTAAGGGTATACACTCCATTGTGTGAACCTTTGCAGACAAACATGAAAATCATATCCCCCCTCAAAGAATGAAAAGCTTGCAGCCCCAGTCCTGTGGGCTGCTTTAGAAGGACAGGACCTGTATCTTACAGTTTCCGTAGAGATACTCCACTCAAACCAGGACAAATCTGCTCAGAGCATCTTGGCAGGATCAGGCTCAAAGTTTTAAAAAACAATTCCATGACAGTTAATAAAAAACTCAATTATAAGTCACATAACATTAAAAATATGTCAGGAAGAGAAAACAAGTCATGAGACACCTATTATCCAAAGATATTTCCAATTACAAATTGCAGCACAGCTTGAACACCTGGGTTATTCATGTACACTGTCCTGAAAGCTGATTACAACTTCATGATATGAGTGATACAATGACTAATACAGTATCAGTACCACCATCTCCCACTCCATTCTTTCAGTATCATGTAAGTGGAAAGTGTTTAATTAGAAAGCTTTCAGTATTCATTTTCTAGCTTAATAGGCTTTTCTGGTTGATAAGAACCTTATTATGGGTTGGGAATAGATGCCTAGCCAACCCCAAAATATCTTTTTCCCCCTTCTTGTCATATAAGAAAAACAAGCAAATGTATTTCCCATCCATTGAAATGTTGTTATTAGATTGTATGCATTTTAATAGAGCTGTGTCAGTTCAATTAGTGTAAGGGCAAGAAATCTTAAATTATATTCTAATTTTCTGAGTGTAGTATGGAGGGTAAAACGAGGTAATTCCAGGCTACAGATGCAATTTTGCTGGTGGTTTATGGTAACTCTGGGTGAATGTGTGAGCCAGCAAATCTATCTGTAAAAATTCCTTCTTGTGTACAGCGATGGTTAATCAAAGTTTTAGCATTTTATCAAAATGAAGTTCTTATGTTACTATTAAATATGTGTACTCATTTCTTCTAGTTTCAATGAACTCACTGGTTCTCTACTTGGTACCACTTGAATAAGCTAAAGGTGGTGTAGTAAATTATAGGATGATTTTATGCCAGAATTCCTCTTTTCTTTGTATGTTTGACATGAGAGTGGAAAAGAATTACACCACATAGAAATTGAAGCATCTCATACTAAGCAAACATAAGGTATTCAAAAGGAGGAGGTATTCAAAAGATGTGTAGCTGTGGGGCTTAGGGACATGGTCTAGTGGTAGATGTGGCAGTGCTAGGTTAACGGTTGGACTTGATGATCTTAGAGGTCTTTTCCAACCTCAGTGATTCTGTGATTCTATAAGACTTTCATTTTTGTTCCCAGGAAACCTGCAGTGTCAGCAGTGGAGTTCTATATCTTTATGTTCCGGAAAATTTCCTTTGTCTGTCTTAATAGTGTTTGGGAAGAGAGAGAGGTGACCAAAACAGGACTCTTTGTCTTGCTAAATATGATTTAACATTTTCCTCAGAGTTTCTCTTCAAGACATGGGCTTATTTTCAAAAGTGAAAATCCAAGGCCTGCTTTGGGTTATCCTCATAGGTATAACCCACAGGAGGGGTTTGACTGTAGGACAGTCCAAAAATATTATCACACCCATTTAAGAGGAGAATAGTAAAAGCTTTTTAAATAATACTTGAATCAGTTCTGTTTGATTTAGTTTTATATGGTTCTAACAAGCTCTGGAATGTGTAACTTTAGCTGTAAATCTGATTCTTGCCAAGTATCATCACTGCCATGCTGAGCATTTACCATGTAATGCACTTTAGGGTGGCCACCCAGCAGATATGATCCCACAGTTGATACCTAAGAGTATAAGTTAAATCTCAAAACATGAGAAAAGATTTTAATTTCTCCTCCCCTTTATCTAAGGATAATTATTATGAAATTTTGCACTGAAATAATAAAGAAAAAAGATAAAAAGTAAAAGCCTTTCATTTTCTCAAAGCAACATAGGGTCTTAAAATCTTCAGGAACAGATGGGTAAAGGCACACCTTCGGTGACTCTTACAGTCAGTTGGAAGCAGTGAAGCCAGACAGCAAGTTAGGCAGATTGCTTCCTGACACCAGAAATGGGGAAGAAGTGCCTTTTTGAGCATGAGATGTTTTTTCAGTTAATGGATGAGATGTAGTAAGGAGATTGTTTCATCGGTCTTAACTGCATAATTTCAAACTTCACGGTTTTCTCCCCAATTCTGACTTCTGACATTTTCTAATTGGGAAACAAAATCAGTCCATCATTAACGCTGTACCTTTGTGACTCCTCTTTCGGAGCTGCTAGAGACTAAACCAAAGAATTATCCTAATTATCAGCTGCATCGCAAACAGCAGTGTCCCTGCCCCGCAGCACCCACGCTCCTGCCAAGCCAGAGCCCTGGCAGCTCTCCTTAGCCCCAGGGAGCTGTCTGGAGAGGGCTTTGTACATTGTGGAGCTGCAAGCCGAATGTTTGTGCTCACAGGAGCTGATCTACCAAAACGGGGTGTGGGGTATGGATAGTCCCCTTCATTTGTAAGTAATTCAATAGATAAGATCACTCCCCTTTTTAAAAAGAAGCAGGAAAAAAATCTCAGCTTTCATCTTAGTCTTGCTTTCCAGGGAAGTTTTGTGTGGTTCAAGTGTCACAAATGGAGTATTTTGGTTATGGTTAAAATGGGGCATGTGCCAAAGGGCAGGGCAGAGTAACAAACTTCAAAATCTACTTTATGTTGTGGTGAGGTGTGTTCAGCCATAACTCTGGAGGGCAAAAAGTTCTTTAAAAAATCCTGTAGCGTTCCTGCCAGGGCAGTGAAAGCAAGCAGGTTTTTGTGTGTAGTTAAACTAATAGGAGCGCTTTGCTTACAAGAAATACCAATGATGAAGTGTTCAGCATGTGATATATATATATATTTTTTTATGGAAATATTTTAGTGTTCTGTTTTCATCATAATTATGAAGAAGGTAAAAATACAAATAATAGCACTTTTACTGTTGCTATTACCTGATATGGGAAAAATTGATCTCTGAATGTTTAGATAACTGTTTGATCCTTTATTTTCAATTTAAACTGATGGTAGGTCAAAATCCTAATGTCTTTACTAACAAGCAGATTCATATTTTTGTATCATCTGCTGCATTCAACAGTAGATATAATTAACTGTGTTTTAAGGTGTTCTGTTTTTCTGTGATGCACACTGTTAAAACCGAGGTGCTGCATACATCCAAGGGCTGAAAGTCGTCTCATGATTCTGCTGGTTTGGTTGTCAAGTAAAGAATCTGTGTGAATAGGACATGATTCACTAATACAATACTGATATCAGAAGATATGATATTGTTATTTTTGTGGGACTGAATAGTTTGTGTCTCCTTAAGACAGTACTCAGTAAATGAAGACATCTTCTCTTGCAAACTACATGTTGCTGATTTTTGCCTGTTTATTTTAAATCTTATCTCAGTTGATATTCCCCTTTAGCCTCTTATGAGGTATGGTTAATGATGAAATCTGAGCTTTTCAAAAGGAAAGAGAATGAGAAAGGAAAAGGAATAAATTCTTAATTTTAACTTTTGGCGGAGAAAAGCTTGAGAAAGGTAACTCTGAGTTCCTAAAGGTTTAATATAGCAAGTCAGTTATGTGAGCTCTCATTTTTTTTTTAGCCACTGTTTTCAGTGTAATCTAATGATTGGACCTGGCTTACCATTTTAACAGCTGCATCTGTACTGACACGCATAGAATTATTCATAAGGCTGACGTCAGGCTATGCCAAGGTAAGTAATGTTGGTAGGATTAGGCCATTATGAGCCAATCTTATGCCTACTGGAAACACAATTTTGCTATTAATAAAATAGGTAGACAGATATTCCTTTTGATTACATTCAAAATATTCTGGTTTATATTTATAATTTGGTTTGTGTATATTCTACTTTGTGTAAATCAGATCATTTTGTAGTGTCTATTTCTGTGACAGTGAAATATGCCTTTATAAATGAAACATAATATGTTGTTTTGAACGCATAATAGTAGTTTGCATATTGTTCTATAAGTTTTAGATTTATACAAGTCACATCAATTTTTCTTATGAATTATTATGAATATATTTAACATATATTATTTTGCATAGGAATCCTATTTTTTTTTTCCAAATGCTTTTATTTTTCATTCTTGTTTTCATTTGTATTGTTCTCCCCTGACTGATTGACTGATATCTGCATGCAGACTCTCTCTAATGGCAAACAGCCCTGGCACACAGCACTGGAAGGTTACAGACGAATAAGTAAGAGACATATATAAGACATAGGTAGCATTACAATAGAGAAAATAGCATGATGCATTATTATCATCTGTATGACCTCCCTCTGAAGCAGTGCACAGCACCAACTTTGATATAATTATTCCTGAATGTGCCAAAGCAGTACTTTCTGAAATAGCCCCGGTGTCAAACATGATGAATGGCCAATTCCGTAATGTCAGTCCCAGTGGTAATTACAGCAATGGCGCAACCCAACAAACCCCAGGATGTTTGCAAGCCTGGATAGGGAGGTGGCAGGGCCCCAGAGGACCACTGGCATCACCTCGTCTGGTCCTAGCATGGAACATCCAACTTCCTTGGCTTCCCTCCTTCTTCGGTTCAGAGCAGAGGCACCTTGAGCAGGAGCCTTCTCCAACTCAGAAAGAGCATGTAGAGGTGCTCTTACACCTGCTGGCAGATGGTCCTTGCACTTATCAGGCTCAAGATAAGTAATCAATGAGGTAGATGATATGTTTTTTCAATCTAAGCACCAAGATATGAACATCACCTGTGAACACAACGACAAAAAATCCGTCTCTGCTGGTTTACGCCTTTTTACAGTATTTTTAAAGACATGTATCAGTATTTTAAATTAAGTTCATTTTAAATTAAGTTCATCTGTGTGAGTAAGCTTATGTAAAAGTTTTAAATTCTGCACGTCTGAGTGTAGTGTTCAATAATTTATCTGGACTGCAGAGAGACACTTTCCTTATTCAGACACAGTTTCCACTTCTGCCACCAAACACCTACTACTGCAGAGTCCCAGCACCAGACTTGCTGCGTCCCAAGAGATCAGTCCCACAAGAATATCATCTCATTGCTACGACGGGAATTCCTGACAGAGCGAATTAGTGCAGTGCGGCACTTTGCCTCTTGACATGCGTCTTCCTGCAGTGACTATGCTGCTGTTCATCAAAGAGGAATCCCATAGGGTTTAAAAAATAAGGTATTCATCTTATGCTGATGACTCACCTTCATCATTTAACACATGGTAGCAATATATATGTGATGTCTCAAAATTTCTTTTTTAATCTGCTCTGAGCTTCTGTTTACATAGTTTTCCATTCCAGCAATACCCCACTTCCCTTTCATTTAACCTAAAAAGCTTTGTACTTCCAGAAAATAATGCATAGAATATGTGGAAGGTATGGTGTTTAGAGGTTTTTTTCTTTCTTTTTAATGAATTCCTCAGTATTGTCTTGATATTTACTTTGAAAATGGTCACTATGGGTTATGGTTTTTAATAAAAATCAATCCCAGTCATAATAATAATTCATCTTAAAATGTTGTCTTTGCAAATTCTTCTAGCTTCAGATTTCATGTGAATTGCCACATAAAGCATGCAACAAATAATAAATGATATATTTAATATATATATGACCTTTTGAAAGAGTTTTTTTTTTTCTTTCAATAATTAACACTCTTCCAACCCCCCAACTTAAGACATATACAGAAAGACACTAGCATTGGAGAGTAATTATTATAATAAAGCTTTATTTAGGGTTCAAAAGCTAGAGGTCTTCTGTTCCTCAGATGTTGATGAGGAGTTATTCCTTTTCTTTTGCTTACATGTCTCGTTTGTAAACCCCAGCCTGAAAATGGTTGTTCTCTCTGCCATTCTCGTCCCACTCTAACCAATGCTTTGGGACCATTTTTAAACTTCTAGATTCTTATTCAGAAGTTTTATTCAAGGATTCCTTTCAAGGATTACTTTTTCCATAGCCAGAGGTAAATATCAAATTTGAGGGATGCCAGTCAGAAATAAGATTTAATATAATATTTCAATCTTAAGCCATCACTGTTTCAAAGAACAATGTAATTTATTAGAGTAACAAACCAGGCTATAATGGACTCAAATCAATATAATACAATTAAACCACATAAAATATGCAGAGCACAGTGGCATTTTGGCTCTTCTAACTACTTTATTCTCATGCTCATACGCAGTGCTGTCTCAAGGCATGGGCCCAGGGGGACGGTCTCTTGGTCCCCTAATTTGAAAGGGACCCTGCAAGCAGTGCGTAATACCTATTGTACATGCATCAATGCCTATCTCACTTCTCCGAGTACTCTTGAAAAAGATGTGGAGTTCGTACAAGAGCTCAGGATGCTTGATAGAGCCATACTTGTTTATATAAACAGAAGATATTGTTACATTGTTCTTTAGAATAAATAGATTAAAAGTGCTTTGGAGAAATAATAATAATAAAAAAAGACAAAACTCTCTGCAAATAGTACAAAACCAATTTTATGTGTTTAAAAAATAAGGTTAATTATGAAAAATAATTCATAACACTTCCTACTATCAAAATCGTGCCTAAAGCAATACACCCTTATCTGATTACAAAAGGCATTTGAAGCATTTAATGCTTTTAGGCTTTGGTCTGGAAAGGTGCATAGTGCCCACATTTTCTAATAATTTATCAACCTTGAGGATCAGTCCTTTAATGAGTTTTTCCTCAAATTTTTTTCTTTAATTCCCTTCTGATTATAAGACTTCTTTCATTATGCATTAGTCCTGGAGTCTGATAACTATGCTCTGGGTTTTTTGAGTATGAATAGATTTAATTCTGTTAATTTAGCTTTATATTCTTGATATACTAAAGCCAAAGATATGGCACTCTGCTGTAAACCTACTTCAAAAATCTCACAAATTTAACTTTAGCAATTCTTTAAATTTTTGGGGGCATAAAAGAACCATCCACCAACTTTATTTTGCAAAAGATATTTGTAATTGATGGTAACTACTTCACAAGTACATTACTTTATATTTTAATACAAAGCGTGTCTGGACATTTTACAAGGATAAGCTACAAAAAAAATAAAAAAAAGAAAAGAAAAGAAAGAAAAGGGAAAAGGGAAAGAAAAAGGGAAAGGAAAAGAAAAAGAAAAGGAAAAAGGGAAAGGAAATGAAAAAGAAAAGGAAAAAGAAAAATAAAAAGGAAAAGGAAAAGAAAAAGAAAAGAAAAGGAAAAAGAAAAGAAAAAGAAAAAAGAAAAAGAAAAAGAAAAAAGAAAAAGAAAAAAGAAAAAGAAAAAAGAAAAAGAAAAAGAAAAAAGAAAAGAAAAAGAAAAAGAAGAAAAAGAAAAAGAAAAAGGAAAAGAAAAAGAAAAAAAAGAAAGAAAAAGAAAAGGAAAAAGAAAAGGAAAAAGAAAAGGAAAAAGAAAAGGAAAAAGAAAAAGAAAAAATTGTGCCTGAGCCTTCTCTGGGAATCAAGATTGGTGTATAAATTGTTCATGGTGTCTTCTGGTGGTGACTCAAAGGTCAGAACACTGTGTTATATTTAATGACAGTCATACAATGGAAGGATTGTTGCTATTAAATATGAAGGACCAGAAAGTACACACTACCCAAATAACTTTCACAGATTTGAAAAGAACGAGCTGTTTCTCAAGATGAGTGTCTCAATCTAAGTATCATGTTTTCATGAGTTTCTAAAGGAAAAAATAAATGTCTCTTGAACTGAGCCTTATCTTCAGCTGGTGTGAAGACCCACTCATCGGTGTGACATGGCTGAGTCACCATAGCTGAACTTACAGGTGCTAATACAATTTTTCAATGTACCTAATATCACAATGGAGCTTGGGACTTGGGCACCAAAGCCTTGTATTTTTTTATAGGATTGAAATATTTTTTTGAAAATTGTACCCTTCTTTAAAATGTTACTCAGAGAACTGTTAAGAATGCATTCTGCTTGCTTGGGTTTTGTTTGTGTGTTTGGTTTGCTTGCAACAGTTTTCTTTTTTGCTTTAGTTAAAACAGAACTTTATTGTTTTATATTTTTCATTAGTTTGAGACAGCACAAGTGGTCCAGCTTTAGTTCAGAGACATCTGACAAGTTCAGGCACAGGAAAAATAAGGGAATATGCTATTGATGAAAAATCTTTAAAACCGAATTAAAAGTTGCAAAATCATGAACCAAAATGAATACATAAAGTATTCTTTTCCTAGCTCCATCATATGTTGGTGCCTCTCTAAGATAGCCATGACACAGTGGCTCAGTGGCTTTTACCTGACCCCCTGCACATGGTGGTGACTTGGTGCCCAGCAGTCTGGAGCCCTTACCCCAGCACACCTGAAGTTTATTTTTGCTGCAGTACTCGATTTGTTGGAAGGCAGCTTTGAGATGGTCTACGCTGCATAAAGCCCAGTACCATAGTGCCTGGTGAGAGGAAGGTGAGGGAATTTCTTGCTGTATACCCCAGATAGGACTCTCCTGTGGGCTTGTTTTGCCATGGGGTTGACCTGAGCTGGCAGTGACTAAGGTGACAGCTGACTGTGGCTCTGGGGGTGATTAACCTCTATAAGCTTTATTTTTCCAGTGCCAAACTACCTTTCAAACTGGGACAGACAGATGTGATTTGGCCCTGAATCTCTCCTGCTATCTATATGTTTTAGGAACCACAAATTGCTTCAGAACTTCTTTTGCAGAGCTGAGGGCTTCTGTGGTGTTTTTATATAATTTGTTTATTCATTGGATTTCTTGTCATGCATGTATGCAAAGCCCCTTTTACTACAGGCTCAAATATTTGTTTACTTCCAGCGATTGCCTTTGTGGAATATCTCATTATTCTGAGACCTCTGGCTAAAGTGTCTTTGTCTTGGATGGAGCTAGCTAAGTCCTCTCTATACCCAACTTTCGTTGGTTTACTGAATCACGGAATTTGTGCTTTGCTCCAACAGAGTAAGACAAATTTAAATCCTTGAGTTATTTTTTTGTCTGTGTTATTTGTTTTTGTTTCTTTTTTTTTTGGGGGGGGGGGGGGGTTGGTTGTGTGGTG
>VXAA01000016.1:514656-578491 GCA_013399115.1 Anseranas semipalmata | reverse complement strand
TTGGTTGTTTTTTTTGGTCTTTTTTCAGCTTTCTAGGGGGAGGGGAAACAAGAGTAGGGGACAGGGAAAGAAGGAAATTAGAAGTTTTCAAGCAATTTGAAAGACAACTCCTTTCCAAGAGGTTCTCTGTTTAGAAGTCTTATTTTTGTAGCACTTAACATAAGGATGCCTTATTTTTAATTTCCTCATATTTTTAATTGTTTGTTTACATCTGTTTATCTTTATATGGTGTCTACATGCTGCCAAAAACCTTTGCATCTTGCTAGCACTTTTCTGCCTTAATCCATACTATGTCTGGCACTCTCAGTGTGGGGAAAATCCCAAATGTTGATCAGCTGATTGTGATCCTGTTAACGTTATTGGAATTATTTGATTTCACATTGTATCTCATACTCTAAGAAAAAAAAAAAAACTAACATATGAATATACTTTAACATCTCAGAAATTCTAATTGCACTCTGCTTATGCTAGAATGTTAACATATGTTAGATAACATGAAAATAAATGTTTTCCCTGGCTTGGATCTGACTGTCAGATTTCTTTTGAAGTAGCAAAGGGTTTTCACACCCAACAGTCTTGCTGCCATACGGCCACCAGAAGTGGCCACTGCTGCTCGGAGTGCGCAGGAGCTCGCGCTGCCTTGCAGATCGACTTCTGAGAAGAACTTGCTCAATAGCTCTGCTGCATGTGATTCCTGTGGAAATGAGATCAACATTCAAGAGCGAGTGACAAAACAATATCAGCGAGGCAGAGAAGGCTTCTGTTGATAGTGCTCATCTCCACGTATCCTGGGTACTCAGTGAAAATGAATTTGGCTGCATAGATACACAGAGCAGCTAAGGGACATTATGCCTAGTTTGTAGCTGTGGAAGTTGAGACAAAGTAAAAATTAAGGAATCTGCACAAGGGCACAACAATAATTCTAGGAAATGATAGGCAAGAAAATGCGGCCGTGCCCTTTTGCTTTACCCACATTAACTTTTCTCCTTCCAGCACTTAAGTTATGCTTGTGTCATAACAGATGTTGCCTGAGACAGCCCTCTATTTTGCTAAGAAAGATTGATTTACAGAAACAAAGTGCTGGTGAATTGTGTTGGTTTTGCTGTAAGCACTGTTTTAATCACCGTTTACTTTGGGGTCATGTGGCAGTTATTTTTTCTCAGTTCTCTTGCTTAAATAAAATAAAAATAAAGTAATAATATTAATAATAAGACTTTATCAAGTAGTTATTTCTATTTGTCTTTTTCTAGTTTGCAGTATTACAGGGCATTTCTTGTTTGAGAACAGAACTTCAAATCTCAATTCTCTTCCCATAGAGAAAACTAAATGCTGTTTGAGACAGCAGTATTGAAGTTAACGTCATGAGTTTCCTATTGTGCTCAAGACAGGTAGCACTCATGCTTCATTAAATAGTCTCTCCCAGCTTTAATGTATATCTTTTGGACAATGCAGAAATCTGCCTGATCTGTCCCACTACACATTATTAGATTTGCAGATATAACATGCTCAGAAAAAGATTTCCTTTTTTTCTTTCTCTTTTGCCTATTTTGAAATGGCTTGCTGAAATACGGGATCAGCTGGACTCAGGCCAAAAGCACTTTGTGGCCATATATTTCTAATGGTTTTGTTATGAAGGATAGCATTTGGCTAATGGACCTGTACAGCTGCTAGAAGCATATTGATATACATTCATAGCACAAATCATATACAAGGGGATAAAAACACGAAAAATCTAGCAGGGGTTAGTTTGTCGTGTTTAGACATTTTCTTGCCATTTTCCTGTTTATTATATTTGCCATTTTATACTGAGTTCAATAACATAGCAGATATGTTCTATCTTTTCTGAGAACTTTCCTGGCCACTTTTTTGGTACAAGTTACACTTCTTATAGCTCTGTCATCCAATTCAGGCTTTCGTTAAAATGTATTAAACCTTTTCACTGAATTCACTTCTTCTGCCAAGGATGCTTCTGTGAAGTACATTTTTCACACTTTTTCCACTATGGCTCTTCTCAAAGATTGGGTCATTTATGTCAACTTGTAAACAGTCTTTTGGCTTATGATTCTTTTCTGTTATTTTTATGGATTAAAGTGGTTTTAGTATTACAGTGCTGTAATGTTGAAAGATAATTAGAATGTCCCAGTTTCAGGAGCATAGAAATTATTATGTTAAGCCAAAGTGATGCTCAAAGTAGGGTTTTGACAATAACCCATACCAGATGTTTCAGAGAAAGGTGCAGAAACCCTATACAGCACAACAATATAATAGCTAAATGGGAAGCTTCTTGTTATAGCCATCAGCTAGGAGCTTGAATGCCCTCAAGTATAATACACAAAATGTTTGAATTCTTATTTGATCAGCAGTTGTTCTTATACATTTTTAAAAATGGGTACAAACCTCTTCTTTGTCTGTGTATCACACTATTCTACCTTTTCCTGAGAGGCTCTTAGTGCTCACATCATGTTTAGAAACAACTCTGAAATACTGAGTAGTCCCAAATCTGCCTTGACAATTGAAGAGATTTTTCCTTCTGTGCTATTGGGAACAATTAACTACTTTTGACTTTTACACAGAGAGAATATGGGACATACTACTAATGTGATTTTGGGAAGGTGTGCTACAATGTAAGTTTAGTGTGGATACAAATGAAATTCTAATGCTGTAGTCTCAAATAGTCTCAAATATCATGACAGATATAATCTGTCACGAATCTATTTTGCAAAATCACCTTGTTTATGTACATGAAAGTGCTGTTCATCATAATTAATACATAAGAAATACCATACAGCTCATTGCACATGCCAATAAAAAGTGTTACCTGAATGAACTAATTAAGTCTCACTGCTTTGCTTGTTTTATGAGGACATGTATTCTGCCTAGGTGCACAACTAAAGCCCAATAGTCTGATCCAAATGTCTCCAGTCATGTGGGATATTTTTTGTTTGCTTTGTTTTGTCTGTTTGTTCAAGTGCATTTGCTCCATTTTCCTGATAGATTGCTTTCAGTTCTTTCTGGATTTTTATAAGAGGTACTTGAAGAGAAAAAGGAAACATTTGAAAAATATTTCAGCAAGTTGTTTTCTGTGGGCATGGCTAGAATATTAGGTGAAGTGTTAGACACACTGACAGATACTGATGTTGAGTATATACATTTCATAAGGTAAAATGAAAGGCAAAAAAAAAGTGATAACTGACAAAAACAATGTAATAACTGACATAGGCAATAAGTACAATGTAGAAAAAAATGCTTCTAGATAGTGCTAGACAATATTTGCAATTACTTACTCAAATCATTTAATTCCAGCCATACTGAAAACAATATAATCCCCGGAACAATGTGAAGAAATATGGCCAAATTCTAGTAGAGAAGAGTAGAGTAAAATTATTCAGAGACGAGTGAGAAAATCCAGGCTGCCCAGAGGAAATCCAACAAGTGAATTATAACATATTCTACTTATCTGAATGCATAGCTATCTGAAGTAGATGCATAAGAGTAGTCTACTCAGCAGTGTGACAATAGAGCAATGTAAGCTGTGGGCTTTATTGAATACATCACAGTTACCAGTGTGAGAGAGCAGTTGCCCTTCACTGAGCCTACTGAAAATAAGCACCTATTTCAGGGACTCCCGGAGAGCAAGCAAAACTTAGAAATGGCAAACTTCCCCCAGCAGCCGCCTCCCAAATGCAACTTGAAACACAGCTGGTATATAGACTTCTACCAATTCTAGTAAAATCCAGCAGAAGAGAAGCTGCAAACCTGCAAGGAAAGGCAAAATATGTCCATTGAAGTTATCACAAACCAGATATTTTTGTGGGTAGGCTGGTTTTGGATTCACCCACTAGCACTGAACAAAGAGCAAACAGAAATGACTATTCATTATCAGTTTGTGCAGATAGACTGTCTGACCTATGCAGAACAAATGTACTTGCTCTTTTTGACTTCTGACATATCGATCTTCTGGAGTCATGCTGCTGCTTGACAGCACCTTTCAAGATGCATGCTTATGGGGTTCAGAAGCTCTTGCAGAAGCTATGTGCTTGGAGGACTTCTCATTCAAATTACACTGTCTTTCTGACTGTGAGGAGAACAGAATATAACAAAGGACTATAATAACAAATTCCTTTGATTCTTAAAGAGGTCTCCTATTCTGGACTTCTGCTGCCTTCTGAAGGGCTGTGCTGGAAGTCCAGAAAATACAGAGAAAAGCATGAAGGAAGTCCATTTCCTTCCTACTCTTCAGACAGATTTTATACAAATAGTTGCATATACATAATAATGCAACCTGAAAAGGTTAGAGATACAAAAATGAATTTGTAAGAGTGAAGAAACTAATAATTTTAGGCAAAAGTGTCTCTTGTCACGTGGGAGTTTGGAGGCTTCAGAAAATGTCCTTTCATTAAGTTATACAGCTTCTGTCCCCAACAGAGAATTGTGTGAAGTAAAAACAGCAATCATTAAAAAGAAATCTGTATCAGCCAACAAGCAGCTTAAGCAAGAACATAGGTCAGCAAGAAAAGAGGTTCAGGGGAAACCAGAATGCCAGTGTGTTGTACGTGGAGTGCACACCTTCTCTTTAAATAGTTATCACCATAATAATAATAATAAACAGTTTAGTTTTAGAAACATGGAGTCCTTTCAGGTTATATTTCAATCTGTAGTATGTGAAAGAGAATCTTCAGAGGGAATTACAGCATAATGTTTGAATTCGGTTTTGAAATGCCATTCATATGGAGATGCTCTTGTCTTCAAAACTCTATGAATCTGTATAAACTCATCTGAAATGTGACATCTACTTGTACCTGTTGAGATTATGGAAGTATGCTAAAAAAAGAAAGAAAGATGGATTTTTTTTTTCTATATGGCTTTTGCAAGAAAATAAACTATAAATAATAATAAAATCCATGAGTAGTGGTATAAATCTGGGTTTGCTGTAAGACTTAGCCTGAAAAGTCATCTGTGGGCTTGAAAAGATAGCTGAATGATTTCTAAATATGAGGGATTGTGGTTATATCACTTCCATCAGGTTTCTGATTCATAATCCTTTCTTTTTGGTTCTGTTTCCTTTTCCAAAGAACATAAGAAAATCTATTGGTAGTTTAGTTTTGTAATTGTTAAGTCCCCCGATTAATTAAGCATGCAATATAAATGAGTACAACACAAAAGTCAGTGCGTGGGAGGTTGATGAGATCATAGTTCTACTACAGTTCGTTTATTTAATTCTCAGTGAGTCTGAAGTTTCTGGAGCTGTCAAATTTTTTTCTTCACCAGGTCAAGGAAAAATAAATTGCTGGGATTCATACAGAAGAAATCACGTAATTGAAATCTATTACTGAAACATTATGCTTCTGTTATATACCATTCATGGTATTCAAGCTGATGTTAAAGTGGGGTGACTTTATGGGCTTTGTAGGCTTTTCCTCCAGAGAAGAAACAGATTATGACCACTGCATGTGAGAAGGACTCTTGCTCCAGCTGCTGAGCTCTCTCCAGATCAGAAGGAAAAAAAAAAAGACTGACACAGATGCTCAGTGCTACTTCATCCAGCCTAATTTCTGCTGCAGAATAAATACTGGTGGTCCAAATTAGCGAATGGAGTCCATCAGCCTATAGAAGATAGAAAGACTCCAAGAAATGAAACATCCTCACCACATTTCAATGTTAAAGTGAAGTTCTGCTCTGTCATTTACTTGTACCTAATGTGAACCTATAAGTAATCTCAACAAAATCAATAGACTAATTGCAGAGAAAAGTGTTACCCAATGGGAATAATGATTGGCAGAATTTTGCCCTTAGAATTCAATTAAAGTTATTTACCACATTGCTGTTTTCAGCCTCTTTCTTATGAACCAATTTCAAGAAACAATAGCAATTACATATCTGTCAAAAAGTGTGATTTTCAGAACAGTAAATAACAACAGTTCATGTGCACTCCTTTACGCACTTGTAGGAATTAATTCAGTGATATAAACCGGGAAGAATGGGATCCAACAAACTGCCCATGCCAAGACTGGTAGTGATGTGTAATGCTCACCTGTATGCCCCCTAATACCTAGCATACCTAGCAAAGTTTTGATAATTTATGACCTGCCTCCTAAAAGCTGCTTTACTTGCCTCACCTGAATAATGCCTACCTTTACACCGAAAGCCTCTCCTAGCTAATTAAACTGGTTTCTTCAGAGGAATTTCCTGGCCATTTGGTCACATCCATTCAATACAACTCACAAATGGAAAACTCATTTAAGTAACTCATGATTATGGAATCTGGATGAAATTATTTAAAATGAATATGTGTTTAAAGAAGCTATTAAACACTGAAATTGTTCAATGAAAATTCCATATACCGAATGGTGAGATATAATAGCTATCTGATCTGTTAAAAGGAAAAACCTTTTAAACTAATCGATCTTCCGCACAACAATTTATGTCAGTGCCTTTTAAGATGATCCCTTCTTAAATGGGTAGCTGACAAAGAAATATATCTGATACAACTGCTAACTGAATAGATTTGGAATGTGCTAAGGCAATACATTTAAGAGGTCTTTCATGTATTTTGAGAAGAGGTTAAAAATCCCGGCAGCTCTTAAAAAGCAGATTCTTAAGTGGTGTACTTTTTGTGCCATAAGATTATGATTGAATTGGATAGAACCATTATAACAAAACACGGTTTTTCTCCTTCTCAAGACTTTATTTTCAAAGGAACACAGTAAAAATGCTGGGCTTTGTTTTTACTCTGAATAAAAAAATAAAGCACATTTTAAAAAGGGACAGACTGTCTACAGCAGTTTTACAAAGCCTGGAAGCATTTCCTCATTCCCACTCATTCATCCGGCCCATCGTGGTCATGTCCAAATTATCTAGTCTCTGGCTGGCCTCCAGGACAGACTGATGAAGGTTTTGCTTGCATGATTTTCTTTGGCATTCCATCATTTGTACATGTAAAAAAATATTAAAAGATATTGGAGCTTACTGTTTTTTGTCCTTAAGATAAAAAAGAGGTGGTATCCTCATCATTTTATCAGGAGCATTTCAATCAATAACATACTGCAAAGTTTTGTCTCTGAAAAGTATTACAGCGATGCATCCAGTGTCTCCTGTAATACCTCTCCTGTGCTAGTTATCATGAAGAACAGCGTAAGGTGGGAAAACAGCTACAATTTTTCATTATAACGTTTGCAGACAGTGACTGGTAAAAGGTGGGGGGTCTTGTATCACTTGTTCCTGCATATTCAAGTACATATGTTGCATTATGTACAGTATTGAACCGGGAAACATCTGTCCTGGAGAAGAGGAGAAAAAGGCATTTTCAGAATTTGCTTCGTCTGCTTCCAGAAATAAGCAGTAAAGTGCAACTCCTTGTTGGGGGCAGACTGCAAAATGCTGGTCTCACAGAGGCAGGTGTATTTACCTAGAGGAAAAATCCTAGCGAGGATCTATACTTTTCTGCTGTAGAAAATGAGCCAAGGCATGGCTATAACTCAAAGTATATCTCTGTACTTAATGAGAAACCACATGCTGCTCACCAGTATGTCTCCATCCAAGTCTGGGCGCATCATCTTTTTAAAATCAAAGAACAGTTGAGATTTAATGTTCACCAGTAAATTTCCACTCTACTCCCTTTAGGAGAATGCTTCCGATTCGCAGACGTCTTTATATGCCTATAACTCTTTATTTTTAGTGTCACTATATTGCCTATGAGGCCTCATCATAGGGGTGGGCAGCTATCTAAATAAGGTGAACATGCAGGACTAAAAAGTGATTTTCTAATCTCAGAGTAAGACAGGCAAGAATGTAGAAATAAATAAAAAAGAATGGGAGAATATGAGAAAGCAATGGGGTAATATTGATTAACATGGTATGTAGTACATCTCAGTGTACGCACAGACAATGAAAAACAAAGTCATTTCAAGAAAAGAGAGGTCTGAGGGACATTCTGGAGGAGGGGTAGTTATTTTTTCTTATGTTTATGGGGAGCTCCTGCAAGGAGGGAGGGAAAGTATGGGAGAACACATGAAAGTGCCAACTTGAAAAATGAACATTTTAAAAATGGAGTTTAGCAGCATGATCTGGTTGGAGGTTGGGATACAACATGACATTGGAGGAGGAAACAAGAAGTTTATGTTTGATACAGCAGAGGAAGCATCAGGAGTACTATGAGCAAGACAGAGGATTAAGAACAGCATTCCACTTGGGGATCAATAATGCAAAGAGAAGGGTATTGCAGAAACTGAAATTCCTGATGAAGAGAGCCTGGGCTGAGTTCTAGCTGTTTTGATATGTATGATATTTACGCATCATAGACATGCTGAGCAGGAAAAACCTGCAAGATTTTACCTGAGAAGAGCCAGAACCTGCTGAAATGACAACATGATGACTTCACCCACAATATTCACAGAGAAAAAGCTTTTTATTCAAATGAAGCCTGTATCCAGGCTTCTATCCAGGTTAGGTTGTCTGGGGCCAGCAAGTATTATGTGTTAACAGAAAATTAGTGAAGGGACATAATGTGTGGTTAATGAGGTTAATGCCAAAGGAAATTGTTAGCAACCAAAATGAGAAGAGCATGTTTTTTTTTCTGAGGTATACCCTGATGATGGTGGATTTGTCCGTGGATGAGTGGGTTAGCATGTAAAGTGAAATTTAAAAGCACAATTTTTGCTGCTTATCATCTGGTTTGTTGTAAGATATCTGCAGAGGTTGCTGTTTGGCCCAACCTGGTCCCGGTGTCATGGGGACAAGATGTGGCACCATCTCTGTGCAAGCGTTCAAAAGGGATGGACTGGAGGGACCAGTGCTCATTGCTGCCCCCTACCTACCTGGCTGTGATCCCCACGAGTCCAGATGTGACCTTGGCCCAGCTTCACCGCCCTAGTGTCTCATCCTCTGTGCTGTTATGTCTTGGCCAAAAATAGCAGTGCAGGTGATGTTATTTAAATCCACAGATAGGACAGATGATGCAGCACTTTGAAGTGCTAGAAGTGCCTTGCCAACGTTGCAAGGACTTAAAGGATGGAGGTCAAGTCCATAGATATCCCACGTAGTATGGAGTGTGCATGAAACTCAGATAATCTGAAGGAGAGAGATGTGAATGCAAAGAGGATGCTCCTCGGGAACAAATTAATAGAGCGATGTAAAGTTGGCATATCTGGTTACTATTTATATTGCCAACATGCTAGAGAGAAGCATTATAGAAATTGAGATACAAGATAGACTGTCTTCAAGTGATGAGTTAATGTTAGTCTTCAAAGTGAAAGTAGTGTGTGATAAAATTTCTCACTTTATCTTATGCAGTCCATTTTCTAAGAGCAATGAAGCTGGTGAAGGGACTAGAAAACAAGACTTATGAGGAGTTGCTGAGGGAATTGTGGTTGTTTAGTCTGGAGAAGAGGAGGCTGCGAGGAGACCTGGAGGCTGCAGTAAGAAGGGTGTTGGTCTCTTTTCTCAGGTGACAAGCAATAGGATGTGAGAAAACAGTCTCAAGCTGCACCAGGAGAGGTTTAGATCAGATATTAGGAAGAATTTCATCATGGAGAGGGTGGTCAAGCGTTGGAATGGGCTGCCCAGGGAAGTGGTGGAGTCCCCATCCCTGGAGGTATTTAAGAGATGTGTGGATGTGGCACTGAGAGACCTGGTTTAGTGATGTGACTGGGTAGGTCAGGTTAATGGTTAGACTTGCTGATCTTGAAGGTCTTTTCTAACCTAGATGATTACATGGTTCTGTGATTGTATGACTCTAATAAACTAGTGTGCACAGGATACCTGTGCAAGGGATTTTCCAAGTAAAGAACATGAAATAAGATCCTTTCTTAGATTTAATGAACAAGATGTAACTATTTGTATTTATCACTATTTATGGATATGAAGTGCTCCAAGTGTTCCAAGTCAAGCCTTAAGGCCCAACTTTGACACAACAGAAGAAAACAAAGCTACCACCTAGTTTAATCATTCCATGCATTTATTACAAAAGTGAGATAAAATGTGACTACTGACCTGTAAAACTGCAATATACGAACAACTTAACAAAAAATCTTTTTATGCTGTGACAAATCATGTCATGCACAGGATAAAATAATTTCACTTGTATACTTTTTAATATGTAGTTGTCATCCTGATATGTCCATTAGGAGGTGACATGAAAAGTGTCTCTACATGTTATGTGACTGCTGAATACAGGAAGAATATCTGCTGTATCAGATCCTGAAAGGAGTGTTACTCAGAGAGATGACAGGCTAAATTAGCAAAGAGGTAGAGACAATTTCTCTGTTTACAGCAACTTTTAACAAGCAAGAGATCTACTGTGCAGAGCAGATAAATTACACCTTGACCTCTCAAATGGGACATTGCACAGAGGACAGTAATAGGTATGCAGGAATAGCCATCTCTGTATCCGAGCACACACATGTAAGGAACCACATTTCTTGCAAAGGTCACTTTGAAACTACAGGAGACATAACTGACTTCTTTGCTTTAAAGAACTCAGTTCTCATTAACCAACAAATGACAATGCTTTACATTATGAGAAATTATGAAATTGTGAAATATTTGCATTATGAAATTATGAGAGCTGAAGCAATATATATTTCTAGTGGCTTAATCTTGATGTTTGTCTTGAATAGAAAATAAAATACATTACAAAGACAGGAATATCTGAATTACATAGAACATGCCCAGTAGAGAGGTAAGGCATCATTGTTCTAAAAATTTCATTTCATTTTTTTAAAATATTACATTACGTTAGGCAGATTATACATAGACATTAAGTAGCATCTGGGAATATCTTTTACCTTTTACATTTTAACAAAACCTAAATTATATTGTAGACAAACATAGTTTCTTCCACTAAAAATAGAATTATTGATACCACGTTTAACATATTTTTGTATGGGCAGGTTTGTTGTGTAGGCTTAGTTGTATTTATGCCAAAAAAAGTGACAAAAAAGAACACATTTAATTTTATGGGAGAGTTTCTGTATTGCCTCCTTATGGAGAGGGACTCCACCACTTTGTTGATTACCCTGGAGAGTCACTCTGGAGGTAGTTCAGAGATGTGTGGACATTGCACTGAGGGACCTGGTTTAGTGATGGGACTTGGTAGGTCAGGTTGATGGTTGGACTTGATGATCTGGAAGGTCTTTTCCAACCTAGATGATTCTATGATTCTGTGATTCTATGGCATCACCTTAGGCAAAGGAACATCTCCTTCTACGGCCACACAACATACCACTGCTGGAACTGGTCCCCTGGTGCTGTCTTTGAAAGCTGTGATGCAGAAATGTGGTTAGAACATAAGGGAAGAGGATCCTCCCTAATATTTGTTATGCAAATCCCAATATATGCCAAAGACCATTTGTACATATGTATGTATGTAGACAAGTTTGTATGTTCTGACATGGGTCAGCCACCAGGACCCGGTGGTCAGGAGGGCAGTATATCCACCTGTGCCTGTCATCCCGTTGTGCCATGGATTGCATCTCTGAGCAGGTTCAGTGGGGGCTCACAGACTCTTTTCTTCACAGGAGTCAGACTCAAAAGCCCACGCATGAATATTTAAACAAAAGGCATTAACAAACCTGCCTGGAAATGTAATAAGAATGTCTTTTTGAAGAAAATATGCTACCAAAATGACAGATAGCCACATTTTTCACCTCTTCAGTTCTAAGTGCTCTTAGTGTTAATTTGTGAATTATGGTTTCTAATGAAAATAGTACTTTATGCAGTAAGGTGGTATTATATTTTCATGGTCTATTTTATAGAAGCCCTTTTGTTGTTCTTATTTAAAAGCTAAGGCTTGTTTTGTATTTCGCTGCCTGTCGCCAGCTTGCTGACGAAAGTAAAGGCTATGAATTTGTTAGACCCTACTTTATAATATATTCTGTTTATCATCATTTCTTTTTCATTATGGTGGTGTTACTTTCACTGCTGTACTGAAGGTGCTGTCAAAATTTTCATTATAAATATTGTTTCTGAGGGGTTTGTAAGTCTAAGGGTTCTGTATTAAAATTCTGTCTGGCTGAAATTTGGCATGCAAGTCTCAGTAAGGAAATGTTTTCTTTACATGCAGTTTAAATTGGCTTAGTCATCTTTTTAAAAGAAATTTGCATGTAAGTATCAGAAGCCACATATATAGTACAGTCTCATATATTTAAATAACAACAAAAGAAGCATCTATTTATACAAAATGTTTCTGAATTTCAATAGGTATTAGTCTACTACCACCAAAAGATACGGAAGAAAAATCAGTGATAAAAAACGCCTACTCCATAAATACACATTGGCAATTTTATGACTTCTAGGTTGCTACTGTAGATTTATAAGGTAATGAGTAAAGATGCTGTGTTCAATGTTTGACAGAGATGCAATGCAAAAATGTAGAAGTTAGTAATGGTGGAATAGATATATCATCGTACAGGCACAGGACAAGCATTTGCTTTTGAAGGGATTCTGTTGACATAAGCAAGAGCAATCTTTTAGTGACCTCTTATTTCATGAGACATTCAAGATGCCTAGTCAGAGTTTCTCTACATTTTAATTTATAGAGCCTAATTTGTCCTGTCATTTCTCTGCTTCCACTGACTTTTTAGGGATGATACACCTGTCTGATGCTTATTCCTGTTATAATACCTTGTTACAGGCACTTTCCATGGTTTAGTTCACCCACTCACCTCAAGATATCATGCTTACCACTTTTCCTCCTCTACATTTCAATAAGCTTACAATGGCAGAATAAATAAATAATGCTCTAGAAGAAAATGACAGAAGCAATATTTTTAATTAAAAGGTGCAAAATATAAAAAAATAAGTGTAGGATGTGCATCAGACCATACTCAGAATAGCTATGCTACACAAATGAGGAATCACAGATGTTTCTTGTGCCTTGATTTCTGGCACTGTGCAATTTTCTTAAAATAATTAAGGCACAGTAAGAGGGTTGAACAGAGGTGATTTTTTTCCCAGTTTGTTTCATGCCTCCCCTGCCCCCCACTGAGCCCCAAGATGAAGCTCTATGGGCACCTGCCTGCATTAAAAGCTCTGCCTGTGTTCAGTCTGGTATACTAAATATAAGCTAGTAAGGAGCCACCCGGAGCTGCATTGTGCTATAGCCTTCTGAGAAAAGACAGCAGGAAAGATTTCTAAACATATATTTACAGTCTTTGTTTCAAAGCAAAAGAGTAGTTGAAATTCAGTGGAATAATGGTTTACTTAGCCCTCTATTGTCCCTTGGTGCTATTCACTGCCACATGCCTATGGCGCAAAGTAACCTGCCCGTTTGAGCGACGCACACTGTGGGTTTCCTCTGATGTGTGCTCTGCCAAAGCTGTGCTCCCCATTGCCTTTCGGAGATCTCCAGAAATCTTCATAAATTTCTTTCTGAAGGTTTGACAGTTTTAGGTGTTTGTTTTTTTTTTTTTTCCCTTTTTTTTTTTTTTTTTAATAATGATTACAACTCCTGTAACTGTCTTTGGAGACTAGGAAGTTTCCATGGCTTGGAGCATATGTAATATCTTGCCTGATTAATATCAGTATATATATCTGTATGTATGTGTGTGCTTAATTTTCAATGAAAAAGATGCTTCATTAAAGGAAAAATCCCTGGTGATTAATGTAAGAGATGTTATGTTTGTTGACAGAGGTAGAGGGGAGTATAACAGCAATATATAGCAGGGAGACTACCACTTCTCTCTGTGGTCCACCCCCCTTGCATTCATCTAGCCTCCAGAAAAGCACAGTAGCTACAGGGGTATGTCTATAACAAATACAGAAGCACCCACCAGGGCAGCCAGATCCTGCTCTGGGCTCGTGTGCTTCAGTGTGCTCACTGAAGCAGACCCAGAAAGCTTCGTAGTGACAGCATTGCAGCAGGAAGACGCTGGACTCCTTTTTAACATCCACAGTTGAAATATCTACGCCAGCTCCCAGGTCCTTCCATCAAGTAATAATTCACTGGGTATGAAGAAGAGTAGCTAAGATAATCCCTCATGCAAAACAAACAGCAAAGGTGCAAAAATACCTGTTTGCTGAATATTTATCTTGGGGAAAATTGTTCTGTACAATGACCCAATATTGTAAAAATACTTTCGCTTCAAGTACGTCCACAAAAGACTATACTTGAGGAAGATCCACAGGTGAAGTTCAATCTTCATCTAGAACCATTCTTTAAAATGACTGATGGTTTAATTCATTCCCCCCTAAATGTCCCAAAATTCAAAAAAATACTTAGTTGTATACACCGTCACAAGGTAAGCTACTATGGACTAGTTTATGGACTAGATAATAATAGACCATTACGGAGTCTTTCAAGTTCCTTCTTCAAAAGCCTTTCTATATTAACATATTTTACAAAAAACTAAATTCTTTTACTTATGGAAACTACATTGTAGTACTCAGTTTCAATGAAGAACTTGGGAGTATAAATAGAATTGAAATGTTGCCTTTTGAATAGTATTTTATTTAATCTTTGAAAGATACAGGAATATGAGTAAGAAAAAAAAGAGCAAATGCACAAGTCTAACTGTAAAATTCAGGTGGATAAATGGACAGCTACAGTTACTTCTCTGCAAAATATGGCAGACTCATGGTAATGACAACCAAGTCAGTAAACATTTTTATGAGTCAATTTTTAATTTTTCATTCCTCCAAGAGAAGAATGAAAAAATCTCAGATAAATACTGTGGGGTCATCTCTAGGAATGAGATTCTGCTGCTATGTGGACCTAAATCTAAAGATGTTTCCATAACTTTATTCCTGCAATGGTTAAAAATCTTCAAATTTCAAGTTCCATGTATTTATGAATATTTTACTCCTTTTGTTTTATTCCTGTGCCAACACTATCTTTAAGTTAAACAGCTCTTCTTGCTCCCCAGTGTTAAACTTCTTGCTGTATTCAGAAAGGAAATAATGTCCCTTCTCAGCCTTCAACAATGGTAAAATGTTCCATTCGGTTAACTGTGGGCTTTGAACAGAAGTACAATGAACTCGTCTCTTCTTCCCAAGCATTAGCTTAAGCGTTGGCTTTCTGCTACTTGTCACTCAAAAATCAAACACAAGAGCAGTTGAAATTGCACAATTTTCTCTTTTATTGTTCAGCTTGTTTTGCCTGTCCCTCTGGTGACCAGGGCTAAACAGTAACTCCTGAGACAGCTGAGAAGTATATATAGTATCCTGCAGTATACAGGAAAAAAAATGACCAAATTTAACATTCAGTTACACTTGTGTCAACCTTGGTAACCCCATGAGCTGTTATGAAAAATATTTTCACTTTTTTTTACTACTGATTATAGTAAAATAGCACCCAAAGACTAATCCTTATTGTTGCCCACAGTTTCCTGCTGGAGGCCAAGACCTCCATTTGGATGTCCCTTCACGAAAATATCTGAGTGATGTCCAATGTGCTCCAGTAATAGAAGGTCCAGCAGAGGGGGCATAGAGCATCATATCTTGCTCATTTAGCCTACTACAGGACTGACATCAATAACTCTGCGTCTTTGTCCAGATTGCTGTTTCCTTCTTATGACACTTCATGGAGGTTGCATTACTCATTCCCGCAAAGACACAGGTGCAGTGGGTTCAGTGCCAGTGAGTTCAATACTGTGCAATAAAATCAAGGCAAAGCAACTAATCAATTTTGGATGAAACACCTCAACCCCTCCAAGAAAAATAAAATCCAGAGTTAATTTACTCAGTTGTCATCACCATCAATTATATATACAGCATGTTTAATATTAATTGTTGCTGTGAATATACTAGGCTTCTTTTTCTTTATAGAGCAATATATAAAAATATAAAAGAAATGCAAAAAAGAATTGTTGATCTGTGTACAGATACTGTATGTCTTTAGCCGACCAGAAATCAAGGATCCAGATCCTTAAGCTGGAAGCTGGAAATTCAAATCCAAAAGAAACATTTCCCATGCTCCATTGCTCGTGGCTGTTAGAGTGACGCTTTCATAGTGCAAGCCTGGATTCGAAGCTTGAGATCAGATCCAGGCTTTTGGCTTGAGACCATCTCTTAAAAGTAAAAATGAAGCAATCCCAAAATACAACCTCTGCTTCTGCCATGTGAGTTAAAGCAGGAGAAAATCCTTCCCTAATGACCCTGACCCAGAATAAGTGCGTGCCTGCTTAAAACACTGCTTTGCCATTTAGGAAAATTTATGGCAGTGTAAGTACTGATCATTTGGTCACAGCACTTTCACTGTGGGCTTGCCTAATGAGTCTGCAATCATCATCTTCTTGTTGAGGATTTTCATGCCGGCCTGGCATTCATTGGGAGGAGAAGCCCCGCAGCACAGGGGTCTGGCGGCAGCCGGGCAGGGAGGCTGCAGCTGGGTCCGAGCGCAGCACTGGGACCCTCTGGAAGGGGAAGGCGGGCCAGCATGACGTACCCTTCTGCCACTGTCACTCTCACAGCTCACACTTAGGCTGTATGTCGTGAAACTGGCTCTCGTTTTTAATTTTGGAAAATGTGTAAGTTCGGTGATAAATATATCCAGTTTAAAGTACGCATACATATGCAATCGGGCAGAAAAAAGAATATTTAAAGTGGGATGTTCAGAGGTGGTGAGGGTGTCTCACTCGCTCTTCGAGGGTCTTGACTCCCCTGAACTGCTGCAAATATATTCCAAACACTTGGAAAACAGCATAAACTTGTTGAAAGAACATTTTGTAGAAAGGTGACCTGAAAAGTAAACCGTTGCCCCAGGCAAAAGCGTGTTACCAGGAGCTCCTCAGAGACAGGGGTCTAATCCTTCCCTCTCCTTGGGTGTTTTTTCACCACGGCATCTCTGCATATCCTGCTGGCATTGTGATTTACACCAGAGAAGGACAGCAGAGCTGGTATCCCTCAGTAAGAAGGATGTTTTAAAACAGGAAACCTGTATCTCTGCCCTCTTGCTCTGGGTGCCATTTCTAGCAGCGGGGAGGTAACACGGGCAGGGAAGGAGCGCACCTGTGCTGCAGCATGGAGGCTCTGGAAAGGCTGCAACGTGCGTATGAAGTAGGGAGAAATGGTAACACTGGCACCCCCTCTCACACTAATTTTTAAAGAAAAACAATGAAGTCTTCAGCCTGAACTGCAGTTTCCTCTAGCCCTTGATAGTGGGGAATTTAACATGAAATTTTTGTTATGAAAACATTCTTCTTTGAAATGAGTGCTATAAGAGATTTTTTTTTTTTCTTTAAACCTAGATTTAATGTCTTTAAAACTCCTTTTCATTAAATATCATTTGGCCATATGCACTTCCACAGTACCATAACAGTGTTCATCAAGATGCTAGGATATTATTCTTACATTGTCAAGGACAAGACAAATATGACTGCTTTTTATGAAATTTGTTCAACACAAGTTCCTTAGAGAAACCAAAGTAAATTTGTCAAAATGTTTCCTGGTTGCCAAATTTGGTTACTCCCCCCTCCCCCCAAAAAATCTCCTGTCAAAGAAATATCACCCAGCTGTCAACAGATGTCCAATTTTATGCAGGAAAGGAAGAACCAAACCTGAAAAAAAAGCATATCCAAATTCACATCAGCTTGAATCTTAGAGGAAGTAGAAGGAAAAGAAAAAAAATGATTCAAATCATTTTCATAATTGCATGAAGAGTGGTTGTGTTATGAATGCAATGCTGCAGACAGCACAGTATGTAAGGCATAGGCTGGGTGTGGGTCGGGGTCAGGGGTGCAGTTTGCATCTCCTCCACCCTGGCTGGTCGGAGAGCATTATCTAGCAACATCCAAACCCTGTCCATTATTTAGAGCATATCATCAGGAAAAGCCTCTTAAATGATAATGCAATGCACGTTACATTTCACTGGGTTCTCCTGAAGCAAGAATCAGAGTAAAACTTAAGATCTACAGGGCTAAAAGCTAGACATTTGGAGGATAAGCCATGAGTTTTAGAACAGTATTTTTAAAGAAAACCAAGGCCTCTAAAACATTGCTGAGATTCATCTCCTTGTGTAAGCCAAGCAAAGAGAGAAGACAGCTCAGAGAATGCCAAACCCTTAACTGGGATGTACAACACCCCTGTGAACAAGGTGTTATTATCCCCATTTTTACAGATGGGGAATTATTTTAGGTGTGACTTTTTTCATTTGCTCAAAACATTAATTTCAAGAAGAAGAAAATTAGAATGAGCTGCTGTGATTTCCCTGCTAGAAAGCAAAACAAATAAATGCCTCTGAGAAAACACCTTCTAGGAAAAACACCGCACTGGTCATTTCTGCATTTCAGTTTCAGAGGTGACTTCCTCAATGGCAGTAATATATCCTGAGGGCCCCAGTGGTGAAGGTGAGGAAGGTAGTCAGCATATTAGTAATTTACAGCTTCTTCTTTCTATTTATGTCCTGTAATATCCTGCCCTATACCAGTCTGTGCCCCTTAAGGTTTGTCTTTTGGGGGCATTTGTCATATGGGGTTGAAGGACTTTGATACCCCCCCCCCCAAAAAATAAAATAATAATAAAAAAAAATCAGTGCTTATGCATGGAGTAATCCAGAAGGCATACTGGGCTGATGAAAGTTGAAAACCAGATTAATCCAATTTACTAGAAAAAATGTAGGGTTGGGATTAATTGTTAATAGTGAACTAAGCTGAAAATTAGTTATGAGCTCTTGAGACCACCACATCTAATACGTTTTTGACAGGCATTACCACAGTGGTGTCCTGACCCCCTGCCAGAGCCAGAAGAGAATTCAATATTACAAATGTAAACTAATATCATAGGATGAGTCTCAGGTCAGAAACATTTCACCCAGGCTGCAGAGTGGTCCATCCCTCACTCCACGGCACACCCGTTTCAAAGGCTCTCCCCCCACAGCAGCCACAAAGGCAGACATTCATGTCAGCTACATGCTGCCTCGCGGTTCTCTAAGGAAAAGGAAATATCATGTGCTTTTCTACTCTTGCCTCATCAGATATTCTCCATTTTACATATTCCTTCACTTTTAATCAAAACCAGTACCTGCCACTGCCAAGCTTACTAAGTAGAAACTTTTGTCCACACTCCTTCTTGGTTTTGTTACATAAGATTATCGTAGCTAGTTCTGCTTTTATTTCTGTGTATCAGAGTTAATTATTGAGACCAAATTGTCATCAGTGCAATATGTTTGTTATTGCATTTTTCTCTCTTTCTCAGTGACTAATGGAAAGTAGCTGTGATTCTCAATACTTATCCATGTTTTTTGTGTTTTTTTTTTTTTCATTTACTACCATTATTTGTGTCAACTTTCTGTTATTTTAAAACTTCAACTACAAGACTGACACAATTACCACTTTTGTGTCCTCACAGCATGTGTAGCAAAATATTTCTCAATAGCCAGGGAGCTATCATATGATCAATCGCACTGTGTCCTTTCCTTTGAAGACTAATTGCATCCTACCAGCAGGATCCTCCCTCCTCATTGATTACCTCCCTTCTTTTATTTTCTACTGATTTATTTCTTGAATTCTCAGCTTTAATTAACAGAGATTTCTGTCTTTTTTTTTTTCAGATATTTAGGCACCTTAAGGATGGTGAAGAAAAGTTAAAATGTTCCTTTAAAACAAAACACCCTTCCTTTAGGGTGTGTGGGAGGAGGTTATGATGCTCTATGTCACACAAAGCCACAAGAAGCAGTTGGAGGCATGTGATGCCGAGAAAAGTTGTTTTTGCTGTATCTCTGGATAGAGCTCAGCTCTTATTCTGCTGTTTTACAAGCTCTTTCTTTAAATGCATGAGAACTACATCAGAGCTTGATTAAATTCACAGCTGTGCAGATAGCAAACATAAGAGATACTTACATTCTACTGAAGACCTACTTGAAGTTACAAGAACAGAAATAAACCTTCTAACAGAGCAGGTAAGAGCATTGCATAGAATCATAGAACGGAATGGCTTGGGTTGGAAGGGACCTCAAGGATCATCTAGTTCCAACCCCCCTGCCATAGCTTGACTGTCAACTGTCAAGACCCCTATGTCCTTTGCCTCAGGGTTTATAACATCTCCCAGGTTAAATATAACTTGCCATAATTTATACTCCATTATTAACCCTTCTTTTTCATACTCACATTCTCTGCTTACCCAACAGCCATATACAACTGGTACAGCAGTCTGGTACAAAGGAGAAGTGTTTTGGAAAACATCTCAGCATCGTGAAGAAAATCTCAAAGCAGATTTAGAAAATGCATCCTAATTTGCTATAAAAACAACATCATCACTGTTGGCATGGATACTCATATTTGGATAATAATTAGTTATATTTCTTTCTGACTATACTGGCACTGAAATACTGTATCTTCAATAGCAACCTTAGCTGTTGAAAGCTGCCAAGCCTTTGAGAGAAAAGCTAAGCAGGGTAAATAAGAAGGTTCAGGGAATAGCAGAATCTATCTTGAAATAGGACCACAGCCACCAGAGAAGGAACGGGAGGGGTAGTTTGGCAGAGTTGGATAGAAGTGAGTAGTCATGGAAAAGAGATAATGGGGTTTGCATTATGTATAAGATGCACAAGCAGACAGCTGTTTTAGACTACATTTGTTTCTATAATATCCCGACCCGACCACATCATGCAGATGACTGAGCAAAAACTGCAGAGTGCCATCATTCCATCACTAAATTTGCAAGCCCTTACTGGTCTAATTAACCACACTGAAGGCAAACTGTTTGGACTGTTACTACTCAACAATATCTCAAGGTACCATGCAATAGTTCAGTTCATCCTGAGTTGCATTGTTCATGGTTTTACTCTTGTAATGCATAATTTGACAACTTTTTTTTTGTTCTTATGTAAAAGGCATCATGGGAGAACAGCTCCTGCAATCAGTCACCATGCCATTGATTTAACTCCTAAGAAGATCAGAACTAAACATATTTTCAAACACATTTTTGCTGTTGAAGTCATGTCATCAAAACAGGAAACAAATAAAACACTCCTGGCCTTATTTCACTGAAATGTTTTTCAGAGGTACCTTCTTTAGCTGGTTGTGAAGTGTCACATCACCTGCCTGCTCTTTTTGTTTTCTGGGCAACACTTTCTCCTTTGGTCTTTCAGAAACATGGGATACAGTATAACTTATTGTACAGCAATGACAAAAGCTTTCCAGTTTTGTCACGAGGCCCCTCAGTATGCATTCAGACCTTCTGAAACAGCCCCCAGGTGCTGCAAGTGTCCAGTCTGAAGGGAAAGAGCCTGTTTCACCATGTACAAATGCCCAGTAAGAAACAAGACAGGGAAAAGAAACAAAGACAAAGCTCAATCTCCCACAGGGGCAGTCAGAAGGAAGTCTGAGAAGCAAAAATGCCCTTGCTGATTCCAGAAAACAGTCCTACGCTGATAAAGACCCTGCCAATATGGATCTGTCCTTTCAATCTGGGGTGGTCAGGCAGGCACAACCCTTTCCTGTTGATAAACCTTTCTCTTCTTCTGTTTTGCAAGACAATGAATACGTACATTATCTGCAGTTTGACAGCTTTACAGGTGTAAGATTCCCAATATTGCTTTGTGCTGCCAATCTCTTTAAGACCTGGCACAACAGACCTGCAATGTCTGTGACAACAGTCCGGATGGTTGATCTACCAGCACTAAATTAACTGTGCAATATCAGCCATCAGAAGTGATAGACTTTAATTAAAGGTCCGGTAGCAATAGTGAGCTGGTGACTGGCCACAGGCTGCTCTGCAGTTTGGCCAGGAGGGTAGATTGTCTATAAAAATAATTGAGCAATCTTCTGCTGCACTCTTCCCCTGCTCTGACCTGCTGTTGCCATTGGCACAGCCACACAAAACCACCCTCCGCTATCAGCTCTGCTTTGCTATTGTGAGTACCGAATTGCAATCCAAATCCTCTTTTCAGGATAGGAAGACACTGTAAACCACACATTCCAGGTGCTAGGTGCAGCATGCATGAGGCGTTTGGCAAAGGATGCTGATGATCTGAAATCATCAGTCAGTAAGAACAGCAATACAGTGATATTTCTGACTAAAGATGTTTTAATTATAAAACAAAAGCTGAGAAAATAGACAACCTGGCACTATCAGACTGCAAAAAAACACAGCCAGCTTACAGGTCTACCAAAGTTCCCACAGCTTTACACATCTGATATCCATTCAATCCTCTATTTCTTGTCATTAGCTTTCCCTGCTTAAGAAAAACGAGGCAAAGAAATGCACCGTTTTTACAATTCTGCCTCTTTGTACCTCTGTGTATGACAGGAAATGGATTCTAAAAAGCTGCCAAGAAAACTGTATAAGTGACATTCAGAAGTACTTCTGTAAAATTCTGATTACACTTTACATCTGGTGAAAAGACATGAAGACTTCCCCGATATCAGAACAATCCATCAGCTTTCACTCTGCATAATTATTCCTTGCAAAAGTCATGTTCGGGGAGGAACACTGGAAAATGCCCTTAAGTTCTCATGACCTCCAGTTGTTGGAAGTGCTACTATCGGTGTTAATATTGCTAGGAACTATTTGCAAGAAATCCTGGTTATAACGAAATTAATTGCAAGACCTAACTGACTCCATTAAGGACATGATTTCCCTTAATATCATATATTTGTTTTTTACATGAGATTATTTAGATTTCCCTTTCTCCTGATCTTATAATGTGCTGTCCACTAATAATGAAGTCAAGCAATGCTATGTTCATATCCAGCTTGGAATTCACCATTATCTGTCAGGATATACTTTCCAAAAGGAAAATGAGACCTTTCCAGAAACTGCACTGTCAGAGTGAGCTAAGTGCTCACCCACGTACCAGAACTCCTGTCCTGAACATCTCAATGGCTACTGAAATGTCAAACATGCTCCTTTCATATCAGCTGCAGCTCTGCTCCAGACAGAGAGAGAGGCTCTGTGAAAGCAGTATCCTGGTGCTCTGTGGCAATGCTGGCACACCAGCTCCCTTTGCTTTTGCTCCCTGTTGGCCAGACGTGTGTCAGCTGTGCTTACAGCCCAGGGTCATGAGAGGCGTCTTGGCTCAGCACACAGGCAAAGACAGCGTTCATCTTGGGGTTGGGAGCAGAGCCCAATGGCATCTCCCTGCAGTGTCCTACCTGGACGTGCAAGATTATCTGAAAACTGGATGCACCTGAAAGCAATGATGTTCTTTCTAAATTTCAGGTCTGTAACCTCAAATGCAAGAGACAAAGGTTGTGGGTTTTTGTTTGTTTGTTTGTTTGCTTTTTTCATGTTTTAATAACAGTCTTCAGTGTTTTCAGACCAGCATGGTCTTCACTTTATGTTGTGAAAGTCTTGATTTTATATCAGTGTGACCAACAGATCTTTAGTGTATCATCCCACTGAGGGGTCCATTCCACTCTGTAGCTGCTCCTTTCCCTTGCTCTGATTGTGGAGGGTCTGCTAGGATCAAAAAGTCCCTGATGTCATAATTTTGGAGCCTACTTGCCCATAGCAGAGAGAGATGGTGTGGTAGAAATTTTCTTTCAGAGTACAGTTTGCATGTTCTAGTTGTATCCACCCTCATATATTTTAATACACACACACACATACACACGCGTTTTTGTATACATAAAGTGGCCTACATGTGCCTCTAGCAAGCAGGAAGAAACAGCAGGGTGATATAGCAGGCAGACCAGTTGCCCCTTCAGTTCTTGATGGAAACAGGATTCATTTACAGGACTGCTTCCCCTTCTGGGTTTTCCCTGAATATTTCCCCATCACCGTTGCTTGCAGTGAGGGAACTCATCAGCTCTTCATTATTTAAAGACCTCTGCCCTTGCCCCCATCAGCTGCCACTGCTCCACAGATTAAAGATAGCATCCTTTGACAACGTCTGGCATAATAATGAGCTTAAAATAACAAATATATATTCTGGCAAAGACCTACCAGACCATGGAGGCCCCTTCCCGTTGGCTGGTGGAAAAACTGTATTTTCTAGGTTTTCTGGGAAATGGCAAACTTCTAGCTTTTTCTTCAATTTAGTTTTTGAAGTTGTTGTTGTTGTTTGTTTTGTTTTGTTTTGTTTTGTTTTGTTTTGTTTAAAACTTGTATTAAAAAACCCCTTCACTTGTTCCTTTTTGGAAAATATACTACATTGTAATACAGCTTTAGGGAATAATAATAAAAAAACCTAACAAGTTAATCCTACACAGCTACTTATTTAAATATGTAACCATACTAATATACTTAAAGCCTTAATATATTGTTTATTTAATCTGATTAAACTGCATTTTATATGTAAGGTAATGCTCATGAATCGGTATGTCCCAGGCTCTGGCACTTCTCAGAACATCCTCTGAACTCGATCAGTTTGTCCATACCCTGTAGGTAACATAACCTTGTACACTGAACATCAATTTGAAAGCTATTTTGAAGCTCAGTGCATTGCATGAAAAAGCACACATTCCATAATCAATAGGTCTTTTTTTCACTTTAGCATTTCCATCTTATTTATTGCTATCTGGTGATTTTGATCTTTAATGTGTTACTACTAAGCATTCAAAAAGAAATTAGATATCTTCCCCTCAAGTAAGGAGCTTTTTCTTTTCCAACATGGCTCAGATGCATCAGAGGGACTTCAAACATCAGATGTAGTATCCACTCTTATTTTTTTATTATTCTTATCTTTTGCTGCAGGAGGGGAGACAGGTATTTGTAAATATCTTACTTACACATTATACAATGTATAAAATAGGGAAGGGATCCATGTGATTTAGACCAAAATGCAATGTTTTTGATGATTCTAAATCTGCACAGTTGCTGAAACTGTTGCTATGTTACATGAAGACATTTTGTGGCAGCAGAAATTATTGAAGAGATTGAAGAGCTATGCCAGATGAAACACAATGTGATGCAATTCAAGTATCTTTCTTTCTTTTTTTTCTTTTCAAGATTTGAAAAGGTATCTATAGGAGTTTCCTTCAAAAGTACAGAAAAATCTCCTGTTTGGAGCATAACTGTAAGAAATGCAAGTGGCAATATATTCTTGGAGGGTTGTTTTTTAGTGGTTAGTTTTTTTTTTTAATTATTATTTTTTTATTTTTAATTGAAATACACTTCACTTAAATGCTTCTGTTTATCAGTCATTATAAAACAATTTACTACCTACTTAAGACTTCTACAAAGCTCATAGAATGATACAGAGATTTTCAGCTTCTCATTTCATATATTTTGTATCTAAAAGTCTAAAAGATAGGTTCCTGCTTTGTTTCTCAAATCAAAAGAACGCAGGAATTATTAAATTCATGCTATTCTCTACTGGAGAGTATAAAGCTTGATGACTTGAGAGAAACATTTCCATAACAGGAATAGCTATACCAGCTCAAAACATACACAAAAATAACAGTGATGTTGCATTCCTTCTGCGTCTGCTGATGGAACTGAGCTTGTGAAGTCCATTTGAACATGATGCTGTCTTTAGGGTGAACAGAAGAACAAACACTTTTTCCTTCTCAGTTGCAGAGACTGAATTGAAAGTTCATAGTCTGTAAGGTCCCTCAGAAGTGACAGCAATAGCTAAATGATCTTTTTTATTATTATTATTCATTTTATTTTGTTTTGTTGTTGTTGTTTTCTAATCTGAAAAAGATCAAAGGAAAAAGTTGCTCCTGTACAGAGGAAAAGCAGTAAACCTCCGCTGTTTAGCAATAGTGAACCTTTTGTCCAGGTAGCCATGCAATGAGAACAATGCAGGGAATGATTTCCCTGTAGAATTCTCAGAGTGGGCTACAGTGAGACTGTCAAAAATCCATTGAATAATAGCTTACAGGTTTTCAGTAAGACTGGATTTTTGCTATTATAACACATTATTTATAAAATAATTTTAGCAATGGTTGGGATTAGGCTGTTATTTGTAAGCCATGCTAAGAAAGGAGTAGCACATTATCTGCAAAGAAACTAGAAATCAAAATAACTAAATAAAAAAATCACAATTCCTGTTTCATTCTCTTTGGGGTTACCAGTGCACATGTTCATGTCTTCTCACAGGGTGTCATGATCACTGCCATGGGCTCTCTTAACTATTGTGAGCAGTTGCCTTGAGCCTCCTGTCCTCCTCCTCCCTCGACATCGCTCGCCCTTCATTTCCCCCGCATCACCATTACTACCTAAGCACAATCCCCTAAACATAAGAGGTTAAATAAGGGCTGTGACAGTGACTAGCAGAAAAAACACTCAGCGATTAAAAGGAAAAGGATGTACATCACAGGACTTGATTTAAAGCTGTTATGGCAGTATTAATAATTTGGAGCTACGCCAGTCACCAAATGCTCCAGGCACCAAATGCACTGAGCTTTTCCCTGCTAGTCCCTGAGATGGCTGCTGTGTTCCTTGGCAGCAGAGGCTGCAGGTAAATACAACAGGGGGTTAAAATGCTAAACACAAGGAAACTCCACTTCTCTCAGGAGAAATCTGAAATCATCTTACAGTGCATTTCAATTTCTGTATGAATTTCAGATGACATGGGGAAGGGATGAAATTTGAACAATGCAGATTGTCAAATAATTGGGACAGACCTACATAAAATGTTCTAGTTTCCAGAAGGTATCCATAAATTATATATCTTGATTTAGAAGGAACATGTGAGTGTCCCAGCAGTCCTGATGAAAGGCTATGAGCCTCATACTGGTAAGTTTTGGAGCTTACCAGACCAGAGGATTCACCCATGGCTTCTTGGGCTTAGGAGAATGGGGTGGTACCCAACACAACGACACAGTCTTAACCTCAGACCTGAACACCTTTTTATTATCATCATCAACAACAGATCTTTTGCAAATAAAGAGCAAGCATATTTATTTATTTATTTGTTTGTTTATTTATTTGTGACCACTTTGGAACCTACAGAATTCAACATTTTCTTATGTTAGTAACAATCAAGACTTTTGCCCTCACAGAAAACAAGTAGCTCCAATTCAAGCACACAGATAACAGAGACATGGCAAGAAGAGTGATGTCTGTCTGTATAGATTCTTATGTAACCAGTCCTTAGGTGCAGGAAGTATAAAACAAAAGTTGTATATAAAAAAAAAAACACCTTTTTCAGCCAGCAATTTTGTTTTTGATGTTGTTTAGATTTACAGTGCTTCTTCTGAGTTTTGTTTTTGTGCTGTGTTTCTTAATGATCGACTTGCTGCAGTAAATAATTCAGGAAATCATCCTGTACTCTATTGTTCTTCAGGCATATGGATTTTTTTTCTCTTTAAAGTTCAACTTTCTACTGTATGTTGAAAATTTCAAAGCTCTCTGAGGAACTGAATACAGGTTTTGTAATTATAACAATTTCTAGCCTAGCACCTGTACATCTGCTGTACCCTTTAGGGAATAGAACAAAACAAAATGTATCAATTCCCGTTGGATAAAATGTGACAGGATTTCCATTTTCTATTTTTCCAGACCACCTAGGCTTATTATTTTTAGAACATTATGGATTGTTATTAAGCAGTAACGGATTGTTTTGAAAACACAGACAAGATGCATAGCATAGCTGTTCTAAACAAACCCGACTGCACAAGTACGACTCCTTTTGCAGCGATGCAACTGTATTTTCATGAACTATAGCAGAAATAGATATACAGGACTTTACAGTATTAGTCCTTTATAGAAAGATAGCTTGAGGTTTTCAACAAGAAACCACTATTAACTGCTTTTGGTCACATAGAAACATCTTTCCAAAGAAACCTTTTAAAGGTGTTCTAGTCTGATAAGTATAACAAATACTGCAAATTTCCACTTCTATTTTTTTTTCTGAAATAAAACTTATACTGTGTATGCATATATGTATAGGCAATATAAACCATTATACACAATTGAACTTTGTGAAATGTTTTTTATATTACCATTCTGTATCACCATGCTGCATACATATTATTTCACGTAAAAGGAAATGCTGAAATAGTGCACCAAGCTATCAAGTAAATATTATGCTCTAAAATTAAAATATTATTTTTCTAGGGGACAACTTTCTATTGCATTTTTTTTTTTGAAACTATGACACAATGAAAATGATTTATTTGATTTTCACCTGTGTCGTTCCTAATAAGGACAAAACTGAAAGCAGACACCTAGGAAGGTGTTAGATTTGCAGGGAAATCCCAGCTCTAGCTAAGTTAATGCCAAAAATCCCATTTCACCTTTGTGTTTTCTCAAATCACCTGCGAAGATTGGTTACCTTTCTGACTCTGTTATCATTTTAATTATGCTGCTACTGTTTTTTAATTATATGCACACACTGGGTTGTGTCTCATGTGCTGCTTCCACATTTTCTCTCATTCAGGCTTTGAAAGCTGGAGAAGAACACTTAGTTAAAAAGGGTATCTTTAAAAAGGTATTTTAAAAAGGTTATTTTATCACTGCACAATAAATCTGAGTAGGTCACTAGAGGCGGTGAAGTGCATCTGTGCCCAGCCTGCAGACAGCACCATGACCCCTGTGAGCACACAGTTGAGGGGACTGGCAGATAAAGCTCCTGTATAATCCACCACAGTGATAACAAGGAATTGTGTGCGATTTGAAGTGAAATATTTTGAAAGAAACTCTTTATGATTCATGAAAACCCATTAAGGGTATATGGGGTTAGAGACAGATTTAAAACAGAACTCCTAATCCAAATTTGCGACAGAATATGTGCAAATTATTATTAAATATATTTCAATCGGACACACAATGTTGTAGATGTTTCTTAAAGTAAAGATGATTGCATAATGCTTGATTCATACAAAAATGTGTGAGCAGACAGAAGTAGAAAGGAAAAGTTTCAATCTAGTTCTGCAATTGCTACTGAGAGAGCTGTTAATAATTTTCACCGTAGCAGCAGAATTTTGGCATCTGCTATCCCTCTCCAGGAGCTACTCTGTCCATCTTTGACTGAAGAGATGGCATTTTTCAGCTCTGAATCAGGCTCAGACCCAAATGCCCTCACCTGCCCATACAGAAGGACAGAAAGAAGAGCAGCTGCAGCTACATCCAGCCCTGTTACTGCTTTTTTCAGGCCCTGCTCCTCCCTCACTGCCAGATCCCCTGGTCCTGCCCTCAGACACTGTATATTCTTTAGCTATCACATATTTTTCTTGAAAACCTGAGAACTGGCCCGAGCTGCTTCTGAGCAAGAAGCAGCTTGGACGGTGGATTGAATGACAGAGTCATAAAGAAACAAGGAGATATGAACAACTAAAAGCTAAGAGGTGTCAAGGACAGCTTTTTAAAGCTCTCCTCAGCTGTAGGTGGTAACACTGTAAAGGGCTGTTCCTAATTCAATCCAGTTTAGTTTAAATGACTGCTGAAGAATGGTTTAAACTGCTCTGTTCACCCTTGCACTGAGCTGGACTAATATCACTTACGCAGTCTATCATTGCTTCGCAGCTAGAAGTGCGAGGAGTTCTCAGCCCAGGCCAAACTCAGACAACTCTCAGAGCTGCCATTAGTCCCTCTACGTAAGAACACAGACAGCAGCTATGAACCACCTGCTGCTAATCCAGTCCAAAGTCTTCATTTTCATTCAAGCCATAGCTTGGAAATTGCTTGCCTCCTAATTTGCTGCAAAGCCCTGGGCTCCTGATTGCCCACGCTGCACGCACGCTGCTTTGCTCCCGTGATCTCTGCTGGAGCTTACGTTATTTCTTGAACTTTGTGGGCATGCACACAGTGAGCTGATGTACTGATCTGGACACACTAAAATCTGGTAGCTGTGCATAAGGACATGCCTTGACTAAATTTGCCACATGAATGCAACCTCTTTGGTTACTTTAATCACTCTCTGCAGTGAGCAAGGATCGTAGGCACTAAGCCCTTCTATAGCACACGAACTCCTCTTCGAAGCTCAGTGAACGTTGCCAAGCAGCACCTCTAAAAGAGAAGCAATCAGTACTTGGTGTTCCCAAATGAGCAGGACATTGCAGATAGGGTTGCTGTAAAATCTAGTACTCACACAATTCAGTAAAGAACTGGTTGGTGTTTGTATGCATTTAAAATATATCATATAGCTATGCAAAATACCATTTTTAATGCTTTCTCCAAAAAGTCCCAGTACCTTTTAGAGGCTTTTTTTTTTCCCCATTTGAAAGTAACATAAAATATTGGATTTGCACATCAAGAACCAAAGACTCATTTCCTTGCATAAATAATGATCCCATATTCCCAACCCAGTTTTACACTGTCTCAGCATGTAAAGGTGGTTTTGGCAATATGGAAAGCATATGCAAGTACTCATTTAGCCTCCTCCAAAAAGGATCCACATCTACACTGACATTTTGGCCTGTTCCCCACTTCTCTCCAAAGCCCTGCTCTCTGGACCGTCCAAGCTGTGTGCATCCTTGTTTTTTTTCAGAATGATCCCTGCTTGAGCGAGCCAGTGAGTTCTTTCCAAAAGAAAACCTTAGCACAGTTGATAGGATAATTTGCTCCAGGGTTACTTCAGATCAGACAGCACTATACACAACACTATACACTCCACTCTGTGGAGTCTGGCACCTTCCTCCTGGTATAGCTGTCCAAAAGCGCCCTACAGGCCTCAAGCTCTCAAATGCCCCACCTACTAAAGAGGTACTCTCAGTGTTACGCTGTACACAACAACTTAACTCGGTTGGTACACAGCCCTCATAGCTTCAAGTATTTGGACTGAAAAAAAAACCACAAAAAATAAGGTAAAATTGTGGCCACAGAAGCCATATGCAACCCATGGACAAGCAAACCAAGTGCTCCAAGGAGCAATCTCTCTGCACACTATCGGAGTGTGGTTATTCACCTCTTCTGCCTTGAAGGTTTTCTCCTTGACATGGTCTGCAAAAACAGACAGAAGTAATTTTCCCTTTCCTTCATTGAAGGGACGTCCAAGAGCCAGTGTGGTTGGTGTAGTGTAGGCAGCAATTGCTGATCAACGCAAGTAGGGACTTAGGGAGATCCTGATTTTTTTGCAGTATTGTTGCAGTCATCTGGTTTGCAATCTGGGGTAAGAAAGAACTATCATGTTCCCTCTGTCCAAAGCCTCATAAAGCAACTCTTTGCTCTTCTGTAACTCAGAGGACATTGCACTTGGGCAATTGCTTTCTAATCTGTGCTTTTCATATCATTCCTGTCACTTTGACATTTGGAATAAAAACGCAGGATGGCGTAAACAAACCTTTTAGCTAAAAGGGATGGCTAAAAGGGATGGATAGTATCAAAAATGGATCTTGCAGTGATGCTCTTTATCTTTTCCCTTCCTCTGCCTTATAGCCCTTTATCTCTTCTTTACTTAGAGCACAGAACTTCTTAGTTCCTGCTATCTAAATTACAGGTCTTTCAGCAGTTTGTTAAATGTGAGGAAACATGCATCTTTTGTGTGGTTCAGTAGAGCTCTCGTTTTTGTTAGTTACTAAGTCAGAATTCACAATACACTGTTATTTAGGGTTTTCTCATATGGTATCACAATGTCTAAAGGCATAGCAACCACAGCACCAGAATAAGGATGAAAAACATGACCTCAGAAAATCAGTTTGTGGGGGGAGGTGTTTGAGAATGTACAGAACACTTGAACACAAACTCAGACTAGATGTTTTTAACCTTTTCACTCATTCTGAAAAATTTGTGATAGATATGTGGTCCTTGACAATAAAGTGGAAGTCAGTCCTTCAGTGAGATGCATCAGATCATGAATATGGCTAATTACATTGACAAGTTAGTGATGGAAGCTTGCGTTCTTTTCAGATGAAATGAATTGCCTTAGATGTCTTTTGCCATGTTGTATTAACTGAAAATATTGCGGAAACTGAATACCTTCTAAAAATCAAAGTGGAAAACAATACTATCTTCTGTCTTATGAACTCAGCTTGAAAAATTTGCTTAAAAGCAGGGGAATGGGTGGTGATGGATGTTTAACTCAAGGTCAGAGAGAACCACCAGAAGTGTAATTTAACGCAGAACATCAAGAGCTCAGTAACAGCACCCCGGGCAGAGATGATCTCCACGTTAAATGTTGACATATTTTTAAGGGTTTTTCTATTCTTTTTTTATTCCTCTTCCTGCATTATCAGTGAACACAAAATAAACAGTTAGAGGTAATACAAAAAAAAAAAAAAAAGCCTCGGGATCTTCACAAATAAACAAATAAATAAATAATAAAAATTTAAATTGCACGCGATTGCTATGCACATAAAGAAGAGAGTGCAAAGCATTCATTTTCGAGGAACACAACCCGGATTATATTGGCAGCAACTGGATGACAATTGCTTTCCCCTTCTGCAGAGGATGATGGAGCTTAATCTGCAGTTCAGAAGTTCTCAGTTTTACACTAATTTTCTCATTCTGAATACACACAATGTTCTGTGTATAAAGCACATCTTAGACTGACTGTCTTAGTGGTTGATCATATACACTAAAGTTCAGTCAGTGCCAGCGCTCCATTTTTTATTAATGATTTTCCCTTTATATTTTCAAAATGGTACCCTTTGTAAGAAACAGAGGGGTCTATAATTCTCCAGCTGGCATTGTAAAATGAAAAGGAGTACACGGATAGTGTTTTTTAACTGGTAATAGAGAAAAGAAAAAGCTGAGTATTATGTTGATTTCTCTGCCATTTCTTTAGGTTTAAGAGTGACTAGAAAAAATTCCACAGTCAGGAAGGAACAGGAAAAATCTGTTTTAACTCTGCCTGGAAGAGAAAAAAAAATCTCCAGTTTAATAATCGTATCTAATTTTAATTTGATTGTGGTAATGTGGTTCCAAATAATTTTACTTAGCAAGTGCAGATGGAACCAAAATCATATTGATACATCTGAAGATAAAACTCAAGTTTTATGCTAGGACAAATAATAGTAAAATTACCTTGCCATGTTTGATAAAATCATAACGAACAGAAATCTACAGTACAGGAGACAATTTCAAGCTGCTTGGATTTTGGTGGTCAAAAGATATATCTGATGCCAGCAAACAGCATCTAACATTGTTATTCTTACAAACCAGATTGTGAAGATGAACTCTTAATGAATAAATCTCAGCATTTACAATTTCTTTTCAAAGCCCAGTGGAATATATTAATTGACATTTTTTAACAGGAGTCAAGCAATTGAATTAGTTAAGCAATTATGTAGGTCCCATTAGTATTTATATGTATATATTAAGCTGTTGAATGACTGCACAAATCTGACTCCCAGTCACTTTGAAAACTTGTGTTGGGGCTAAGGATATGTGGAAATATCTAGGTGCTTTTGAAAATCCACTTTGATACTTCTGTGCATGTTTAGTCACTTGAATAACTTCATAGAATTGATCACCAGGCACTTCTGTAGAGTTTAGCCTGTTTTCTTCCCCCATGTATCAAATTATTTGTCTCATTCACACTGATGATCCAAACTAAGTTAAAAACCCATTCAATCATACATGAGTTTAAGGTTATTAAACTCATTTCTTGGGATCACACTCAAAATTTGTTGTGTTTTCTGTCTTTTCCTCCGCTGCTAGTTGAGTGTTTGCTGAACCGTGCAAATGTTTCTTCTCTAGTAATGAACACTTATTTTTCATTTACTTCTTAGAGCAAATACTCCCATGTGGTTTTTATTTTTTTCTTCTCTTTGCTCTAAAGATGTTTTCCTTACATAAGCAGGCTGTGTTGCTTGAAACCCTTTGATCTGGAGATAAAAATTCCCACACCAATGACTCTTCTGATTTCCCGTCTGGTTTTCAGGGGCACACACTTCTCTTTTCCCCTCAGTCAGAGATGCTGTTAAGATTTTTTTCCCTTCTGTCTCTATGAACCAGAACTTTACAGCCTGCACCAGGGCTTAACTCTTCTCATCTGTAAGGGACCTGCCAAGTCTCATTCACTTTGAGTGAGAGATGTGTTCACTTTGATTTTAAAATTGCCTTCAAATTAAATGGCTCCACTTTTGTGGCAGATGATTGTGCAGCATGTTTCAATAAGACATTCAGAACAGTGCTCCTAATCCTCTGAAATTTCATGTATTTAAATTGTCACATTTGGAGTCTTGTGTCAGACTCCCCAGATTTGGAGCTCTTGCCAGTAATAAACCATTGTCTTCTCTTTTTGACATTCTCCTCCCTGCTTGCTGCTGTTCATAGGGAAGAGCTGTGGACAAAACTATGCTGGTACCTTCTTGGTACCTTCTCCTTTGTTTGTTTGTTTGTTTGTTTCTGCAGCATGGATAATTCTTGGAATTCCATGCCACATCCTTCATGGTTTAAGGTGTACTCAGAATTACATGGTAAAATCTGAAGTGAAAACCATGTATTTTCCTCTATCTGTCTTTAATACTGGGGGAGGGGGAGGGGGGCGCGACAGAGAAAAAGCAACCTATTTTTTTTCCTTTTTCTTTTTATATAGCACTTACTATGTTGTTATAACCTACCAAATTAATCATTGTTTTATCAGTGGATTCCTAACAGCGTAGCTGTTCTCAAGGAAAGGTATGTTACTGTTACTGTTGATATTTACTCTGTTCCTGCCATACTGTAGTGTATCCCCTGAAAATGGGGCACCCCTATTTTGGCAAAATTTGAAAAGGATTAAGCTGGATCTAGAAAAATCCAAACCCCACATACTGACCACACAACAAAGCGTTCAAACAAGAGCTCTGTTCTGTTGCCATCTGTTGCCAACTTCTCCTAAAGTCCAGAGTCTTTCAAATTTCCTCTGACCCCCAGACTTTCACCATTGTAGTAACAAGTCTAGATGAAGCAAAACACAGATTTGCACTCAAGAACAGCTGATCTAAAAATAAAGAAGTCAATGGCACAGAAGGCACAAGATCAGCTTCTTTGTGGCAGACCAATGATGAGAGTTAACTGTTGATGTTGCCAACTCTTTTTTTTTTTTTGCAACATTTAAACTACAAAAAATTTCCATAAGGCTCTGGATCAGAGGTTAATGTTTAAGCAATAGATTTTCTTTTTTCTTGTAAGGATTAACAACAAATTAGAGAAAAATTTTCATTTCATTTTTCATTCAGATAATAAAACCCATGATTGGAAAGAGTACGGAAACTATGGAAATTCATAATTTTCTAATGCTTGAAACTGTTCTAAGTGCAGATTTTGTTGGTCCAGTGACCTCCAAACCTTCCCAGAATGGGAATGGCTGAGACTAGCTGAAGCAAAAGTTGTCCAAGCAGTCCCTCCCCTTCCCTGGGTTCAGGAGACCCAAAGGTTTCCTAGACCCAGACCACTTTCACTGTGATTTTGTACAGAAAATTGTGAGGACACCAGAGGACTTGTCCTGTGCCAAGACTCTGAGAACCACTGGAAAATAATGAGGTGCTCCTTTATTTTTCGTCATCAAATATGTATGAGGACGCAATGCAGCCATGAGATTCATGTCTCTTCTTCTCCTCCTTTTTCTTCTTCTTATTAAATTTTGAGATAGTTTGAACTGGGAGAGACTAATTTGGGTGGCAAAGCTGATAACTGAGTATCTCATGCTACCAGGACAAACCACTGCAATGCTAATTATAGGATTAAAAACTAGACATTATCAGTCCAAGGAGATAGTGCTCTCTCTCTCGCTCTCTCTCTCTCTCTCTCTCAGGAAACTAATTAGATTAAGTGTTAACTGCTCTAGAATAATAGCTGTTAACTGTATGGTCTGTGGACAAATAGACAATGATCTGTGGAGTTCCTGCTGGTTATCTATGGACTTAAGCTATTCCAGCTCCTGGATTGCATTAAAAGGCCAAATACCCAGTAGTTTTCCTTAACTAATTATTAAAAGAATGAGATTGGTGTTCACATCAGGGATAACAGTTCTTAAGTAAAATGTATATATATACATATTATGATTAGATGGTTTTATTAAAAGCTTCTTATTATTTTTAAGGGTGGCTTTTCAATGAAAGGTTAAATAAAGGCATTTTGTAATTGGAAAAAAAAAAACAAGGTACAAATGCAGAGCAACAGCAAATATATACACATATGGATCTCGGATGTGTTTTGTTCATGTCTGAAAGATCATGAAGGATACAAAAGAGAATTGTGACATATGGAGGAAGCAGATTAATTAATTTGAAAACAACCTTTGTACAGGGAACAGTTTCAGCTAAAGTAATTAAATATAAAATGTTGTATAGTTGTCAAGGTTTGTGTAAGGAGAGGGACTCTGAACAGTTATCAGGTTCTGAGAGAGGACTGTAATCTAATAAGGTAGGAAACGTTGATGTGCAATACTTAACAACCCATTTTACTTGCAGAATTATTCCACGTAACCAAGAACAAACACATCATCCTGCCTGTAACACATGCACAGATTATTATTTACTCTTTCCCATTTTTGCCCTGCTGTAAGTTCAGCTTTGGGAAACTCACATCACTTTCTCTATCATCACAATCATCTTCCCTCTTCATCTCTGACAGCACTTCAAATATCACTTTCCATTGCTGATAGACTAAAATGATCTTCTCTCCTACCTGCTGCCACATCTGTCACAGCTGAGGATGTACCTGCCCAGCTAACTCCTCCATCAGACACCTTGCTTGACACTGACAATATTATAATCACCTCTTTGCATAGTCTCCAGTTTCATGACTTAATCATGGGACTGTAAATAACCATTGAATAAAAAGCTATTATTTTAAATCTTCTTGACCATTATTTATTTTGAGGAAAATACCCTCAAGCCATCTAGTGAGGAGATAGTCCAATAAAATATTAAGAGCAATTTTGTCAATGTAAACTCTGAAATATTGAGAGGGTTATGTTTTTTTTTTTCTTTTCTTTGTGAATTTCAGATGCCAAGTAACCCTTGCCTAAAGCAAAGAAAGGTTGTTGCCTGAGCAGAATGGCAGCCTGGGCATGGCTGTCACCCTAGTAATAACACTAACTATATCTCACTCCTCTTCAGAGAAGTGAGATTTAGATTTTGCCCCAGGTTTTCAGGGAAAATACAATTGCCCCATTATGCAAATATTGATAGTTCCTCCTTGAACACATTCAGGAAAGAATCCTGAGTTACATTAAACAATAGCATAATTTAGTCTGCCTGTAAGGGAAGGTAAAAAAAAAGAACAACTTGTATTGCATACATTGCCCAGCAAAAACAACGTTCAACATAGAAGACTTACAAACCTCTTGAGTTTTGTGCTTGGCATGTGTTTGAGACTTCTTCAAACTAGTTAACCAATCCTGAAAAAAGAAAAATCCCCAAAAGCCAGTATCTGAATGCATTAAGTGTATCTCCTCTGAATTCCCTGCCAAAGTCACTTCAGTCATCAAACTAGCACACAAATGATATGCACGCATTCTTACAAGCAATTGCCTTTTCCTTTCAGATATTTCTGAAGAAAAAAGTAAAGTTTAATTATGAAGAGATAACCAGAGGTGTTACCCTCAGAATTTAATTATTATTTGATTAAATTTCAAAAAACACAACTAAGCTATGACAGGGGCAGAAAGTATAGTAAAATGGTAATTATGAAATAGGAGATATGAATTAAGATAAGTTAGGAAACATTTTTTAAGTGTATGCCTGTGGGAAGAGAAATAAAATAAGTGAATATTCTCTCATTCTTATAAAATATTAACATTTTGAGTTAGAAGATAGATTAATTGATGTCATCTGCTGAATGGATATGGAAACCACGCTACCATTTTTCTTCTGAAATTCCTTTTTTGAGAAAAGTGGGGTGTTACTGCTATAAAGAGGGCTGGGCTGTAAAAGCTGCACCTAATGTTTCTTCAGAGGGGTATCCCACTAGCAAGAGAAAAGAAAATTGTAACCGGGCTGTGCTGATAGAGCTCAGCCTCTCTGAGGATGGCAGCTTCTTCTGGCACTGGTCCTGCATTTTGGACTACTAACTTGAGAATGAAAAGCAAACAAATATGGGGGGATGCACCAATAATAAACCAATGATGAAAGACAAACAGAGACCAAGCTTTGCACCGCAGAAGCAAGCAGATGTATAAATCAGTGTGGCTTCTGTGATTTGCTCTCTAAGCCCTGCAGTTGCAGTTAGTGCTGGGATATTTTGAGCAGCTGGCATTTTAGCCTGCTGCTTTTCCCAAAGACAACCAAATTTACATACTTTTAAGACTTCGTATTAATGATGGATAGTCTTGCACACTTCTTTAAATTGTCAAGCTGTTTTTCAGTGTAGAGAACTGTCTCCTCACAGTACAGAGAGCAGAAAGCTGAGAATTGGAAAGAGGGGAGCCAAGGTTTTATGCTTTTGATGCATCTGCCCCAGGAAGCAGCCAAGCCAAGGACCAGGAAGTAGTGCCAAGCCAGTCCCAGTCTGGGTGCGCACCCGGGGATTGCCATCCTCAGCATTCCGTCCCTGCTCCCCAGTGCTGGGCACCCCCAACAAGCCCCTGTGCCCACCTGCCCATCCCGCCCTCCTACTTACACAAAAACTCACCGTGGGCTCCTCAGAAACAACAGCAACTCAATGTTTAGCTTTCAATGCTTGATTTAAAGGTAATGACCCAGGAATGTATTCTGAGAGCTCAATCTTGCAAATCTCTGCACAAGCGATAATCTATACACACAGAATATTCACTCTAAGGCTGGGATTAATTTCACAAGAAATCCTGCTTCCCCGGATATAATTTATGGGAAAACAAATCTGTTTTGTTAGATTTCCCTTACAGAGTCACAGAGTCATACAGCAGTTGAGGTTGGAAGGGACCTCTGGAGATCACCTAGTCCAACCCCCCTGCTCAAGCAGGATCACCTAGAGCACTTTGCACAGGATTGCATCCAGGTGGGTTTTGAATATCTCCAGAGAAGGAGACTCCACAGCCTCTCTGGGAAACCTGTTCCAGTGCTCTGTCACCCTCAGAGTAAAGAAGTTTTTCCACATATTCAGATGGAGTTTGCCTAAATGATCTCTAACCCAATCCTCCTTGACCAAGGGAAAGTCTTCCTTTCTCCAGACTTCCCCTCTTGTCTCCAGGGTCTGGGATTCCTGAGGGCTGGCATTAGCAGTAAAGACTGAAGCAAAAAAGGCATTCAGTAACTCTGCCTTCTCTGTATGCTTCATCACCAGGGCACCCACCCCACTAAGCAGCGGGCCCACATTTCCCTAGTCTTCCTTTTACTACTGACATACAAGCTACTAGCCCTTCTTGTTGTTCTTTACATCCCTTGCTAGATTTAATTCCAAATGGGCCTTAGCATTCCTTGTCGCATCCCTGCATACTTGACAATGTTCCCATATTCATCCCAAGTGGCTCGTCCCTGCTTCTACCTCCTGTACACCTCCTGCTTATGTTTCAGTTTTGCCAGGAGCTCCTTGCTCATCCATGCAGGTCTCCTGCCCCCTTTCCTCGACTACTTACTCATAGGTATGCACTGATTTTGAGCTTGGAGGAAGTGATGCTTGAATATTGACCAGCTCTCTTGGACCCCCATGCCTTCTATGGCCCTAACCCATGGGATTCCTCCATGTAGGTCCCTGAAGAGGCCAAAGTTAGCTCTCCTGAAGTGCAGGGTTGCAATCCTAATTATTGCCCCACTTCCTCCATGCAGGATCCTGAAATCCACCATCTCATGGTCACTGCAGCCAAGACTGCCCTCAACCTTCTCATCTCCAACCAGTCCTTTGTTTGTTAGTACAAGGTCCAGCAGCACAGCTCTCCTCGTTGGCTCCTCTACCAGCTGTGTCAAAAAGTTATCATCAATGCTCTGCAGGAACCTCCTGGGCTGTTTGTGCCTAGCTGTATTGCCTTTCCAGCAGATACCAGGGTGGTTGAAGTCCCTCATGAGAGCTAGGTCCTGTAATCTGCTTCCAGCTGTCTGTAGAAGGCCTCATTGGCTTCCTCTCCCTGATCATGTGACCTGTAGTAAACACCCACAATGGTGTCACCCATGTTAGCCTGGCATTTAATCTTTAACCATAAGCTCTTGACTCACTCTTCATTTAGTTTTGCTGACTACCCTGTCTTTATGACTCTTCCCTTTCCCCATTTTTTCTAGTTTAAAGCCCACCTTACCAGGCCGGCCAACCTGTTGGCAAAGACACACACGCCCCTTAGTGAGGTGGATCCCATCTCTTCCTATCAGTTGTCGACCTTCAAACACGGTCCCATGGTTATAGAAACCAAAACCCTGGTGCCAACACAAGTGGCGCAGCCAGTTGTTAACTTGGAAAATCTGTCTCCTCCTCCTCCTCCTATCCTCCCTACTCACTGGCAAGATTGAGGAGAAAATGGCCCGGGCACTCCGACCCTTGTCCACCATCCCCAGAGCTCTGAAATCGTGTTAGATGGTTTCCAATTTGTCCTTGGTAACATTAGTGCCCACATGGAAGAGCAACAGTGAGTAATAGTCCAATGTGTGGACATGCCTTGGCAGTCTTTCCATGCTATCTTGTATTCGAGCCCCTGGTAGGCAACAAACCTCTCTAGATAAGAGGTCAGGTCAGCAGATAGGTGCCTCTGTCCCCTGCAGCAGGGAGTCACCCACAGCAATCACTCTCTGCTTCTTCCAGGTGTTCCTGCAAGGCACAGGGTCTGTCGGCCCAGTTGCTTCCCTACAGTAGCAGTCGCCTATAACTATCACCCGTTGCTTTTTCTTAGTTGTGCTGGTTGTTATATGGGGAGCAGAATGGGCTGCCTTAGCTCCAGTGTCTCCCCTGATGTGACGAGTCTTTCCTCTTCAGTGTGCAGAGCAGTGAAGTGGTTCTGCAAGGGCACCACAAGCTTCAGGGGAAGCCTCTTCTTCCTGCTAGTCCTTGCCATTGCAAGCTTCCATTCTTCTGCATTATTGTCCCCCCTCCCTTCTGTGTGTGCCAGTGGGGGAGTTTTTAGCTGTTTGGCCGTGGGCTGTGGGTCCATTGCAGACTGTGCTTGGAACCAGCTATCTAACTCTTTCTCATCCTCCCTGACGTTACACAGCCTTCTCACCACCTCTCACAGCTCAGCCACCTGCTGCATGAGGACCTCTACCTGGGCACACCTTTTGCAGGCAGGTCTGCTACCTGTCCCTGCCCCAGGAGAAAGGTCTAGGCACTTCCTGCAGTCTGAAGTCTGCACTGCAGTCTCTCCCTTCAGCAGCTCCATTTGGTGGAGGCATCAGCCACCGCTGGTGGCTACACACTTTTAGGTGTAGGCCACTCTCAACTCATCCTTATTTCTCCATTGTTCAGCACTTTAGCTCCCTTTCCACTTTGATACCCATAGTCTGGTGTTACATTCATTTTGCTTCCAGATCATGAAGACATATCTAAGGAAAGCATCTAATCCTGAAGTAAATTAATAAATCCATTGAAACAACAATTTGATTAGAATTGGGGTAAGGACAAATACCTTGTGTGTGTATGCTGAGATTCCTTTGTACTGTCCTTTAATTAAGGATTTAGTAGCTTCCAATAATCCAAGTGTCTTTTCCCTGGGTTAACTAGGGAAATATCATTTTTTTCCTCCCAACCCATCCAGCAAGAGGTTTCCCTGAGCACAAATGCAAATCTGCCACTGGGACTCCACCCTTGTTTTTTCCAGAAGGATGAACAAGTGCTGCGGTCTTTTGCTACGATTTTAATGCAAATCACAGATAAGTTCTACTGATACTTGGTGTTTCAGTGGAAACATGCTGCTTTTTTGTTAATAATGCTTTCTTTGGTAGACACTGTACCTAATTTTTAAAGGAACAGGCTTTAATGGGTGGGGAGGTAGAAGGAAATAATGGTAATGGTTCATTTATTCCATTGCAGTCTTACTTCAGTTTCATATATAAAAAATGTAAAAGGGTCACATTCTCATACCAGATTTTCTGATCATATCAGACAGGAGCTTAAACATGCATAGTTTCTTTAACAGTAGAAATTAATTGCAAATACAGTTGTTCTCTTTGCAGAAACATCCAAAAAAAGTCTTGCCTTGCTCTCACTCTTCATCTGCGAATTATCACTAAGGCTACAGGATATATCCTAAAAATCTCTAAAATTGAACCCGGCATCATTTAAAAAATATTTTAACCAAGTAATTACTGTGAATTTCAAATCAATTTGGTAGAATTTTAAGAGATTACCTATTTTTCTTGTTGCTCTTATGCCTAGAGAAGCTTCCCTAACCCGACACCTTAGCTGAGGAATATATGTGTGAAGTGACTGTGTGCCAGAGACCTCCATGCACATTCATAAGTGGGAAAGTAAGACTCCTAATACTTGACACCACACAAAAATACAAAGATGTTTCTCCTATGGCAAAGTACTTGTGGTCTCCCTTCGTCTGTTGCTAGGAGACCCGTTTAAGAATTAATCAGGGAAACATCACAAATGCTGCTAAATCATGCACCACACTACAGATTGAGCTGCTCCAAAGAGATGAGAAAACTTGCTTTTTCTCTTAACCCGGCACAGACTGGTATGCAGCACAATTTCCCTCAGTAAGTATTGCTGTACAAGTGCAAAATATTTACACTGTGTCTCCAGCAAAGTTGACAGTTATGTCTAGCCAAGAACTACTTGTACAACAAGGACAAACATAGGCATATTAGAAACTGAAGATGGAAGGATGTGCTCAGCCAGCTTTAGGGCATGCTGGAAGCTCAAAGTTGGACTATGGGTTATATCTCCTTTCAAAAGGATCTGCAGACTACAATAGAGGATTGGTGGGCTCTGTCCAGTCTGCCCTGAGATCCCAGCACTGGGACTGAGAGATGCTAAATATGACAAAAGCAGGTTGAGTTGTGGTGGCAAGGAGCACTGCTGCCAACTGGAGAAAACATTGCGAGCGCTGGGATGTTTCACCAAGTTACCTATATTGGCACAGATCCGTTTATTCCAGTGTAACGGTGCTTCTAATAGCATCCCTGTTCCTGGGTGGAAAGGGAAATCAGCCTTTCCTGGATTAGGCGATTTCAAATCAGTCTGGCATGTTCCTGTACAGGAATTGTGTGGAAAAAGCGTACCAGTTAAAACACACACACACTTCAACCAAATGCTTTAACTGGTGCCAAACCCATATTTAGAACAGACAAGAGATTGAGGTTGGCACGAAAAGAAGGGAAAAGCTGGCACTTTGTGCACAAACTGGGACCCTGGGGCTCAGAAAATGGTGCTAGGGAGCAGAAAGTGAGAAGTACTGGAGTGGAGGGTCAGATTCCCTGTTCTGCGCTTCACAGCATATGTTTCAGAATTGCTCAGCCTCAAACTGTAGAAATTAGATCTAAGATTCCTGCCATCAAAAGCCAAAGTTTGCAAAAAAAAAAATAGCTTTTGTCATGCGAGTGTAACCATGTCTTAGCTGAGGAATGGGTCCATCATGGCTTTGGGCTTAGAAATGGATTGGTGTTCTGATCCAAGAGATTTACATTTCTGCCCTAGGTTCCAGTTTCAGGATATACTTAGCTGAGATTTTAATTTGTTCGGAGGCTGTGACTATGGAGGGGTCTGAAATGTGTCGGAGTATCTTTTAGATAATGAAAATGAGGCTTTGGAGAAAAGACTGTACATAGACTCCATAGAAAGAAGAGCAGGCTACATTGCTTTTAAAGCTTTTTGCTGGGTTCTGGGCCATTTCCTATGCCAAGTGCAAAAAAAAAGAGCATTTGTAGAAACAGACAGGGAAGTTCAGAGCACTGGTAATGAAACTGAGAAAATCCCAGTTTTTCATTTCCTCTTTGGAGGTTACCAGCCCAAAGTCAGCACCTGGGACCACGGCTGCTGCTCTGCTGTTGGTCTTGGTCAAGTTGCCATTGGGCAGATGTCTCTCCTGCAAACCCACCACAGTAGCTGGTAGCCTGGCTGGAGATTTGTTTGCCGATATTCATAAAGCTGTTTTTGTTGTGGTAGTTAAAGGTGCTATTAAATACAAGGGAACAGAATAAATCTTAGAGAGGGAGCCAAAAAATGGATTGGTGTGGAAAGTGAATTATTACTTGCACTTCTCGATATGTGGCCTCTCCTCATCGGGCTGGCGATGTGTTGTCAGAATGAATAAGCAGAAGCTGACGCTGCGGCTTGTGCTCTTGATCTGGGGAAAGAATTGTTTTCTTTCTGGGTCTTGCAGCCTGATCTCTGAAGTCACTAAGTACATTTTGAACTGAACAAGAAAAAAAAACTATTCCAAGCCCATTCTCCCCCGTGCCCCCAGTTGCAGCACACCTTATGCTAGTGGGTACTCAGTCAGGTCATTCTGTCAGGGCCGCTTTGGTAATTGTGATTTTGATTTTCATAGCATTTATTCTGGCTTCATGGCACTCTGTTGGAATCTTCTCTTGACATAGACAAAGTCACCAGAGGATGAGGAAATGGAGTTTCCTTTTCCCTCCGTGTGTTCCAGAAAGCCTGCTCCCACGGGCAGAGCAGGTGTACCCTCACTGTTTCAGTTCGCTTTAACTAGTAGGTGAGTGGGAAGATGAGCATGCCGCACCGAATGCAAGCAGGTAGGAGAAGCAAGCAGTTCTCTGAAGGGTATTTGGAGCTATTGCAAACCTTCTCCTCATCTGTGCCCGCCGTGCACCAGCCCACTGTCTCGGCAAGGCTCCAGCTGGCGCTCAGATCTCGCTCGCAAGCGCTGCGCACACCTCAGACAACATGGCTTTGATCACGACTTCATGGCACCAAGTATAAAGCCATAACAACCCACACCTGCAGGATCTCCTCTTCTTCCCACGTACGTCACCAGCCGCAGTCCCACTGATGTCAATGGGAGTAGGATCAGACGTCTGTGCTCCAGCTTTTCAGAGGAGCGCGCCTGGCTTTATAAGCTTTTTTTTTTTAACACATCCTTTTAGGTAAACATACTGAGCTGCAGTAACACCAGCTCAGCCTTACAGCTAATAATAGAGAAGCTTAGTAAGATTCAAAGAAGGTTAGAAAAAATATTTGAAATAAAACAAAAAGACCCCAATAAAATGTCTGCAGTTACACTGGGAGAATGGAAATATACGAGGGACATAAATCCCTGCACAGCAGGAGAGGAGCTGTCTGGCTGCTCAGGGTCAGGGTGAGCAGTTGTTATAGACACATCCAAGACCTATTTGAGCAGTATCAGCCATCAGTATTGGACAGCACTGATAGATGGATCTTACACTAGATTAATCTGATCTGGCAAGGTGAATCCTATATTCCTAACACTCATAAAATGTATATTGGCTTTTCATGTAAAAACCCTCCAAAACTAAAGATAACTCCCCCAGGCTTCAATATCAAAGCAATTCATTTCCATTGGTTAAACACCAAATTGCTTTTGAAATCTAACACTGCTAAAACTGGTAAAATGGCTCTGGTCATGAGCAGCCAAGGAAATCCTCCCTCCTCCATCAGGAAACCCAGCCACTCCACTCCATGAGCATCCCGTCCCTCTCCAGCCTGCATTTCAGTCCCTGCAATAGGTTTTTCTGTGTGTCTTTGAGGAGGATTAGCTGCTAATTTTTGGTTGAATCTCTCAGTTCTCCTTTTTCTCTCTCACACTGATCCAGGCAAACAGGTGTCTCAAACACCTTGGAGTATGCCCATTCTCACTCCTGGTCCTTCTTCTTTCCAAACGGTAATTGTTCCAGCATCCAAAGAGATAAAAAGGCATTAAAGGTAATGACCCTTGTTCCGATTTCACATAAGGCTGGGCCTTACCCAACAAAATCCTAATCCCTATTTTACAGATAATTATGTATCAAAAGTGATAAATGTTCTGTGACAACAGTATATTACCCAGAGAATACTAAAAGACTGCTGTCTCTGGGAGTAACTAGACGTGTTTTGAATGCGGTGTTGCGACAAACACATATAAAATGTTTATAGAAGCATTTCTCAGTCTNAAAAAAAAAGCTTTTTGGAAGCTGGATAGTAATTTTATGTAACTTTTAAGTGATTTTTTGAAGGCAATTCTATATGCATTCAGCACTATTGCATCTCTATAGTTAACTTTTATAACAGCACATTAGCCTTGAATATCTATTAAAAAGAATTTGTAATGTTAGATGAGAGATGGCTACAAAGATGGTGCAATGCAGCTTTAAAACTATTGATTAGATCAGTAAAAAGACATTAAAAGTAATCATGAATAGCAAGCATATTAAATGATATTGCCACATCTCCTTCAGCACCAGCTTGTGAAGTAACTTTAAGCAATGCAAAATGTATTAATACAATACTTATTTAAAAGAAGAGAACACCACACACTCTGTAAATTCAGAAAAAAAGCTGATCAAAATTAACAGGTTTTAGAGGTCAGGAACCAAAGGATTCAAAATGTGAAAGCAGAGTGAAACAAGGAGAATAATTTTAGATATTTAATTATTTTAGCTTTTAAAGCTTTTTTAACAAAGCAGAGTTCAATCTGAGGAATTATTATTGTTACAGAAAAATAATTGATAACTATAACTTCAGCATATTTAAAACAGTTTGAAACCAATTAGCTTCTCACCTAGACTTGAGGGAAGGCCAGTGCTACTTCTGTAGCATAGTGGAATCAAAATCACATTGAAGTATAACAGGAACTATACTGATGCAAGGTTTTTTTTTGTTTGTTTGTTTGTTTTTTCAAGTTTAGAAACAAAATTAATTGGACAAGTGCATAAAGTCACCATACACTCAGTTCATCAGTGGAAAAATCCTTTGTACAACAATTCAAACTCCATCCTTCAGCCAACACAAAGCAAGTTTTAATAGGTTTAACTTAAGATTATTGAATAATGCACTGATGTGGGAACAGAGTGGCAAGTATCCAAATAAACCCTAAGGGTTGGATTAAACCATTAAAAGTTACTAAGATTTCATATTCACTTCTATATTTGGGCATGCGAGTATCTGGCTCTGGAAAAAGTTGTGCACTCAAACTCTCCAGTTGTGTGTGCAGTGATTTCATCTCCTTGACAGATGTGCATTTGTGTGTTTATGCATTTCTCTTCTGAGGACCTGTATTTCTGGAAATCATGTTAGCTCTCATTCTTGCTTTTTGGCTGTTTGATCATTCTCCCTGGAGTCTGTGCTTGCTAGATACAGGGTGAATACTGCTCTAATGCAGTTCCATTCTGACGTAAATAGGAATAATGTTTACAGTCTAGGAGAAGGTTGAGACCACGGATATGACACACCACAGGCTATCTGAGGTCCCTGCTCGGACATCATCTTGCAGGGCTTCTGCTGCCAGACCAAAGCCACTGTGGCCACAGGATGCAGAGCACTAGTCTGGTCTGAACTCACTCTGGTAATTCAAATGTATTCAGAATTTTTTGATGGGTTAACTTTGTGTGAGAAGATCCCATGCTCATCATCATCACTGGATCCTGAGACATCCAATATTTGTCTTCCTTCAGTGTCATAACACTGTCAGAAAATCCATGCTGTGTGCTCTGGTTCTTTTGAAACAAATGGAGACACTGGAACAAATGTGGTGTGGAGATCCGGTATTAATAGTGCCTGGCAGGATCCAGTCTGAGAGGTGCATCTGGCCCTTGCCACCCAGTGGCAAAGTCTCAAGGCCATCATAGATTACAAGATTCTCCTAGATGCTGCACAGGCTACAGTATTTAACATTCATTTCTTTTCTGAGACATTTGCAACTCTTTTCCTTTTCATGCAAACTTAGCTAGTTACATATGCAGTTTCTCTCCAGCTCAGACTACCTTTCCGTGCACAATGACATATGTCTTGAGACCGTTGATGGCAAAGTGGGACTGGAAGGGAACACCTGCTTCCTGCAGTCCAGGCCCCACTTTTACAAGCGTATCGTGTCTTCCATGCACTGACAAAAAGACATCTTAAAGAAAGTTATACTTGTGGAATATAAACTCTTTTTGCCAAGTAAGTCCATTGAAAAGTGGTTCTTTGCACAGAGCTCACATTGCAGCTCCCAATGCACTTCTGAAGAGCACTACATCTTACCCCAACAGTAGTGGGGACGTGGTGGATTTGAGAGTGCCAGGCAGGTAGCCTCTGTCCTTGCCACAGCAGCTTTAATCTATGTTATCCCAGATTTTGTGACAATGAATACAAGAACGTGGGGCAATCCCACTGAGCTCTGATGTGTTGCTTCTGTTTGGGGCTGGAGCCTTGTATCTCTGCAGGCATTTGGGAAAGCAGGGAGACGTAGCAGAGCTAGATCTGTTGTGAAAACAAGTCAGAAGAATATAATGCATCAAAGAAGAGTGGCTGTAATGCTGCCTAGGTGTTAGGGATGCCCACAAGGGCTGCACAGGGCATCTCCTGTGTGCCTACTGCACCAGGGCAGTGGCAGCATGGGGCTGATGCATCCTCTGCACTGGAGGAAATAACACTCAGAAAGATTTTGCCAAGAGAAATAAGATTGGTGGGGATAGACCCCTCTACCCCCAAGGAAAGAGCCATCTCTGCTACAGACCATATTTAATTTAAATGTTGTTAGCAATGTGTATATAACATTTGTACACTGTATCATAGCTTGGTACTATGAATAAATATGAAGACATAAACAAGGTCATTTATGTGAAGCCAACAGCAATATTACTGCTGGAACTAAAAGACACATGCAAAAATTGAAAATAAAACTTTTAAGTGTATTGGCTGCAAGATGTTGCTAAAGAAGAAATAAAATATTTTCTTTTCCAGTATTGTCACTGGTACTTTAACTTCTGATATCTTAAACATATCTTCCCTTGAATAATATTTTCACTTCCTGAAAACAATTTGTTATCCAGAAAACATTAAACACTAGCAAAATCAGGCTGCACTGACTTTGATGCATTATCTACAGAGTTACAAGAAGTATAGATATTCAAGATGTCTGTAAACAAAAGGATGAACCTTCATACAAAAAAACAAATTTTTTTTTTTTTTTTTTTTTTTTAAATAAAAGTGACATTGGATTGATAAAAATAGAAAAACAAAGACGACCAACCGGAATGAGACATGGAGCTTCCTGCTAGGAGTTGTGTGCCAGTTTGACAATTAATTGATTCAGACTGATTGGTGACTTGGCAGGTACCATCAACACAGTTTCCTGCAATCTGCCAGTCCAACCATCCAAAGGATGTTACTGGATTCTGCCCCACTCTGTTCCCTCTCCCATCTGCTGTGTTATGCAAGATGAGATACAGCAGTCCTAGAGAATTTGTAAAGTATTACAGAGAAAAGAAAACGCATCTTCCACCTTACACTCTGCATAACATTGTGGGATCACAATACATTGAAAATGAAGATATGGTAAGGGAAATTCCTGTCTTCTTCTTAGAAACGTAAGGAGCTTCAATCATATAGAAATTCAATTGGAACAGCTGCACTTTTCCAATACAATAATCAGACAATAATGCAGTAATCAGTTTTATCAGATTCTCTACAGATTCATTGCAGCTTCTTAGTGGTAACCATGCTTTTCATTTTAAAAGCACATTAACATACTGGTTTTCCTGAGGTAAATAAGTGCCCTTTGCAGTTCCAAAAAAGCATAGATTTTGGAGGCCCTTCAGATGAAGGACCTATGTTGACTTGTGAGGGCATCCATGGAGTCGGCATAGATTATTCACACTTCTCAGCCAAGAGGAGCACCTCTGGAACTGACAAGAGGGCATGACATTGAGGTCATTTAAAATATACAATATGAAGTACCTCAAGCCTGTTAGAAACTACCATGGGAGATTTACGCTTTACCAGACCCATCTTCGTCAGCCACACAAGAGCCCAAGAAGCCTTTTGAAATGGATCAGGAAATGCTTGAGAGCCAGTGCCAGCTCTTGCTGCTGAATGCCAACAGCCTGCTCCCTATTAGGTGTCAGTGCTGGGGTAACACAGTTCATGGCCCGCTCCTGCCTCACCAGACACATCAGCCTCGGATGTCTCCAGCAGACCAGAGCAGTCTGGAGTTCACACTTGGTGAATGAAAAGTATTCAGCTAAACAACAGAATCAAGGTGCAGTAGGCCACGGGCAATCCTGCCCAGTGTTTGTGGTGGTCTGGCTGCCCAAGTAGTGCCCCAGCAGTGCCCCAGCATGCAGTTTCAGGTGCATTTCTCATCTTATGGAGAAGCCCCACAGCCCCCTGGCTGGCCTCCTCTAAAGCAGTAATGATATGTTGGGTCTGTGCACTGAGATTTCATTTAGTGCTGACGCCCACAGTAGGGCAGCACTAACGTCATGTGTTTTAAGGAAAGTGGGTGGTGTACATCACAAGCTCTTCATGGTTCAGAAAGGTCCTGTGCAGCAGAAATGCAGGAAGGGTCTCAGGAGCAAGCACTGAACTGCTGCGTGATACCTGCAGGATTACACACTGGGATAGAGCAGCACAGAGAGAGACAGGACACTCTAGAACTGGCCTCAAGATCTGAGGTGTTGGCATGTTTGATATTGCAACCTATCCTACTGAATGATGGATAGCACTTGGGGGTGCCATTAAGGCAGCACAGGCAGCTTAACCTATAAGACTTTCCATGGACTTTTATGTATTAGTAATGTTCAAACATTTATAATATTTACTTTGAAAGACTTCCTAAGACTGTAGAAAAGAGACTGCAACCATCAGTTGTAGAGGGATATTCCTGTTGTATAGAAAATGGAGCTGAAGAAGAAGGAAGTTAATTTTTTTTTTCGATTTTGACAAAACTTTTGTTCAGCATAGTACAAAGCTCAGTTTAGAACAACCTACTAATCTTTATTTGTTTTCAGTAGATTTCAGTAGTAGATTTTTTTAGGATCTTGAAACAGTTTATCGAAGCAGAAGGGAAACAGTGAGACCATTGAGGTGCCACGCTCCCAGCCCTGTGCTGAAACAGCCCTTTCAGCTTCATGAGAAGCTGCACTAGGGCCCATCTGTCGAGATCCAAATTTATTTAGCAGAACATGCAGAAGATGTAAGCAAGCCTTACCATAATCACTTAAATACCCTACAGAATAGCAGCCCCCTTACTCAGATGGTCGCTGTGTCTGCATGATGAAGGATCACAGGCTTCCTTTACTGCAAGCTGCTTCTTCCTGCAAAAATTTTTAGCTTGGATTTATGTACTTCTGACTCCTCCTACACTGTTTCACATGTGCTGGTCATCTTTAGTTATTCAGTTGCTGAACTTGTTTACTTATTTTGCTAAATACATAATGAGGTATAATAAGCTGCAGTGATCTCACTGCTGGGTGGAAAGGGATACAAAAGAAAAGCATGCTGTTCCATGTTTTACGTCCTAGTGGCCAAAACCAACATTTATACTGCCTACCCACCTTACTTATTGGTAATTTTTCTGCAGAATTTTCAAAATCCAATTACATGTGGAAAAGAGCCAAGTTAAGCCACTTCAGCCATATAGGCCCAAAGCTTGATTTAATATTTCATTAGAGAACTGGATATTTTCTGAGTTTGTCCATTTATCCAAAAAGCTTTTATGCTAATGACCAAGATGAAAAGCTAAGTATCTCTTAAGTTGCAAAAGTTTTATACACATGTTAATGACTGTCCATTCACCCTGGCTTGCCAGTTGTGAGAAATAACATAGAGGAATACAAGTTTGTACCCCAGACCTGCAGACTTCAGGTGCAGAGAAAACCATGGATAAAATCTGTAGTGGAAGGGAGAAGGAGCAGGAGTTGCAAGCAGAAACTAAGATGAATATAAAACAGGTTCACAGGTAGATTTTAAAGTTCCTTTATTCTGCTAGTGGAGCTGTGCTCTAAGAAAAGTTATTTCATTGTTTCAGCAATAAATACAGAGGACTTGTACATCCTTATGTCTGGAGTCCAATTACATGCAAGGATAAGCTTTAAGGCTCAGTCTAATTGAAAGCTGTCTAAGTATTTCTTTCCTAGTCTGGACATGAGGCTGCCCGGTGATCTTACTCAATATTTTTTTCATAAAAATATTTTCTTTGCCAATGAAAGCTAATGCATAACATAAATACTATTGAAGCAAGTTTTGTTTGTTTGTTTGTTTATTTGTTTTTGCTTAGCATCTTTGTGATGTTCGTTCATTCTAGTTGGAATTAGATGAAATTGCCAGTTTGCTTCATTGAGGAAGATTTTTTCACATAGATCAACTCCATCATCTTTCTTCTCAAGCAGCTGAAAATCCACCAAGGGAAAGAGATCATCATGCCAGAAACTAAATCAAGCAACACATTGCATAAAAAACTTCTGTGCCAATTCCGAACAGCCAAGAGAATTGTTCCTGATGAAGTATTTCACCGTATCAAAGACAGGTGCATTTTTTTTCTTGCCTAACAAGATCAGAGACTGATTCAACAGGAGGTATGGAAAACGTAACTGCATTTCAAAAATTTTTTACTTTTTGCAGCATTAGGTAATTATTTTTAAAATGTTCTTTCCAAATGAGGTTCTAGTACTGTACTGTCCAGTGCCTTTGCCTTGTGCAGCTCCAACACCTGTCACAAGAACTGCAGCACACAATGGAAGTACATCTTGCATTGGAAAAATTTGTATCATTAATAACAGAAATTACCTCAAAGATAGTTGTTCTCTCATGATCTTATCAAGCTACCATCAGAAATTTGCCTTAAAATGGTCTGAATTTTTGGCTCTACCTAAGGAACCCAAAGAAAAAAATGACCTACATTCATATCCAATAAAAAAACAGTTCTTCAAAGATGTTTTTATCTCTAGCCTGTCACTCAATAGGAAACAAATAAAAATGTTATGAATACATGAAATTGAATCTTACTAAGAACTTAGAAGGATAGCCAAAAACAAGCTTCTAGCTAAATCTTCAGTTTTCTGATAAATCTTCAAAGCTACACAGCTGAGTTTTGAAACTCTTCACTTTCAAAAAAGACAGCAAGTACCAATATTTAAATAAGACATCCTAAAGGAAAAAGAAAACAAAGCATACTTTTATATCATTTCCAAATCAAAATCCCTCCCCCCTCTTTTTTTTTCCCTTGTAGACTGAAATGCAATATAAAAAGTTTTTCTGTGCCAAAGAATACGTTTGACCTCTCAAGAAACAGGCTGTAGCAGTGCCCCTGAGCCACCCACCACATCCCCTGTGAGCTGGGCCTGGTGTGACCTGCTGAGCACCCAAATGTCTTTTGGCCACAGTTTGGGAACCACTGGCCAGGGTGTAGGTGACCCATATACAATCCCTTCCTTAGCTGCAGAAGACATCCTGGAAGACAAAGTTTATGTCTCAGACACACCTCATGTCTGAAACTCCAACCCAGAAATGAAACTAAAGGCTGATCTGGGTCACAGTGCCCTCTTGCTCCAAATCCAGGTTTCCATAATTAGAAAGATAATGCATAACCTGAAGGGATGTTCAGAGGCTGAAAGACTCAGTGGAGACAATGAGTCCTGCACTCCAACACCCAACATTATTTTCTTTCTGCATCCAATTACTCTAATGAAGAGTAATGCATAAACTACTGTCTAAGCATGGACTTGAGCCCAGGTTTCTCACCCCTTGAGAAGCAGACTGTCTACTACAGCTTAAGTTTTATGCCCCATCTTGCTAATTCCTTCTGTCTTCTGAACTCCTGCATCCTTTGCCACACTGTGTACCCAGTGCTGCACAGGTGTTGCCTACCTGTAATGTTCCTTAAGCGGAAAAATGCATTTTTTACCTGCTTACCCAAGGCAGGGAATTGAGCCATGGTATTTCTTGTAGGCTCCTGCACCAAATTTGAGACTTTTGCAAAGTTTAACTTTTTAAACTTTTGATGGATACCCTTGGGAATACACTGCAGACTGTGGAGCCTGGAGGGAACAGGAGTGCTTTTTTTCCAACCTGATTCAGCCTGGCATTTAATCTCCAGAGAGGACTGAGGCTTCCAATACAGTTATGTGTTTAACTTTTCCTAATAGCGGGTCTTAGTAATGTCCCAAACAATGTGAAGATTCTCTAGATTACTCTTTGGGGATTTAGATATCTAAACTCGTAGTTTCAAACCTGTTTTGCACTCCAAACTCTGTTCTCAGGCTAAATATCTTTGACTTAGGTCTTACAGTGTCTAACTTTGATCTGAATGCTTGTTTGGAAACAGACCCTGGTCTGCTCTGATGAGAAGTTGGGTCTCAAGCTGAACTAATGCTTTTTCAGAAAGGTTAGCTTATTGCTTAGTCCAGACCAATTTTATTGATGGATTGATTTCTCTTCCTACTCCTATTCTATTCAGAAGACCAGTTTTTGAATATTTCTGGGTAAAATCACTGGTCTAACTCAGCTAACTTCCACTGATACTGCTTGCGCTCTTAAAAAAATCTATGTGAAAAGCTATTTGGGTTGCAGGCCATCATGCTTCCTGTGAACATGTTATTCCCAGTTTGCACTGATGGAAGTTTGAATTTGAAGTCTGCCTAAACAAAAGTCAACTCCTTCCCTGCAGTCTCCAAAGAGATAGTTAATGAAATGTTACGTGTTTTGTGGTGTTAGAAATTTACTTTTCTTATATCTCAGAGGATCAGATATCACTGAGAGTACTGTACTCTTAATTACTTAAAGATCACTTCATTTTTGGAGGCTTAAACAGTGATTTACAGCTTCCAATTACTGAGCAGGAAACATATCAAGCAATCAAAGCTGGAGTTGTTAATAAAGTACCTGAATGCGGCAGCTTTCCAGAAATTGCTGCAACCAGTTCAGCAAGATATTTGCCCCAGAATACCATGTGATGATGTACAACCTTTACAGCTTCTTCTCTTTCCTCTTTTAGACCAGGACTGGCTGCAAGAAGGACTTTAGTCTCAGCTGAGCTATAACTTCCCTTGTGCCCATCACGGCCTTACATTTCCAGTAATGCTCCATAGAAAATGGAGTTTCACACAAAATGTGGCTGCAGGCTCTGTTTTCTTTTAGAGTGGATGGTTATATATCCCTCCTTACTCATTGCTTATCAAGGAGAGCACTTGCCTGAGGCAAGAGCAACATGATGACTTCCCAGCCTTGACTGGGAAGACCCGAACCTCTTTGTGCAGTGTGTACCAGCCACCAGCCTACAGCCTACAAAGCACCTATCATGTCTCTTTCTCAAGGTGCTTCAATCTACATGAAGTGCTTCAGTGTATATTGGGAGAAGGATAAAGGAAAAAAAAAAAAAAAACAGCTTTATGTAGGCTTGAGATTTGGATGCTAAGGAGCAATGAACCTTGGAGTGTAGTCCTTGCCTCAAAGACCAGTTATTTATGCAGTGGAGTTTCATGTAAACTGCATAATCATTCCCCTGAAGCAGAGATTCATGCTCAGGACTAAACTAGGACATGGAGCTGTAGCAGCCAAGTGGAGGCAAGGCTGTATGCTGCCATGCAGGTGATTAAATTGATTGAATGGAGTCAGGACTGGGATGTGCCTTCTGTGTTTTGGGGAAGTGCTGTAACCATGGCTCTCTTTCAGATATGTGTCATTCTAGCTTCATTCCATGGTTTTAACAAAAATAATAATGTGAGCTTTTGCTGCATTCCCTGAGGAATCCAGCTGAGGTATCTGCAGAAGGGTGTGTGACATTAATGATACCAAACAGAGGCTCTCGCCGAGTGCAGCCGTGAGCGGCTGCTCTCGGGGTGTGCTGCTTCTCCCTCTTGGCAGCTTTAGTCTAAGCATATCAATTTTAGCCTGTTCTCTTGTGCTGGCTGTTTTCGACCCTAACAAAACACTGCTTTAGAGAGCAGTAGACTGAAAGATATTACAGCACCAATTAGATGCCTGCGGGTGCATTTTCACAAGGCAGTGAGCTGCCATAAGAGCTTATTGCCACTGGAAAGAGGAAATCCCACTTTTCCCACCCCCTGCTCCCTGTTACATGCTTCAAATGTGTGCTTTGCACCAGCTTTGCTGCCCAACTACACAACCTCATGGAAAATGCACCCAACAAAAGTACGTGATGTTCTGGCTAGGTGATACAGGTGACGGCTCACAAACAAGCCCAGCCAGCGCAGAGCTGGCAGCAGAGATGAGGGACCACAGGGGCAGGAAGGGCAAAGGAGACAAGACCTCCCACCCCAGAGCAGCAAAGCATCAGAGCAGGATAGTCTGTGTGCAGCCACCACCTTTGGCTTCTTTTTAAAAGTAATGCAGGAATCTCATAAACAGTGATTGAAAGCACTGAGCTAAAGCACTGGTAAAAAGTACTGAGAGCCCAGCGCCAGACTGCCAGTGAGGTACATGCAGCTATGTAGAGGCTACAACAGAAAACAAAGGCAAGTGATAAAGCAATCGCCAGGAGTCAAAGCAAAACAAAACAAAACAAAAACCAAACCAACCAACCAACCAAACAAACAAAAGAACAGCAACGGCAACTACATTTGATAGGGATCTTACCGGGTTTCACTGAAGTGCTTAGGGTTTGGGAAGGCTTAGATCAGGTTTGGGCAGGCTGGGCTTGCTTGCCTGTGCGAAAGCTGCACTTGTGAGCTTACTGGAATGTGATTATTATGAAGGATTTTGTTAATGAAGTGAACTGCAAAATCATTATCCTCTGTGGATGTTCAGGAGGCTGCTTTTAAAAGGCTTTTGTTTTTCTTTCAAATGTTAGTTAGCTTTGTCAGTTGCTGTCCCGAAGTTGCCTGGTTTATCCCATATTGCAATTTTATACCCAACATATTCAAACTACATGTACTTTCTGTAGGAGAAGCAAATCTACTCTGCTGACTTGAGCAACTATCACAAAATTGGAAGACCTATTCTTGACAGTTTTTATTTAAGGATGATCTTATTCTATAAAAATCTCTCAAGGAAAGCCATTAGTTCAATTTTAGCTCATTTTTTCTTCAACGGTTAGCAACCAAATGTGTGATTGTTCTCATATCAATTTCTGACTATTAACATTTTCTAAAGTCCATTGTAGTGAATGGGAGGATGGACGCAAGCTGGATCAGGCTTTACAGTTGTGGCTTTGCAAAACAGTCCAAGAAGCAGAAATCTCATTTGGTGATTCATTAACTATCCTATCAACTTCTACATATAATTCAGAGGTAGCTGGCTTGCTAGCTACTTTACAGTTTAACACAGACAAAAAACGATAAAGCTAGGTGGAGTACAACTACTTTCTCCTTGCATTATATTAAACTATATTTTTTTATATTTAAAATTATCACTGTAAAACTTCTATTTCCTCTCAAGTTGAGCTTTGTTCTAAGACTTCCATGTAATATCTCTGGAACAGCAAAATAGGAAATACAGACTTTTGTAAAATTGGCTGTGGAAGCAGAATTTCCTCTCAAGTTGAGCTTTGTTCTAAGACTTCCATGTAATATCTCTGGAACAGCAAAATAGGAAATACAGACTTTTGTAAAATTGGCTGTGGAAGCAGAATTTCCTAAATGTGAATCACACCAATATAATATGGTGCACGTAGCATTAAATTTACCAGCACATACAATTTTTTTTTCTCCAAAGAGAATCTGAGGATTTATGCTAGAGATTCCTTCTCAGAAACTCTTCCTTCTTACTTTTTGTTCTCTCTTTTCTGGAAGTACTTCTGAAAGGCAGATTACACAGTAAACTGTTTGGAACTCAAACCTCTCCATACTGCTTGGATCCTGAATGTACCAACACACTGTCAGCACTGAAGTGTAGTCTTTTATTTGCTGATTGCATGAACGTTATAAATGCTTTAGTGTATACTGACAGTTATCAACAGTAGAGATAACAAAACCTTGTTTGTGAATCCTTGTTAATGTAAAGCTTATCTGAGTAAGTACATCAACAGAATCATAGAGATACCACTGCCATATCACCGCATAGCTATAATCGCAGAACTAGCTAATATTTCTTCTGTATTTCCAGGAAGAAAATATTAAATAGACCCTTAATGAACATGTATAAAACCACACTCATAAATCACCTACGTAACATTTTAAAGAGCTCCTTTGGAGTTTGATCATGAACCACTAAAGTCAATGGAATATTTTCCTGTTCATTTAGGTAGGATCAAAATCAAAGCCTTAATGTCCCACTGTGTCACTTTGGGGAAAATCTCTCCTTATTACAAAAGAGTCCTGTAATTTGGTTTCCAGCTGTAGAAGATTGCTTCTTTCCTTTCCCTTTCTATGCATTTTATGATAGAAATAAAACACTGCACAATCAGAGTGCAAAACAGAAGCCCCAAGGGCATCTTACAGACACTAGTGGCTCCTTAGGAAATCTTTAAAGTCTCCAAAGCCACTGTGATTGCATTGTACTACTTACTAAAGAACACTTTCCCACAACTGGTAAATAATATGATATTTTGAAATATATTGAAAAAGCTCACAGAAGGTCGGACGAATGCACTCACTCAGAGTCAGCCTTGTTACATTGCAGTTGAGATATAGTGGAATTATTACATCTTTAATAGCCAATGCTTCATGGAGGGATGACAAGTGTATGTGCTGTCCCAGTGTCTGGCTCAAAGAACATTTTTTTGTGTGTTTTGCTTCCTTTGTTTACTTGTAATATTTTGGCAGAAAAAAAAAAAAAGACAAAAAAAAGAAAAAGGAAAATTCTGCTGCAAATATTCTGCTAAAGAGAAAAACTCAGGAAAAAGACAAAACAAAACAAAGCAGACCAAAATCCCAGAGGCTTTATCCTCCCTGTTTTCGGGCAGTATCAGTCTGAATAGATTCGGGGCACTGCTGCTTTCCAACCTGTAAGCTGGCAGCGCTGGTGCAGGAGCAGGAGCTGCGTCGAGCCAGGTAAATCATGCATAAAACGGACATCTGCAGGAACAGATTGGCTAAATCCTATGGATATCACAGAGCCTGCACAGAGCCAATGGTCCCTCCCTCCTCTTAGTGCTGGCACTGAGGCTGGCACTGTTGCTGCACATTTTCCCTCCCTTCATCGCACCACACAGGTCAAGAAAAAAAGCATAAACCCAATGTTGTATAGACAAACTTGGCTGTCTCTGTGGCTCACTTTCCCTCAGACCCGTCTTGTTACCCGTGTCTAGCCCTGATAACAGAATATGCTGTGTAGTACTTTCATTTTTCTTCCTACAGATGAAGATTTCCCATGCAAACTCACTTTCAGAATACTCTAGCCTTTAAAAATCAAATGTTTGTTGAACATCGTTCTAACAGGCAGTGTACATAAAGCATATGTATTTGACAGGAAAAATAATCTCTTCTTCCCAATCAGAGAAAATTTGCATATCTTATGTTACATGACATCTCAGAAAAATGCATTCTGTTCTTTTACCACATTCACTCCAGCAAGATGGAAAGCATGTATAGCATATGATATTAGCAATTCAAGACAAGCCCATACTGAAGTATACGCATATGCTGAAATTTGAGAGAGATATAAAGAGAAAGGCTTGGGACATGGTGAAGGAAAAATATGAGAGAAATTACAAAAAGGAGAAGCAAGAGAAATGATGCAAGGGGTTCATTTGTCATTCAGATAGTTCTGAGGATAATCTTTGTCTTGTGGGATGAAAATGCAGAACCGAGGGGTTCAAGATGCTTCCAGTAAGGGCACAATTCAAGTTCAGCTTGTAAACTTTGTACAAGTTTTATTGGAAGCAGTAAAACATACTATAGTGGAGCTGTGGTTATTGTGTCCCTGGATATCACCTGCAATAACTTGGGAATTTTACCAAAGGGAGGAGAATAAAAAAGAGGATTAACTGATCAGTCAGTGGCCAAGAAATACATTCTTGGAAGCAAATAAGTTATATCGATATTTAAGTTCAACCTCTCTGGTATTCACGCTCATCTAAGCCACATAAACTTTCCCTTTTTGCTCTTGCCTCTGCTTTTTGCCAGACCTAATCTATGCAGGTGTCCAAAAATGGACCCAGCTGGCTTTGAACTGGCTGGTGGGGTGCCCGGTGCCTCTGCTGAGGTTTGAGCTCTCTGTCACTAGAGGCAGTGGCCAGGAGTGGGGAATTCCTGTGACTACCACCTGCAAGACATTCTTGCAGGCAGCAACTGGCAGAAAGCAAATGCTTATCTCCAAGAGCACATTGGATGTCTCAGAGCCACTCAGAACTCCTACCAGGATTTCACAATGTAAATACCATCAATGAATGGCAGCTGACTTCAGAATTGCCCATGGTGACCACAATGGTGACAGGCTGCTCCTCCAGGCACCCATGAGATGCTGCTGTGACAGACAGCAGCAGGGACAGCCCCAAGGACCCTCCCCATTAGGAGTCTGAGTTCCTCTACTGCACTTCCCCGTGCAGTAGATAATGGGATAAAAACAGTTACTGCTCTCCAGTAACCAGATCTCCTCTCTTTATGAGGTGCCAGAGTCTGCATATCTGCTCTGGGTCCATAACTCCCAAGTTGGGAAGCACAGCTTCTTCACCTTGATTTACACAACATATGTAACACAGTTAAGAAATTCCCAGTAGCTGATTTCTTTTCCCATCAGCTTTATTCTTAGAAGAGATCCAAGACTGTTTTCATTACTCAGCATTCATGATGCAAAATTTTTAGGGGCTTCATCTAGTCTGTCTTGTCTTTCCAACTAGTACTCAGGGTGCAACCAGTGGCAGCCTGAGACAGATGCCATCCTTTTGTAGCATAGCATATACTCAATGTTATGTGCTTTTAGAGGGTAGGGTAAAGTGAGCTGCTTTGCAGCACAGGTGTGAAGAATTACATGTCTAATTGCAAGGAAGAGCACTTAAAAGTGAGGGAGCAGAGTTGAAGGAGGTTATTGGGAGGAGGGATGAGAATGTGCCTGAGCCAGCAGGGAGGCAGGTAAGTGCACATGGCTGGGGGCAGCTGGGTTCTCCTGGGGAAGCTGTATAGGTTTTGTTGTAACTGGCAATACTTTTTTTTTTTTCTTCTTCTTCTTCCCCTCCTCCTTTCCCTTGCTGTAAGGCAGGCCTTCTTCCAAACTGTGGCTAGCCAAGGACTTTGCAGTCAAGGTTGTGCCCACCTTCTCCTGTCCCTGGCTCCTGGGGGTGTGGTGGGCTCAGCAGGCTGTTGCACACGGGCATCAGCTGCATGAAGAGTCTTGGTTACTTGGCTCTGCCTTACTTTTATCCTCTACTTTTTGCCAGAGGTGCTTTTAAGAAAGATAGACTCATGAAGAAGCTGCATCAACTAAGTAGTTTTTTAAATCAAAAACTCCAAAGGATGAAAATTTTCCTGAGGAAAGTGTTTAGTTTGCCAAGTGATAATGAATTCATCCAAGCAAACCTCTGCAGATACTGCTGCAGATACTGGTGCCTTGTGCTGCCTCCTACTGAACCTGATCTAACCTTTAAAGACACTTTAAAAAAAAGAATTCAAAATATACCCCTACTTTTTCTGTCATGTTTGTGTTTAGCAGAGAAACTGTCTGTGCCTGCCTTTTTGCTATAAAACTTCATTTAGCTAGATAAATATAAGGACACTTTGAATGAATGAATTGTTCCACTAAGAACTGCTTAGTTGATATGCATGTCTTGCAGCAAATTTCCCCAAAAGACATACACACATATATATAGTTGGGGTCTACACAGGTCTACAGCTACTCCTTGTCTGGCTAGCTGAACTTGGACTTGGCTCACAGCAATAAGGATGAACTCCACCTCCACTGTAGAGGAAGCTGTATTGAACATGCTTCATCAGTTTCTAGTGCTTAGAAGTAAAGGTGCTAGAAGAATGATTAACCCTTCTAAGAGCCCTTTGAAATTCCTGATTAATCCTTAAAAAATTCATAAGAACTTTTATCCTTTAGGTAGTTCCAAATATATTTCTTAGTTTATGGACAAGAACTTGTCAGAAGAAACTTGAATACTCCTAGTTTTCCTGCTGATCCATCTAGTTACAGGTCCCTCACTTGGAAGAAATCCTGTGCTAAATGTTCTAACATGCAGCAAGTCCTAAGTTTCTGGCTGGTCCTTGTAAGCTGTGACACCACCTGGGGCCAGAGGTGAAGAAGAAACAAGAGAAGCTGTACCTTGTGACCCAATCTCATGGAGAGTCTCTAGGCTTCCCCTGGCTGTGATGGCAGGTCTCCTGCAGGTTTTAGTAGCTTGTGACTGCAAGACTGCCACAAATATATTATTTCTATTTGCATTATATTTTTAAATGAAATCATAGTTAAACCTTGAGAACGAGGAGATCAGATTTTTTCAGAGCTCCTAGAATATTCACCAAGTGAAGCTATGAGGTATTAATTGCTTTTGAAGGTCTGGTCCCTTCACATAGGCACCTGGCTCAGACAAAGGAGGTTGAGCAACACTGAAAATATGAAACAGCACAAGCATAATTACTGAAAGTGATGTTTACAAGGGCACACACAGGGAAAGCTTATTTTATTATTTTTATTTTTCAGAAAGTTGTATTTTTGTGTTCCTGTTACTGGTAGAAACGATGTCTGATCACTTAACTAAAAAAAGTCAGTTTAAAGTACAGAAGCTTGAAGTTCTGAAGTTAAAAATACCAGTAAGGATGGTATTCTGAGAAGTTTGATGCCTTTTTAGGGTAGCAGCTGCTATTTTTCATATTCTCCCTGGGATCACTTTTTTTGGTCATAAGTATAATGATGTGGGATTACTCGCATTGCCATAAACTTGAGTTTGAGTTTTGTGTACTTCACAGCCACAGAATGTCTGCTTGGTCTGGGACAAGTGCAAGGGGAGTCCACTCCCTAGAAGCACAAAAGGAAACGGACTGTTCCAGATCCTACAGGTTGCTGGGACAGAGCCAGAGTTACAGGCCTTCTTTCACTCAGTCCAGCAGTTCACATTTTCCTTGTCATATGTCAGATGAGTCAGAACTCTGAGGCTTTCTCTTTCTTTTTGTAAAGAAAACCTTGAATAAGACAGAGGTGAAATAATCTAATTTAAGAGTGAGGAGAACTTCCTTTATACAACTCTGCCTCTATTATCACAATTCAATGTCAGCTATTGACACTTGGTCAAATTACAACCTTGACACCTATTTAGTTATGGCATGCTGTTTATGAACAGACAGTAACTCTTCCCTCCAATATTTGTAGTTTAGCTCCACGAAAATCTCCTTCTGTAAATATAAACACAATGTAAACCAAATAAGTGAGAAAATCAGGCTGGGTAGACCCAGGAAGAGTACATGTAATCTTTTCTGGCACAAGGAGCAGTTTCTCCAGCCTTGATTAAGAGAGCCAGGTCATATGTCTTAGGGCTTGTAGCACCATGGCAGTGGCTGCTTGTGACTAAAAGTCAATTAGTTAATTTTAACTCCTCTCACTCTTCAATATCTTTTTGGATATACAGCACCTTAGTGGGCGGCTTAAAAACAGCCACTGAAATCTTAGTTTTTTTTTTTTTCTTTCAGCCCAGGTGTCCCTAATAGTAGCTACTTGCATTTTTTTAAATGCATATTGATTCTTCTCCTCTCTGTAATTTCTTTTCATTGTGTTGACAGGCTTAAAGTAGAGCTGCTTTTATTTCCCCTATTCTTTCATTGCTTTCCCCATTTCTAAGAATCTGGTATTCCCCCCCCTACCTGTTACATTTCTGAGGTCATGGTGTAGCATGACATTGCATTACTACTTTTTATTATATTTATTGGAGACACTGTAGACACAGCACAGTGTTACAGAGATGCCCAACAGCAACTTGATATTAAAGCAAAGTAGTTTTCCCCAATGTGAACACCTTTTGTCTGAGAAGTAATCAACTCTAGGCTTAAACAAAGCATCCAAGGTCTCTTCCCTTGGCAATTGTGAGCCTGGTGTGTTTAGCGAAGTAGTTTCTCTGTTTCCTTACCTTTAATCCATGTATATAAAGGCTGTACAGCTTTTTTTTTTTTTTTTTTGATAGAGTAATCACAAACCCCACAATTTTAATAAAGGTATTTTTTTCCATGAGTATAAAAAAGGGGTGGTGCTTTAATGAGTGAAATTCCTGATGGTTGATACAAAGCAAACTTTGTAGAGTATCTTATGCATTATTCAGTGCTGGCTTCAAAATGTCATTATATACACTTAGTTGCAAGTGGTGATTCTTTCTGTCTTGTTTTTTAACTGTCTGATAACAAAAAAACCTGCCTTTTTAATCAAGTCCACTTAGCAAAATGATTGTACTTGTTTTTACTAGGATGTGGCTTTTTGAGGACCTGGGATTGACCTTAGCTGGTGCACACAGGGAAATGCTCAGTTCCCTGTTAACTGCCCTGAACCACTTTGTTTTCTGCTCTTGTACCTGTGCTAGGCTGGTATAGATCACTAATAGAGAAAC
>VXAA01000016.1:346381-514642 GCA_013399115.1 Anseranas semipalmata | reverse complement strand
TTTTTTTTTTTTCCCCTGTGGGATTGACTATCTTGTCAGTCTTGCTTACTATGTAGCAACGCAAATATAATTACCAGAATAAAGAAGGCACTGAATATGTCTGATGGGAAGAGTTAGGCCAGCATATGCAGCCATGAAACAACACTGAGAAGTGCATGCTTATCTCTTCTATGTATTTTTGTTCTAGACTTAATTACTATAGCTGTCCATACTAGTCTAAACTTAAAATAGATTCAGAAGCTACTATTTCTGAAAATGCTCACCCCCAAGATAGAATTTTTGTGCTTTGTTTCATTTATTAGTACATATTTAGTTGTAGTTCTCCTATTTCGTGCTTTTCATAGACTTAATGGAGGGCCTCTTTCTACCAAAAACAAAAATCAAACCCACGAATATATAGTTACGTGAGTTTTCCTTGGCAGCACTTTATATGGGCAACTCTTAGCATCAGAAAACACGACTGACTGCATCTGTCACTTCTTAAACTATAAGAGAAAAGCAGCAATTCAAAATCCCATATTTTGCCTATATTTTAAAAGCTGAAACATAATGTGGTGAGACAGGTTGAAAGTGGTACTTAGCAAGAATTCTCTTTTGTCCCACAAGACTTCACAGTAATAGTACATGGGGAGCTCAGCTCAGAGCCCTCAGTTAGCTCTGTTTCTTTTCTGTTGGTTTTTAAATTCAAGGGATTTCTTTTGCACAAGAAACTATGCAATGTGTGTTGAAGTTCCTTTACCTGTGTCTAAATGCAGATAAAAAACATGGGAGGAGGAGGGCTGAAACAAGATGAGTTCCCATTTAGTATCATTGAAAACCTCCAAAAGATTATTTTCCTAGAAAGATGCATAAGAAGGCAGGTGTTACCTCTGAAGAGTCAAGCAGTTTATCATGAGTAGCCTTGTCTAGTTTAATTTTCTCTAAGAAAATAGTGATGTGAAACTGAGAAAGGAAAACCATGCCTTGGACCCTCCTAATAAGTCTCACTGCAATAGAAGCATCCTATTTTCAGAAAAACAAAGTAAACTTCCCTCTGAGTGTTCTGGTAACATGAGCTGATTGGTAAGGGTTTATTTGCCGCTTGTTAGCATAACTTCAGGGGCAATAAGTCCTTGTGAAAATGTATGCAGCATAGCAAGTGGAAAAGAAAGCATGGACCTGACTTGGTGACACAAATGCTTATTTCCAATACCCTACCTGTTCTCCATGAAGAATAAATTATTGATTATGTCAAGATAGGCTTGAAAGCCCCCCACAAGGCCATTACATGCCACTAGAGTGCTCAGTGAACTGAGCCTAAATGTTTCACTAGTAACTTGGGGATACAGGCACAAAGTGTTCATCCTGAGAAAGTTTTGATAGCTAACTCTCTGTAATTTGGAAAATGCCAACTTAGAACAAGACTGTTTGCACATGCCTAATTACTGAATTGTGACAACTACAGTACCTGAGCAGAAAGAGCAAGTTAATTAGACCAGCCAGATAAGCCGTAACTCTTCTAATAGAAAGAAGGTACATCTAGAAAAGCAGTGTAGATCAGTATAATTCACAATAACTGGCTATTAGACAATGGAAATTCACATGTTTTCCTTTGCTTAATTAAGCATTTAGCTAATATTAGAACTACATTGTGAAATGGCTTGCTTAAAATGAGTCTTCTATTTTTGATAATGCTAGTCTTTGGAAATGAGACAGAATGTATTTCTATAGGAGAAATCTGTATCAATAATGGATAGGTTGTATAAATGCTTGAAGGTGATAACCATATGGTATTGAATATACAAATGCACTGGTTAGTTTTTGGATTGTATAAAATAACCTAATAATAATCCAGGGTTTCCTTAAGGATTTACTGTTAGTTTTTTGTCACTTCTAGTTAAATTCTTGATGTGTTTATTACAGACAGTTAACTGGTTTATGAGCTGTGTTTGTATTTTTTTATCTGGAATCACGTTTTGGTCTACCCCAAGTGACATTAGCATAAAAAGATCCCTAGAGCCTGACAGTGTGGTTCATGGCATGTAAATTAGCAAATGCGTCTTTTCTGTCATAGGTCTTAATATCTCACCACCAGGTACTTCATTACACATGCTAGGTTTCTTACAAATTTTTGCATGGTAGCATCCAAAGACAGGGTTATATGTCAGCCATTTTTCATAAAGCAGAAATCATTATGGCAGCTTTCACCATATGACTATACCTTGCTAGGGTAAGCACATGACTCATTCTCTTTCCAGACTGTAATTTTCTTTATAATCGCTGTTCTTGTATTTAAAAACGGTATAATTATTTCTTACTGGTTTGTTATTCAACATTAACAAAACTGAGTTGATGTAACAGTGAAGAACATCAATGTATTTTGTGTTGTATGTTTCATGAAAGAGGTAAGAGAAACAACATTAGAGTATCAAGTGGGCAAGAATAGCAGAAATGAAGAAACAGGAAATGGCTTTCAGCGCGTGATGTTAGGCAAGCAGCTATCAGTGTTGGTATCTGATCAATTGCATGCTTTTGTGACAGTGTGCTCCCTGCCTTCAGTCTGGCCATTGCCTTGCTCAAGCACTGGCCATTGCACCCAAGGCCTTGCTCAGGCAGAGTGACCAGTGTGCTGCCTACACCTGAGGCCTTGCTCATGCTGATAATGACCAAGATATCAGCTCAAGCTGTATGCTGGAGAAACTGACAGACGGGTGTTTTCCTCAGCATCTGAAAGCCAATGGAGTGTGTGCCGAAAACACAATATGACTATTGGTCCATCAGCTTCCCCCATAATAATGAGCAGGCCAAGAGCCCTTTGAGCTCTTCTGTACGGCAGCTGGCTGCATGACAGGATCTTCCCTTCAGTAGGGCCGCCTCTCAAGGTCACGTCTGCTGCAGAGATCACTTATTTCTTGTGAGAGGTTCCTTGCTGCAACACTTCCTCAGTAAGTGATTAATAGCTTGCTAAACTCTGTAAACTTCACTAAGATTATATCTTAGATCAATTGTGCACATAGAAATCTTTAGACATAACCATTGACCAAGTCTGGGATTAGGGGTGGATTTGGCTGCACCTAGGCTCCTTATTTCTTTGGTTTGAGGAGTTTAGAAGGCAAGTGGGTCCCTCTGAACCTTGTGACTCAATGGGAGGGTCTCCCTGACACTTCTGACTTGCCCTGTCAGCTATGCTGTAAATAATCAAGTGTACCTTCTCACCTCAAATCTTACTAAATTGCTGTCTTATTTATGATTAAGCTTTGTTAGACCACTACTTTATATCAATAAGTATATTGCTGCTTCTCTCTTATGAGTGAAGTGTTTAATTTCATCTGTGACAGCTTTATATGCTGTGGAGTAGTTTATAATCAAAAGTTTTCATGAGCCCTTCTTAATATTTTCAATCTTTCCTTCCCTCAGTGTAACTTTAAGAAAATATCTTGACAGCATATTGTGCCTTTTGACATAGCACCAGTTAAATAATACAGCCATCAAATAGAAAAAGAGGTTCAATGAATAATGTGGAAAATGATTCTGGAGATTTAAATATGCTTGTATAAATTGGGTCAGCCTGTTATGACTAGAGAATTCAAAGCAACCCACTAGTTTTTTCTTAGGAAGCAAACTTGAACTAAAATAATTCAGTGTGCATTGTAGACTTATCTTCATGTATGTAACTTTCTCTGTCCAAACCACTTAACAATTTGAAGGCCGCTCATGTTGCAGTTTTTAGGACATCAGATTTTTTCAGCTGATATACCAGTGAACCTGCTGTGCTTTTGCGTTTATCCCAATAATTTATATACATTTGCATAAAAATAGATTTAAGCATGTTTACTGTTGTGTTTTCCACTAAGGTAGCTATTATAAAATTGGAGGTGGTTCAGCATTTTGTGAACCTACCAAATACCACTTCATTATCAACTTGTGTATAGTTTCCATGACCATATAGCAAGCTGTGTACAAACACAAGGCAAAACTCTGTCCAACCTCCAGTTGCTGTTCCAAAGTGCTTCACAGATGAGTTATGAAGAGTTTTGAAGAGGAATAATGAAGTACCTTTACAGGTTTTTTAAAGTGTTCTTGATGAGGGTGGTAGTTGTTTTTTTGTTTTGTTTTTTTTTTTTTAAAAAAAAGTGGTAGAAACTAATGTTGTGGAGTGAATGGGGGGAAAAAGACTGAGCTCTTGATATACCAGGAGGGATGTTAAAGCAGATGTTGTTCTGCTGAATGCAACTTACATTTAATAGTTTTATAGAAGGTAGTGAGTAGAGGGATGCAAAGAGGTGCAGTGTAGTCAATATAGTGGGTCAGTAGAATGCTCTTTACATCAGCATTATGCATGTATGTCAGTAGAGGAGGATTGTTTCTTTTTGTCAGGGCTGAAAGAAAGATATAGGTTGGACTAGGTGATCTTGGAGGTCTTTTCCAACCTAAATGATTCTGTGAAGAGCAATTCTACACCGATGGCCCAAAAGCTGGGAGCCTGGCCAATAACTAAGGGCAAGAAGAAAAGCTGCATCCTGAAGATATGCAGAACTAATCCACAAGATAACTTAAAGCAAAATAGTTATTTATGACCTTATCTTCCCAAACATCTTTTGAGAATTAAACTCTGAAAAGAAATAGCCCTAACTTGTAGAGTGGGTTCTTTGCCTCTGTATGTGGCCTACAAAGTCATTGCTCAGCAATTCTTATTTCTACCAAGCATCCCTGCTATTTGCAATGGGCAGTAAAATAATTGGCTATGCTTCATAAGTCACTCTTTTATTCTTTAAAACTCTTTTGAAATCAGTTTTCTGATACTGATAGTGGAAAACATACTATAATCATCAAGTCAAATACAAAGTGATACTTTGCCACTTACCCTTTTTTATTGAGAAACAATGCTGAATGAGGTCACCTCTTTTCTTTATATACATTATAGAAAGGAATTCAGATTTTCAGTGTTTATAATAGCAATAGCCCTACTACTAACAGGTAATGGCTTATAGCGTGATTACACAGGATTTCTTAAGAAACCAGTGAACTGATACAAGTACAGGGTGTCTTTTAAAATGAGAAGGTGGAAATACCACTGGTAGCTGGAGAAAGGGCCATGGCTATACTAAGTTCTTTTTAAAGGGACTTCCTAAATCAAAATACCAATACTTAAATCAAGGGGCAGAGGTGTCAGAGCAACTCATACTAGTGTAGTTTGAGTTGATACAAACACATGAACATTTTAATTCCTATTTTAAGTTATTTTATATCTTTTATGATCTCTTTACCGTTGGATATTGTCCCTGCAAGCGCTGGCACAGGACTATAGTAGTTCAGTATGAATCATGAAGGTGGAAGTGTTGTCAGGAGGTTATGGAGTCCAAACGCAAACACTCTTTGAAGAAATGTCTCTAGGATGTGGGAGAAACACAAATTTCATAATGTCAGGAAGATTTATACAAAAATTGTTAAAATAGCTATTTTTGATGTAGACTAAAACTTCAGAAAATATTCAATGCTGGTTCTGTTGAGGAAGAAAGGATACTTGTCCAATCTCTAACAAGACACATTTTTTCCCTTTTTCTTGAATATAGTATCACTACATGAATATTGTGGATGTAGTGATCAAAAAGATGACTCTTTCTTTGAACAGGATGGCTTTATATCTTAGCTAATTCTGTATGTTTTCAAACAGTATTTAATATCTAGTCACCTAAGCCTATCTATTTGCGGTAGATAAAAGGAAACGCTTACCTAAATGAAATGCTTACAAAACAACAAAATTCCAACAGTAAATGAATCCAAGACTATCTCTTTCTACTTTAGAGCAAGCTTAGGAAAATGTTAATTTAATGAAATAACACAACTAGAGTGTTCAAAAGTACCCTTACTTACAATCAATGTTGTCTGTCTGTAACCCCCCACTGACATTTCAGCTGCAAACATTTTTCAAAGTGGGTAAGGAGCTGATTAACAGTGCAGGTTTACAGAGACAAACTCAAGTCAATTAAGCCCCAGGAGGGGACCATCAATTAGTGTCAGTCAGGAAACCCTTTTACCACTTAAATTAACATAATGAAAAATAGTACTCATTCAAGGTTCAAGAAACTTTTGTTTTACATTCATTTTACATTTTGTTACGTTCTTTTGTAATAGAAATCTTATAGGTCACAGAATCCCATTCTTCCAAAGTAATCATATGAATGGCTTTCTCCATCTTTATTGGAGAATTGTAGCTTTCATAAATGACATAGAACATGGCCAAGCTTCTTGAACACTGTCTTGTTTTAGTTCTTGACTTGGTTCTGCAGTGTGTTATTAGATTGTGAAAGTCACTGTTGAGATAGGATTAAGGGAAGTAACCTAGTAAGATGGGGGGGGGGGGGNACTTAGCGCCTGCATTGAACTGGACTAAAATTCAATGTTTACAGGTGTCTTAATATAAAGAAAAAAGTTTCCTTATTTTGCCACCTTCCTACTTTCTGTCTTTTTTTTTTTTTCCAATTGGCTGGTATAATGATAAAGATTGTTTTTTGATAGGAAGATGTATAGAAAAGTAGTTGGTGTGTTGTGCAACAAGTTCAGCTAGGTGTTTTGAAGGTAAGTTTTGAATCATTTGATATATTGTGAGACAGCCATCAAACTGATTTTTCTCCAGCAAATCACATGCAATATGGAATTGCGTTAAAAATCAGATGATTGCTAAACAGGACAGTGAGGACTGATTTGTCTTTTTTTTTTTTTTTTGCAGCAATCAGAAGAAGCCTTGGCAATGCTGTATGAAATTCATCCCATGATGATGAGAGGTGAGAAGTGCAGGAAGAACAATAACCTTTCAAAGTTCTTGGAAATGGAATTACATTTGAAGGGTTAATTTTTATTTTACATTCATTGTTTACTTGTGGAAGATACTGTGATATGAAGATGTTATTCCACTTTGAAAGTTGATCCCCACAAAGTGGGGCTTGGAGGACTCTGTTTAGATCTATTCTCTCCTCTCCATGGGTTCCCCTGTCTACTGATTTGTCTGTTACTGAGCTTCTGTCTAATACAGCCTCAGATGTAGCCCCCATCCAGAAGTGCATCTCCATGCAAGTGTTGCTGATCATTAACTTCTAGCAAGCAGATCTGGGATGCCTGGCCTATCTGTGATGCTTCAGTGTATGAAAACTTTACTTTTTTTCAGAAACACTTTTTTGTTACAAAGCTAGCCTTGAAAGCATAAATCATTGTATACTGATTACTGAGACTACAAGTATTTTCTTTTCTTAGGGCAGATATTATGTTTTCCGTTTCTTTGGGGACACTTTATTTTTGGAATATCTATCATTTTATTGAACTGTTGCATTGAAAGTGTTTATCTTATGTATATTGCATTCTGTGCTGCAGCCTGTGGCTAAGACGCATATTAGTAAGTATATTGCTATTGATTTTGCATTGTCCCCATTTTCCATGTGCATATGAAGCTGAAATTTGTTTACAATCTGTCCCTTACAGTGACCTGTTTGACTTCTGTGGTTTGTGAAAACTGATTGCCCTTTTGAAGCATGGAAAAATGTGATTTTTAGACCATTCACGACTTTAAGCTGCAGCATCCCAGTAGCAGTTGGGGGTGATTTGCTACAGGAGAAAATACCTAAGTTTTGAGTACATGAGCTATGGTCACTGTACTTATGATGTATACACTATCTTTTAGTTCCTGGTCCCAGAGAGGAATCCAGGAGTCCCAGACTTCGCACTGAGGTTCCCTATAGAGCAAGGGGGAGACAATACATATGCTGCCTCAAAGCACATCTATCCTGAGATACAAGCTTCTCACAAAGAGGTACTAGCAGCTTCTGTCTGAATATCTGCTTTTCTGCAGCTTTTGTGTCCAAGTTAAGATTTCCCAGCCTGAGTGTACCATAAGAGGATATGTGCATTTGAAATGGCATCCTGGGTGGGGTTTAGGTGACACCTAGCCCTTGTGACTGGCCCCACATTCACCCAGGCTTATGTGATTTACCCAAAAGTCACTGAGCTAATGCCTGTCACATCTGGTCCTTAGTGCCTGCAGTCATGTAAACATGGTATTCATGGAACACTACCGGAAAATGTTAACAAATTTAGTATTCACAGCTGTTTCACTATGAAGGTTATTAAGTATTACACAGCTATCATCAAAACATTTTTTTAATTAGCTTCTTCAGCACTGTATTTAATTACAAGCACTTAGCCACGGGGAATGTTTACATCTCATAACCTCTGAATGAGAGAATACACAAGCTATAACACAACACAGCAATCTAGGTGTGTGTAAAATGGCATGAAAGGCTAAAAGGTGTATCACAGTGAGATCTATGTTAATGTCATACATCACAAAGCAAGACCTGAAGAAATACTGTTGAACTTCTAATGTGAAGTGTCAAAGTTCCATATGTGACTGAATTGCAGCACATATTTTTCTAAAATGAGTTTCAAGGAATAGGCAATAGTAGACTCCTATTAATAGCAGATTCCTAAGTTGCCTATTAATTTATTGCCAGGTATAAATTATATTCATGTTAGAGTGCATAACTCATATTTCCTTCATTTCTTTGAGCATTTTGTAACAAAGTTGTATGATGAATCTAACTTCTATACAAGTAAAAACCAAAACAGTTCTTCTACAGCTTTATTTAGGCATCAGTGGTCACTGATGATCTCAGTAGTACCTCAGTAAAGGAATGGATAAACCTCACTGTATGGTACCAACCATAAATATAATACAAAATGTTATACGAATATAACATGAAATTTTCTCCTTCCAAGATATACAGGAGAGAATCTCTTGTCTTTTAGAGGATATGAATTTCTCTCTGTGCTACAGTGTGACTTGGAGATCTGCAAGTAAGAACTGTAGCTGAATGCATGGTTTTGTTATATACTTAAATCAGTGGCACACAACTTCTACAAATTTGTGAGGAAGAATGTAAAAGTGACTTCTTGCCTCTTCTCCTTTTACTATGTTTTCTGTTTCTCTTCCATGATTTTTTTTGCAAGGTTCCTGAATGCTTAAGAACAATATTGGCCCTAATTTCAATCTATTTTTACTGACATATTTTCTCTTCAAAGGTAAGAGGTAACTGTTAAAAAAAAAAAAAAAATCCACATTATTTCTTGGTTTGAAACTTCCAATTTTATCTAGTGGTTATGGAGGAGATTTCAGAAATCTATAGCTTTTTGGAGAGGACTCCTGGGTAACAGCCAGGTATAGACTCCTGATTACGCAGGAGTCTGAAATATATTGGCTAGCCAACTAAAGTGACTTTTTTGTTTATATCTTAAGATCTGCAGTGGTGTATTGGAGTCATTAGTCACAATTCAGTGAGCACTGCTTTAAAAAAAAAAAAAGCAGATGTGGAAAGCGTTCACTTCAGGATGTGTTTCCCAAAGCCAGCATTCAGGTCACATGAGTCTTGCACTGGGGGTGCAAGAAATAGGAGGTAGAGCATTTCCACAGAAGTGATTTCTCATCCCCAGAAGGCACTTTCACCTACAGTGACAGCTTCTAGGCACTGTCTCTGAAGCTGCAGAAACAAGTAATCTCAGCGGTCCTATTTGTCTGTTAAAGGTACGTGGTCTTTGTTCTGAAGCCTTAAGCACCAAGTTTGGAAACTCTGTCCTCAACCCACTAGGCCCAGTTTCAAGGTATTTTCAATACAAATAGTAGCTCATGACTCCTCAATTCGCAGATTTCCCTTTCAAGGTGAAACACTTTAAATATCCACATGTCTGCAAGAAATGAATTCAAGTCATTTGGTAACAGATACGTTTTGCCAGTGTTCTTTAAGTGCCTTGGTTCCACTTGTCCCCATATTCCTCCAGATAAAGCAGTTTGATTGCTCTTCTTGCATCCAAGATTAACAATAACAATGAGCACAATTTCAAACACTTACAAACCCATTAGCCAAGTTCATTACACTTGATTCATTTGAGATTCATTTCAATACCACTTGAACTTGTTGGTCCTCCATGAAACATTGACACTTTCTTGAGAGTACACTTATTCAGGTTTAACCTGTTACTGTCATTGGCTGTGTAAGACCTTCACAAACAGAATGGGAGCTGTTTGCCTCCCTGGAAGGATGCTGATGCTCATTCTTCAGTGCTTGTACACAAATGAACAGCAAGTACCTGTTTTATTATTTTCCTGCGGTGATCAGTGGGTGCATCCCACAACTGGCTATCTTTTTCCTCTTTCTCTTATTACAGAGTTTTGGAGACTGTTTTCTTTATAGCTGCTGATAGGCTGTAGAATTTTAGTATCCCTTTGCGCTCCCTAGCGAAAAGCCCTTACCTGTTCCTGTGGTGTGCAGTAACTTTCAAAAGTTGCAGTTTAGCTTTTTAGTATTTGTCATTAAATTCATTATCTCAGAAGAAGCTAGATATAGTGTGTCAAACCACAATCTGAAGTGAGACTACATTTTTTGGATGATATTATAGGTATCTGCTACCTGTAGTAAATGAAACACATTGAACTGGTAGCTCTTAGGCCAGGAAACTACCTTACCATGATATTCATCTTCTCCTGTCTTGAAGAGCATGAATGTGCTTGCACATACTGCTTTCCTATTTTACTGTATTTTTGAATAAAATCTTTGAAATCTGTGCATCGTGAGCTTGACTGAAGTTTCCTCTGCGTTGGACAACATGAATCTCTTAAATAACGTGAAAAGGTAAATATTTCCTTTGCTGATGCCCTGTGTGTTGTTTGCATGCTGGGATAGCTGTCATATTTAAGTTTATTGAATGAATACCTGAGGAAAAAACTTCAATCTTGTCCTTTTTCCAGATTATAGCCACAACTTTTGTTCTTACTTCTCTTCCCCATCTGTCTTTCAGTTTCTTCCCACTGTCTGCTTTGCCTTTGAACTCCACCTGGGAGCCTTATGAATCAAGCCATGTTCATTGTGCATAAGTTGGCTCTGCTGGATGGTTATACATGGGCAAAACAAGTTCTCAGTAGGTATAGCCTACATCTATTAGATGGCAGCTTTTTGCATTTCACTGGTGGAAGTGTCCAGGTGAGACAAGACAGATGAAAACTGAGCTCCTTTTGCTTAGATGGTAGGTGGGGTGGGTTTTGCATCATATACGGAACTAAGCTTGCTTGTGCACCTCTGGTCAGAAGCGACATTGTATTCAGTGCAATGTTTTGATGAGCTGTGCTAATGGCTGTTGTCAGGGGATTCTGACAGGAAGCAATAACGGGTTTAGTTCAGATAACTACTCGAGACATAACATAAGGTGTATGAGACTGCCTGGAACGGTGGAATTACCTGAGATAACAGGTCAGGGCAGAAATGTGACCTGTTGTCTGAACGTAGACATGTATGCCTGGGCATTGGTCTTGAATACTGCTGGGAAGTAGAGCCTTTTTTTTTTTTTTTTCAAATTAAGGAAAAGCTGATAATATAATTAAAAACAGTAATGTGGAAGGTTTGCATGAAATTTTTGGCAGTGTAGACTTGGCAGTCTGTATATTGAATATAGTTCTATAATTCTTGTGGAGCAAATACTAACGAAGTAGGAAAGTAACGTTTTCAGAAAGAGCTCTTGATTTCAGTTTTCCTTTTTCAGTTTGCAAATCTCTTAGAACAAAAACAACCACCTGCAAAGCCAGCCTTTGTGAAAACACTGTTTCAATGAAGCTGGAATATTTTATTCATTAAAATATGGAACTTCTATTTCAAATCAGAACTTAGAGCTTTCAATGGCTAATTATTTTTCCCTGCTTAAGAGCCATTTAATATCTGCACTATTTCAGTTCTGCACCAAACTTTTCTCTTTAATCAATTTTCCATTAAAAAGATCAACTGCTTAGCCCATTGCCATGGACTAATAGTTTAGAACAAAGTTCATCCTTAAACCATCAGCAATAATCAAGTAGTTGAACTCCTACATTGCAAAAGAGATAGCTAGAAAGCTGCAGCAAGTCCTGCTCTCCTCTAGTGTTTTGTACATTTTTCTGGTTCATCAACTAAAGCCAAGTAGCAAATAAGCTACCACAATCTGCTGTTGCTACTAGGATTTGTTTTGGGAAGCTCTTCGTTTCTCCTTTGCAATAATAGCCAATGATTCCCTGAGGTCCAGCACCCTTCACCCTTTCCCACTGTCCTCTGAAAAAGCCAACTGTGTTTAGCCACAATGCTGTGAGCCAACATGTGAGATATCTGTGCCCTTACACACAGCATGCATGGCTTGTCCTGCTCCAGAAGAGCCTTATGTCAGTAACTCATCTTGAGTGAGTTGGCAGTGGTAAAAGGCAAGTGTGTCTGAGGAACAAAGGAGAGTGAATTCAGTACAGTGTTTAAACCCTTGTTTCATTCACTGCTTCACTTGTTTCTTCATCTCTTGCTTTCCTGTGCAGCGTTTGTTTTAGATAAAGGTGTTGGTATTGTGTTGAATTCTGATGAGAAAGCTTGAAACCCCAGGCATGGCATTTTAGATTTTTTTTTTCCAATGGAAAAGAACACCTGTCAGTATTCAACTTGCTGTGTCTAACTACCTTTGGTAGCACTTCCTTTCGCAATTGAGCATGGTGGGCTAATTTAGGACAAAATCTAGGGCTATCACAAACCCGCATGGCACTTCTGGTATCCATTGGTGGCAGGAGTGTGGGGTAGACTCACCAGCCTAGGAGGGGCAACAGAAATAAAGATGGGTCAGTGCTAACTGGGACATACATTCCCACCTGGAATACTGCGTGCAGGCCTGGGGCCCCCAGCACAAGAAGGATGTGGAGCTCTTGGAACGGGTCCAGAGGAGGGCCACTAAGATGATCAGAGGGCTGGAACACCTCTCCTATGAAGAAAGGTTGAGGGAACTGGGCTTGTTTAGCTTGGAGAAGAGAAGGCTCCGGGGAGACCTCATTGCAGCCTTCCAGTACCTGAAGGGAGCGTATAAACAGGAGGGGGAACGCCTGTTTACACACCTTGATAGTGATAGGACAAGGGGGAATGGTTTCAAACTAAGACAGGGGAGATTTAGGTTGGATATTAGGAGGAAGTTTTTCACTCGGAGGGTGGTGAGGCACTGGAATGGGTTGCCCAGAGAGGTTGTGGATGCCCCATCCCTGGAGGCATTCAAGGCCAGGCTGGATGTGGCGCTGGGCAGCCTGCTGTAGTAGTTGGCAACCCTGCCCAGAGCAGGGGGCTTGAAACTAGATCTTTAAGGTCCTTTCCAACCTAGGCCATTCTCTGATTCTATGATACTTGGGATGTATTTGTAACAAGGTAAAGTAGTTACATTGCTTTCTCTGAGCTCCTGGGCAGAAGGATGTGGTTGGATATATGGTGAGTCATTTGCAGCGAGCACAACACATCTGTGGTGTAAATGTGTAATAAATCCTGTACTCTTGAGGCTTTTTGAATTTGCCAAGATGTACGAATTCATTTTCAGGCAGGCAGTAGGTCAGATACTCCTTGGCAGCAGTGAGCATTTGCCATGAGGTTGATTTGTATATAGTGGACAACAAATGAAATATTTCTGGCCACCACCTGCCTGGAAATTTCAGATGAACCTAAAGAATCCTTATATTTCAAAAGGGCAAAAACAGTTGCCATGCATCCTTGTGGTAGCTGTATAGCAAAGTGACCTCTCTGGGGGCACTTGACACAAATCTTTCTGGTTGCTGCATGAGCACCTTCACCACCTACTACATCTTAATAAATTGTCTTCTGCTTGTACATGAACACACTTTGTGCAAAGGGTTGCTTTCAGAAGTTATCTGTAGATGGCTGTGATGTGTTGAAATTAAGTTTCCCATGTGTTAGGAATTTCTTATAGGTTAGTCCAGATTAGGAGGGAAAAGGAAAATTTCCTTTGCGGGGGGGAGGAACAGTGGGAACACAGTAGGAAGCTTCTCTGACAGAGATTGGCAACAGAATGTCTTTAACATTTTGGAAACATACAGTTTCACATTTGGCTGTTCTGAAGGCAAATTGATATGACAGTACGTAAGTTGGAAAGAAGTCTCTTCTTAAAAGTGAAGAAATAAGGTACTGTGACAATAACTTGAACAAGTCAGTCAATGGCTAACACGGGTGGAAAAGAGCTGGAGTTTCTTGAGAGCTACTTCAGAAAATAATTCTTCCTTGAGTAGGACAAATTACATTTAATTCTGCATCTGCTTCTATCTATGCTTGCTTCAGTCTATGCAGTGACACTGCAGGAGGAGACAGTGGTGAGAATTATTTCACAATGTTCTTAAAAGCAAGTGAGATGCTACTTTTGATAAATACTTCTCCCACATATATGAAATCCAATGTAATCATATGTGCCTTCTGTATAAAGCAACTTCAATGTGTTTCGTCCCTTTTTTTTTTTAACCTAGAAAGGACAAATTGTCATTCCCATTGAGTGCCCACACTTGTGCTTCAGCAGGCGTTTGACACTAGTGGACTTTAAACTCTTTTTGAGGAGTATCACAACCTGGCCTTGAGTGATCTGTTGTTCTAGAGGTGAGAGGCAACCACAAAGAATGCTTTTAAGAATGGCTTTGAGGCTATGAAAAGCTAAGTGTTCCTGTTCCACTCCCTGGCAGGTGGATGGGGGGGGTGAGTAGCTGTCAGACTTTTTTTTTCCCCTGTTTCCCAAAGTATGTTTCACTATGACTATTGTTTATCAAGAAAACACTTTGAAAATGACAAATACCAAAGTAACTTGGAAACCTGCTGAAGATCTCTGCTGCTTGAATAAATGTCTACATGACTTTTCAAAAGAAGAATGAGTACTGTGGACAGATCTTCACCCGAGTAAATGGATACAGATGGGGAGGGAGATCCCCAAAGGGCTGATTTATAAATGGATTTTAAATATCATTAACATTTATCTCTTACCATGGAGAGAGTATACTGCATAATGTTAGCAGCAGAGGTGAGTGTAACACTGTACTGTACTCGCTGCTGAGTGAGAAGCAGGTGCATCTCCATTAGAAATACAGATTTTCAAGGTGTTCTTCTAGATGTCAGACCTCTGTAGCCCTTCTTGGTTTGTAATTCAAGGCTATGCTCAGGGGGCAAGTATATTCATCTTTCTTAATGGGTTTGCACAGCTCCCAAAAGTATTACTGGGGGATTATAAATGGACTTTGAAGGAAAAATATACCTTTAATGTTGTGTTGTAGCTTCAAGTCTCAGTGTACAGCAGGATCTATGCATGTGTGTCTCTGTATGCAGTACCTGGGGGATATGGCTTTGAAACACTTTATTACTTGGGCAAAAAAGGATGGTGACCTCTCTTGCTGCTTTATATTAGATTTGCAATATTTGTGAAGAAGTGAGGTGGAGTACTGCTCATGTTTTACATTAGGAGTACGGTCTCATTAAGATTGAAAGATGCTGTAATGACCAATCACTGGTGCAGGGAGTAACATGGATGGGGGAGGGGAGGAGGGAGCATTTTAGGGAAATAACTTACTGTTCTATGGAGTCAGAGGTCCACTATGTTTTTAGATAACACATCTTGATGTAACCTCGCAACCCACCAGTCTTTATAAGACAAGATCATTCACGCTATTCCTCCAAATTTGGGAAAACCAACCTTAATTTCATGTGAAGCAAAGAACTTACAGAAAGAACTCTGAGAAGCAAAGAAACAAACTTGTTTTCTCCCTACTGTTCTGTTCCCAAATATTGTGTGCTCGTACCCCCATTGGCTTGCTGAGAAAATTCCAGGAGGAAAAACAATAGTCTTCATCTTATCTGTTTTTTTTTTTTGGTTGTTTATGCTATTACTTTACTCCTCCTGGTCCTCATGCTTGGAGTCAAGCATGTGGAAGGTCACAAGTGGGGATGAACTCCTTTCATGCTGTTCTTCATGTACCTCTGTGTGAATGTAGCCTAGCTCAATATGCAAGACCTCAGCAACTTTTGTTTTGATTAATATGCAACTAGTATATCAACAATTTAAATTTACTGTATCATGCTAAATTTCATCTTCAGTTCTGCTGTCAAGGCGTGTATTCCTTGAATTAATATTCTTCTGGGTCAAGTCATATTATGCATAAAAATATGAGCCCTTTGGAATGGGGAAGAGGTAACCAGTCTGTTTTTAACACTGCAGATGCAGAGAAAACTTTCTGTAGATTGTATACAACACTGACCCATTCAAAGTTCATTGGTGTTTTTTATTATTACAAATGGTCTGAGACCATTGAGTATTTTTTTCTGAGGAAAGACAGTTGTAAAACTTGTCTGCTTACTTCTTTCAGTTGCTATGTGACTTGTTGATCTCCTGCTACTTGTGATTTTTCTTTTGAACTTGTAGAGTTTCAGATTTAAGAGGTATGTTTGATTTCATGGGAGAAGTGCATAAAGATGGTGAAGTAACAAGGGACTGGATATCTTCTGCTCTTCTGCTTTACATGATCTTGAGCAAGATCTGCTTTGAGCACCAGAAGCAATATTGTCATGCACCCAGGCATATTGTCAAGCACCCAGGCAACATGTCTTGCTTCTCAGCTGGGCTAACTTACCCTTATGGTTGCTTGATTCTTAGGAAAAGATATTGCAGTCCAGATAGTGTTGCACTGCTTTTTCAGTTACGGTGGGGATTATAATCTCCTATGAAACACTTTGTATTCCAGAAATCTGAAATACCATTTGGATTAAACTGCTGCAGAAAGGCTGTTTCTTTATTATGACTATTATATTTTCATCCTGCATGAGGTATAACTACAACTGTATTACTACTGCTTAGGTTAGAAGTGAATTGGAGCTGATGATAAATGTAGCATTCCTGGCAATTTGTAGCTAGCTTTGTCCCTGCTGGTCCAGAGGAGGAAGCTATGCAGTTGTTCACCACCGTGACTGTAACTAATGAGGAAGCCAAAGCCCCTTATCTCAGCTGATAAATCCTCATCTCCTTCTATCTGTCTTCAGAATTGTCACTTCAGTGCATGAGTCTGCTGCTAGGTTCCTTTCAGAAGCAGGAGGTAACATTAGACTTGCTGAGCACAGTAACTACATGCAGCATTTAAAGCAAAACAACCTTTACAGAAATGTCTCCAACTTAAAATAACTGTTCCCAGTCCTCTAGCAAAACACTACTTTATTATTGGCTTACTAGTATGGGATCGCTCAGACGATTGAATTTGTGAAAATGTGCAACTCTTGCTAAAAACACATCTCTCAGTCCTATGAAGTACAGTCTATTCAACCACCCCTGGTGAAAATACAAAGCAGAACAAAGTCGGGAAAAGACCTCCTGTGGAAGGCCCCTAGAAACATCTTCCCATTTTATCAGATCAAAGATAATAACTTTAAATGCTATTTTTAAACCTGCTGTCTCTACACTTTGTAATTTCATTTAGGCTATAATTCTTGTTTTCTTATGAAATTTGAGAATTTATTTTCTAGATATCAGAAGCCTTACTGGAGCATGCCTGCAACTTTGCATGTCTCCATCAGTGTCAGCAATACCTGTGGCTGGCCTAATTTGTTCTCAAGAAATACATGTAGTCTATCTTCACATTTTTGTCTCAGTTTTAAGTACTGTTCCAGTACACTTCCAAATACAAAAGCAGGTGTGATTGATCTTTAAATCTTTGCACATTTCTTCCATCTTCTTTGCTGAGAGTTGGTGCTGTTTGCCCTTCCCAGGTCCCTCAGGATTTCTCTGTCCTCAGAGTTCTCAAAGATAATTGCTAATGGTTCTTAGATGGCTTAAGTTAATTCCTTGAGTACTTGAAAGTGCATTTCATCTGTCCCTAAAATTTGACTGCATCTAACTCGAATATTCTTCAACCTGTCCTTTTCCTATTCCTGTCCTACACTTTCATCTCCTAGTTAAAATTAATTGTTTAAGTATCTGGCTGTAATTAACCTTCTTAGTGAAAACTGAATTCAGAACGGCTTTAGGTACTTGAACTTTTCTACATTTGCTGTTATTTGACTAAAACAAATGAAACTTGATGGCTTTTCTTCTGTTGTGGATAATGCATCTATAGAATTTTTTCATATTTACATTAATAGCAAGTTATAAGTTGCTTTGTTTCTTTTCAATTCAATGCCTATATACTTTTGTTATTCTTTTACACTTGTCCTTAATTAAAGTGGAATTGCACTGAGAGTGGAAATATAAATACAATTCCCTTTTGATTATTTGAATTGTTAGGGATACTGAATCTCTACCTCTATTTTATCTGAATCAAGATTATTTGATACTGTGTTCTTTGTCTGTCCTTTAACTACCAGCTCTCCTGTACTTTGAGTTTATCCCCAGGGACTGTCTTGACTACTCCACATTTGCTGACATTTCCTTTTTAACGTACATTTTCCTCATTATGTTCTCTTCCTTTGAAATTATGAATGCAATTGTTTTGTGAATGTTTACGTCTTCAGATTTTCAGCCACTGATTCTTCTCACTTCCTTTTCTTGCTTCTCTGAAAGGCCTGAGGGTTCCAATTCAAGGTGTGCAGGGATAATGGTGTAATTCAAGACTTTTGACAGGAAGTCCATGTGAAGTTTGGTTATATCTATCCATTGATACATATTACATATTGCATCATTTTAGATGTTGAACTGGTTGTGTAAGGAACAATTCACACAAGTCCTTAACATGAATCAGCATATACAAAGTATGTCCTACAACTTAGTGTGGCAGCCTGTTTGGTGTGGTGCTACATAACATAATTGCTCCATAGAGTAAGTAGATGTTTTGGCTTTGCTTTACTTCTGATGAGATGCTGAAGCTGCATATTCAGTCTGCATCTAATATGCAAGCATGTTGGTTATATGCAGGTAATACCCAGTTATACGTAGCACACGTGGAGAGGACTGACTGGAATGTACAGCAGGATGGATGACGGAGGTGAACTTTTGGTCTCGGTCCTGGACTGAATAAGACTTCTTGACTCATTAAAGTATGAAATAAGAGTGCAATGAAATAGTTTCTGCTGACATGCACCACCTCCTTCTTCTGGATGCTTCTGCTGATGTCAGCTTCTTTTCTGTGTCCTTTCTACACCTTTCCTGTGTCCTTCCCTAACCCATTCCTCTTTGCTGTGGCTGTTCCTCTCCCCTTCCTTCCCTACCTCAGAATCCTCAACCAGCAGAGCCAGAGAGATTTCAATAACTGCAGCTATGCCACTAAATTGTAACTTTCAGGTTTTTTATTGGAAAACTAAACTGAGAGATGTCTAATGATCCTGGGACAAGAATCTCCCAGCACAGCATAATCTAATGGATATTTAGAGTGGCAATCTAGTAGAGGCAGTGAATGAAGCAGTGCTGGAAATCCAGTTGCAACAGCAGCTGAAATTTAAAACACTTCTGCGCCCTGTATGTGTTTTACACAGCTATCACTATCAGCTAAAAATGTAAGCTTAGCTGGCTCTTCTCTTCCTCCTTAAAATCTCTCCCAGAAGTTCCTTGCTGCAGACCTATTTGCCAATTAGCCTCCTGTTCTTGTTGTGCGCAGCTACATTTTAGATGAAATCAGTACTTTTCGTTCCATCTCTGGAACAAGCTGCCCTGCTTTTCTGTTGTGCCCAAGGAGGGTCTCTGGCCCACCAGAACTGCAGTTTGGCTGTCTCCCACCCACGACTGCACTGCAGGTGGCTGGTCAGAGGCCAAACAGCGACTTGGGCCTTTCAGTCCTTTCTGTCACCCCACCAACATACAGTTGCATCTGCATCCCTGCTGACCCCTGGATGAGGGTGTCTCTCAGTATCTTTGCCTCACTGAAGCCATAACACTGCCTCATTCCTTTCCTTCCCTCCAGTAAAACAGTCAACAAAACATTTTGCTTTTCCACTCTCTCAGCTGCACAAGATGATGGAAGGAGGAGAGGCTCCTTTGAGCCAGCATGTCACAGACTGCATGGTTGTCTTGTTGCTTCTTGGGAGTGACCATGGACCCTGAAGCAGGGACTGAATCACTCCTTTTACTTTGGTCATATTGGGCTATTACCCTCTTAGGTGTGTCATGGAAGAGAAGGTGTTGTGGGTGAAAGCAATTTCCCCATGTGGTTGTGTTTTTTCTCCACAAAAGCTCTTACCCATCTTGCACCAGGCCACCTTCACATGCATGACCTGAGAGACAACGTGGTCCAAGTAGCACATAGTTGTTTCTATATATACATGAAGAAAATCACTGTGCAAGAGTTGGATTTGTTTTTACAATTGGAATAAATACATATTTATCCATAGCTTTATGGCCTGGCCAGCAGCAAAGAGTTGGACCAGATGGAAGGGGAGGGGGAATCATTAGTAAAATTGAAAAAGGAAATGTTTTAGTCTCTATAGGTTTGGAATAGAAATGGGGTGGGGGGGGAAGAGCAGTTCCTTCATCCTTTAAGGTGAAAAGGATGGTCTGTTCCCAAACTATATTAAATCAGAGTTAACCACATCTTCTATATTGTGATGCATTCCATTCTGTTCTTTCAAAATCCTCCATTTGTTGTCCATCAGACCAGCCCAATGGGGCTGCTGATAGGTAAATTGGTAATCATAATCATTTGATGTTAAAATTCTTTCTTGCACCTGCATGGTGCAGAGCTGCATCTTTCAGTATGCTGCTACTTGTAGGCATGGAGCTATAATTTGCATATTGAGAAATGAAACGGGGGAGATGTTTAATGTTCACTGTTTTTAATTAAGAAATGAATATGAGAAGCCAAGATCTTGAATTCTGTGTCTGTGCTAAATACAGATACAGAGAGAAACTTTTCAAAACATTTTGCTTTTCCACTTTGTGTTTTGTTTTGTTTTGTTTTTTTTTTTGTTTGTTTTTTGTTAAAACTGTGAGCCATGTCTCTTTCCCACTGTTGTCAAACAGGCAGTCCTGGTAGCACTAGTGCATCTGAATGATTTTACTTAGGTGAGTGGTTTATATTGATTGGGATTGGCACTGGATTAATTTGGAGGCTCTTGAGCACTCAGGAGTTCTTAGCAACAGGAAGAGTATCTTATTTGGTTTGCTCTTTGGCAAACTGATGTAGGGGAACTACCTTGTCTACCACCTTTCTAAGACCAAATGCTATTTTTCCAAAAGCACAGTCAGTGTTTTGAGAAATGATATGACAATACAGTTCAGAATGCTCTGAATTTTTGGTAGGTTCCTGGTATGTTGCAAAATAATACTTTCTAAACCTAAGGTTTCTTTGTAGTCTTTGTGTAGTTGCAAGCACATGGAAGAGAAACTTAGGAAATAGTACTCAGATTTGCCTGGAGACCTCTTTGGCCAGGCCAAACTGAATCAAACTAAATCTATCGGCCTTCTACCAATTTTTGGTTACTGCTTTGTGATAGAAATCAAATTGCATGTCTTCACTGTTGTTGAGAAACAAAGCTGTTGAGGGACAATAGCTTTGTTTTTCAGTTTCCAAACAAGTGGAACTATATAGCTTAAGTCTTGGAGTAGGAATAGACAGGAGAACTATTTGCATGTGCAGTGCCTATTTTCTAAGGAGACTTTCTAACATAGGTGGTTATTGTCATTATAGGTGACAGTGTAGTGACAAATAGAACCACTTAAACCTGGAAGTTCATATTTTTAGCATGTTTAAATTATTCAAATCTAGTTACTTCTAACTTTAACCTGCTGCCATGGCAATAGAACTATATATTAATAGACTCAAGCATGTGGCTGACTAATCTGCAAGTCTGCCTACAGGGTGTAAGGGTTTGTGTTCAGCCGGTTCCTTCCACACAGCAAGAACTACTATGAAGACATTCAGGCCAGTTCAGCCAACCATGTGGCTGCTTCAGCTATCACATGAGTGTGTGTTTCCTTTTTAAAAAAACAAAACAAAACCGAATTTCAGAATATAGATGGCCTGAGTTCTCTGTATTAAAAAAATAAGTCCTCTGCTATCTCTCCAATGTAAGTAAAGCAGTTATTAATGCTTTTCACCTAAATGGGAATTACTTTTACTATTTCAAGAGTCTGGTGTAGGAAGAAACATAAGAGCTGGAGCTCTTGGGCTGTAGCTTCCAAGCAGCAGGGGAAGCTTTGCCTTTTTCCCTGCTGAGCTGCTCCATGCAGTGCAGCAGTTTTCCCTTTGGCACAAGGGCTTAAGACAGGGCTACCAGTAAAGGACACCTGACAGAAAATCAGATTTCCTCCTGACAAAGTATAGTTTCAATAGGCTTTGTCTCTTCACATGTAATATTTTGATTACTATGTTGAAATATTCTTTTCATGGTTAGGTGTTGCATGTTTAAGTGTGCTGTAAAGTTTTGCAGTCTCAGCTTGTATGACTGCTGATAACTTTTTTGGACAGTTCTTTAAAGAAAAAGAGCTAAAGTTGAACTGTCCTATGCAGTGCTTTCGAGAAGGAGTTAGATACCAAATGTCTTCCTGAGGAAACCTCTCCTAGATTTGATGTGATCCCTGTCTGGGGCAGGACTTTGAGAGGCTCACTTAGTGTTGTGTTTTTAATTGAGTTTTGACGTGTGTATAATGGGTAGGTAACCTCTTGTGTCTCATTGTTGGGTTACAGGACCATCAATTAAACAGTTCCCAGTACCTGAAAACGGAGTACCCCACACAACCTTATAGAGAAAGTTGCAATGGGTCTTGATTTTTATCAGTTGGGGGAATAAGGAATACTCTTCCACTTTCCCTTCATGCACCAGTGTTTTTTTTTTTTTTTTCTAGTTGTTATAAAAACTTTTAAACTACAGAGACTATCTGTGTGGAAGAAATGCCATCTCTGAGCTTGCTTAGTTTTGGACCAGAGACTTGGAGATCTGAGCTGCGGTTCTGGTTCTTCCTTGCCAATTTAGCTTCACAGGCTTCTGAAATAATTGTTTCAAGTACAGTTATACTTATCTTTCCACTAAATAAGTGTCCTCATGACTATTTCTATTTCCATTGCAATATCTGTAAGAATAATTTCCAGTGTAGCCCCATTTATTACTAACATCCTATCACCAAGTAAATAGCCCTCAAGTCCCTCTCTTCATCAGAAGCATAGCATGCACTGAGGAAAATCCTAACCAAGACTCCCATCAATGAAAACCTGAGAAAACAGCTGAAACTAACAATATTTCCAGTTATTAAAAATATTCTTAATTTTCTTCAAGAACAATTCCCCCAGACTAAACCATAAGCCAGTTCAAGTCAAGAGATTAATAATAAATCTGTAGAAGACTTGACCGTGAAACTTGTGGGTCATTAGTTGAAAGTTATTTATGCTGTACAATATTCTAACCTTTCTTCCCTTTTGTCAAAAATAGACCGTCTAAAGGAGTGTTTTGTGATTTTAAAAATATAAAAATCTTCCAACAATTTACCTAGTCCTATAAAAGCTTGTTATTCACAATACTAAATAAAAGCATTTGTCAAGTGTGTGAAACTAAGAACTCTTCTTTCCAAAATATGTGAATAATAATTAATGAGTGCAGAACAAAAGTGTTAGTTTAAAAGGCTTTTGGAGCTTTTCCAGTAACAATCAATATTTATGTACTCCTTACAAAGCTAAGGCACTAAGCAATCACATTACTTCAAACTGTCCAGGATAGGTAAAATAAGGACAACATGAATCTAGAGGAAGGAAAAGGTTCAGGGCTGGTTTCCACCCCGCACCCCTGCCTTTGCCCCCAGGGAGCTTTCGAACAGGCTGCTTGACTTCCTGTCAGCTCTGGTCCTGCAATTGGACTATGTGGGACTATAGTCCTGTTTACTTTAATAGGACTTTCACACCAGCATGGATAAAAGTTTATGAATCAAGGCATTAGCTGATATTTGTGGCTTCCCTGTGAATTGATTTCTTGCAGACCACAGTCAGATCTGGTTATGCTGGGAAATGTCAAGATAGCTCTGATATTAAGACATTTCTCTTCCCTTGTTTGTTCCAGTGACTAGCTGCATGATTTTCTGACAACTTCTGCCTCTTAACTGCATATTCATATGTTCAAACTGAACTCTACATCTCAGATGAAAATCCTAAGACAGTTATAAGCGTATTCTCCTCTGCCCAGCTAAGAGATGAGGTGAGCAAGTATTCATGAGCCCAGGGTAAAAGCAAACCTGAGGGCATTTAAGAATGAAAACACAGGTTCTGCCACTTCATGTTAAAGAACTGTGTAAGTACATGATAGCAGCAGACTACATGTCAGAAGACAGTCATGATGCTGAGTCACAGCCATAAGTGTCAGGTCTGAGAAAAATGTTGTTTTCCACTAGTCCACTTTCCCAGCAAGCATTTCTTCTAGCTGCTAAAGGGATGCTGGTGGCATGCATTTCAAGACTTCTATGAAATTATTTAACAAATCACCATTTCTCTTCCACCTGTCTCTGAGCTTTCTATAACAAACAGGTTTATTGATAATATTTACCTCAATAAAACCTTTGTATATATTTAGCAAGAAGCACCTGTGGGATTTGTTGTGTTCTGCATTGATGTAGGAGCCCTAACTCTGATCATCACCTAGGAAAGTAAGGGAACAGACATCTTTTATGGCTTGTGCCTAAAGAAAAGGGACAAATTGACATACGTGTTGAGAATTCTGAAATTTCTTATAAAAAATATCTTTAAGAATTCTTTAGGTCTCTTTACAGTATGATATCAACAATATTTTCTATGTTGCAGCAGTAGCCTTCAATAAAAAACTGCTCAGCCTTGGACATAAACAGCATAAAGAAATTGGCTGTTTTTCAGTTTTTCTGGCAGATGCAGACCCAGTGGCTTATATTTTTAGTGAGCATTTGCTCTGCTGTTTCTGGAAGTCCACAGACCAATAAAGAGGCAACCTTTATTTTTTTCTTCTACTGTCTTGTTTCTGTACGATTTTTTCCTTCAACATTCTTCTTATGACACTGATGCTGAATGCAGATGAGCTAGTGCTATTTTCTCTCTAGATGATTATTTTCAGATAATTAATTGAAGTCCCGAACACACATTCTGGATTTTTTGTGGATGTTTTGTGCCATGGGTCTATCCCTGATTCAGTTGCTGACCTAAAAGGAACACTAAGAATGTGCAGTTGATACCAAATCAGTATCTTAGTTTCTTAGACTGGAAAAATCTACACCTAAATAATTTAGATTCATATTATTCAAGCATCTGAAGCTTGGTGCAGTACAAGTGTTTGGTGTAATTATTACTTATAAAGTGGTAGTAGCAAGTACAGGAGCACCAGCAAATTCTGTATAGGGTTGTTTGACTCCCTGTACAAAACACAGGTTAAAAAAAAAGTTGCTAATTAATGCCTACGAAGTATTTGCTTATAATTATATCTGTCTCCAAAGACTGCAGTTTCATTTTGCTTTGCAGTGCTGGCTCTGACTCTAGGAAGGAAGGGGAAAATGTGCTCTTTATGGCTAAAAGTGCTTTTCTAAAGTGGATATTTAGTGGTGCTCTTGACAGGAACTTATTCATCCAGAGAAAGTCAATAGGACAACCGCAACAGACCCAGCAGGATCCTTACACTCAATACTAATGGCAATGAGGTTTAGTTTGGAAAAGCAAAAGCCCGGAGAAGTCTGTATAATATTAGTGGTTGCTTGCTCTGTAGTTCTGAATTTTGCATTTTGTCTCTTCTGCATCCCACTGTACAAAGATGAATGTGAGTAAAAGCATAAGTGAGGGAGGAAAAGAGTAATGAGCATCAAAATTACCATTGCTGATGAGTACAATGGATAGTTAAAGGGGCCCTTTCATTAGAGAATTCTGTGTGTTGAAAATATTCCCCTTTCCCTTAAAAATCTATGAACTAAAGCTTAGGTTTTTATTCAAATACTGTGTTACCAACCACTATCCAAGGAAACACTAATTTTGTTGACTTTTTTTACTGCTCTTTCCTCCCTTTTTCAGCCAATGGCTCAGTTTACATTGTTGCCTTCTGGGTCTTGACATAAGGAGGGACACTGAAAAGCTGAATTCCCCACTCTTTTTTCCATGTGCTTGCAGTGATGGAGCTGTGCTCTGCATGCGCTGCTCACAGCTTTGAGAACATAGCCCTGAACGTGAGCCGCTCTTGTGGTCTGCTTGTTGGCTGCATAATTTAAGCATTAGGAGAGTGTGAGGAAGCAAAGGGTCAGAAATCAATTCTGCAGTCAAATGGCTCAGGGGACTTCATTTCTCTGAAAGAAGTAAACAACTCTTCCTGCGGTGGGGCTGGCATGGAGGGGGGAATGCTTTGCAGAAGAGAGTGAAGGGTTATGGAGCTTTATTGCTTAGAGAAAAAAAAAAAAAAAAGACCACCTGCACATCCAGCCCATCTCTACTCTATTCCATATTTTTACTCTTACAGCTCCTGCAAGAAGACCCTAGAGCTGAGCTTTTGTCCCTTTTCAGTGTTAGAGCTGCTCCTCACCCTTGCAGCCCGCTGGGGTCTGCTTGCCCCTTGCTGTATGGAGACTAATTAAACATAATGGGCCAATGCAAGGATCACAAGTTCTGTTTGCACTGACTTATGTGTTTCAAGTGAGGTTGCAGACCAAGAGGGGGTTAAATGGTTCGGTGCTCACAAGATGGTGCCAGAGTTGCCCCTTGGAGCTGAGGGAAAACAGGGGGAGGGAAGGAGGCAGCCGAGGCGAGCAGGCTGATAACGGGAAGTGGTTTCCTTAGCAACAACAGCGCTTTGGATGGTTTCAGACAGGAGTACAACTGGGTACAAAGTATCTGATTAAAATTTACTGCAGGGGACAGAAGCAGTGCAAGCCATAGCAGATCCGACGTGTGTGCGGATGAGCCGGTGCTGGAGATGTAAGGTGATTTGAATGATTTCTGTATTGTCTGGGCTGTCTTCTGTGCATGCGGAGAAGAAAAGAGGTTTGGGAAGTGGCAGGCAGGTGAAGATGGCACGACCAAACTCTGAAGGCATGAAAATCAAGATGAAATGTGTGGCCTGGGTTCACAGCTTAAGGAAAACATAAAACTGCTTCACATAGAACACTTTCTTAAAGAATGTCCTGCTGCAGCGAACTACAAAAATGGTTTAGCTAGGAGGGGCACGCTTTTCTTCTGAGATGGACCAGCTTTTGGTAATAGTTCGTAACTGGCCTACTGTGCTTCTATTTGTGAAATAAATCTTTTCTAATTCATCAAGGTGATAAATAAACGTGCTAACTACACTCTCTTAAGCCAAATATAGTTACGTCTCTTTACAGTAACATTAGGTCCAGTGGCAAAAGAGCTACTATTAATATTCAGACCTCTGCTTTCTCCCTAGGGTTCCTGCTTGAAAATATACCAGGTAGATGTTGTTTTTATAAATCTTTTAACCTAGCCGAGACCATAAGTTAATTATCTTTAGTATTTTCTGTATTTTATATTTGAAAACTCCTGTTTTTGAATGGGAGTAAGATGCTCACTTCTGAGTGTGAATACTTAAACCATCATCTAGATGCCTAACAGTCTGTTTTAGATATTGAAAGTAAATGTCAGTTTGATAGTCGTGTACTTTGCTTTGTGCTTAGGTTTCCTCATCTGTAAAATGACTGTACTACACCTCTGTCTCACAGGGATGTTGCAAGATTTATTTGTATAAGAAATGTGAAATATTTTGAGTTGTATCTGTGGCTGTGTGAGTATGAAACACTATTACAAGGAGAACTTCAAAACTTTGGATTTTTATCTGAAGTCTTGAGTCTTCAATACTGGACTTGAAATCTTGTGACAACACCCTTTCATGCAGTATTCCCATCAGATTCACCTTTCGTGAGTGTGCTGTAGTGAATAGAAAATGTCTGCAGTGAAATACAACTCAAAGTCAAACACTTCTTGGTTCGTTTTTGTTTTTAGATCTCTCAGATGTTGCAGCTCAGAACAAATGTGATGGGTAGACAGAGAGCCCAGTTGACCTATGGAACATAGACTATAAAATAAACATTTTGAGTACTTGTTGGACCAAACTCAAACTCTCCAGGAACTGTAGGTTCATAGGAGAACTCATTTGGTCTTTTTAAACACCTAAGATTTAGCATGAAAGGAAGAGGGATTTGTAATGAAGTCATTGCCCTAATGTAAAAGTATAAGTGTTTAGATAAATACAAATCATTGGGAAGTTCCCATGAGTTATTGAAAATCAACAGAGTATAAGGGCCCTGAGTGACCACAATCTGACCAAAGGAAGCAAGGGGCAGCATGAGATGCTCAGACAGGGGCCATCCATGTAACCCCTCCTCCCATGCCACTTCAGGTGCCTACTTAGAGGCGTTACTGTGCTCTCTGTGGTGATAGTGAAGTGCAGAATCAGCCTCAGATAATCAGGATCCACACTAGTGGATCAAAACCAACAGTGAATTTTACCCCTCAGAATTGAGGTAAGTTTGTGAATCCAAAAGTACCATTGAAGAAAAGCATCAGACAGAAATGTGGTCAGGTAATCAACTAGACAGAATCTGAACTGGGCAGTGAATATGGCCCGAATCTGAATGGCTTCAAGGTATGCCCCAATCTCTTTGAGAAGGCTTTTTTTATTTAATAATAAATAAACAGAAGTTCTTTAGAATGATTGTTTCTTGCTTTTACTAATAGCAAGAGCTTTGAAAACAGCTGGTGCTTTGCTTTTTTTTTTGTTGTTGTTGTTTAAAATATATCTGTTAGCATGCTTAAAAAAAGTTAGCTGAGGTTACTGCAACTTCCTAAATTTGTATGGTAATCATAACCTAACAGTTCCAAACAATTATCATGTCAGCAGCAGACTGGTAGGACTCTAATTTCACAGTCTTGGTAGTAATAATACAAGGATAGCTAACAACTGTAAATATTCCCTAAATTTGAAGGAAACAGTCTTCCTTATGTTTCTCAAAGCAATGAGATATGATTGGTTTTACCTCTGGCACTGTAAATTTCCATCCCATAACATGAACCGGATATTCTTTACTTGGCTTTACTGTATTATTTCTATACTGACTGAACTAGCCAATTTTAACTACTTTTAGTTTTTCTGTTTCTAACCTTGGGTGTAAGACAGAGCTGAGGTTTTTCTTCTCTGTAAAGACCATGCAGTGCCTTTCTGCTTCTTGCAAACCTGTGGTATATTTAGATATTGCCACCAGGCTGCTCTTTGTGAGTGCAGGATTAGGAAATGTGGCAAGGGAGCAGGGAAGACTATGGGAGAAGCTAGCGACAAAGGGTAAATGCACGCAAGCCACTGCAAATGCTGACGTCAGTTTTTGAGTGTCACTATGTCACAGAACAATGCCAGCATTTGGCCCTCCTTCCCAAATTGCTGCTCAGAAGCTGTGACCAATCTCCCTTCTACATTCTCCAGCTGTAATTCTTCTCCCACCCCTGGCCACTACTGAGCTCAGAATGAAGATGAGATGACTTTCATAAAGCTTTTAGTGTGACTGCTCATTGTGTTGTAGTACCATGTATGATAGATTGATACAGCAGGATTAAGAAATAATTTATTATAATCTTCATCAATTTAAAGTCTCCATTTGATTTAATGAATTGAGAGTTTATCGGAAAAGCTTTTATCCATGGTCATTGACTTGAGTTCGCTTGGCCTGGCTTCTGGAGGAGATGCACTCTGATAACTGGTTTGAGATGAGGAAAAGTGATAGAGGTCAATTCTTGTTTGCATTTCTAACCAGGGAAAGTAGCAGCCAGGGCTGCGGTCTGACATGTCTACTATTTGTCTTCTGGGTAATGATTTTATTTTATTTTTAATGTTATGCTGTAGTAAACATGATATGTTGGGAAGGCATCTGAGACAAGGGCTGGAAGATGTGTATTCAATCCCCGTTTTTACCTCTGACTTTCTAGGTGCTCTTCTAGATAATCTTGGGCAAATGAATTTTTTGTTAACCTATTTCCCATCTATACAAAGATAAAGAAAAGTGGAAGAGCATTTTGAAACAATTTCCTTGTCAAGGGTAAGCTAATTCTTGAGGGCATGTCAGCAGATGGACCTGATACAGGGAACAAATATCAGAAGATGCTTTGTCTGTATGTTTTATAGGTAATTTTAAATGTTTGTCTATACAGAAAGTCTATTTTAAATAATACTACCTGAAAAACTTAATATAAATTAAACTTTTAAATTGAAGTTTAGTAGTTTTAATTTTTTATGAAGTGGCATAACATATCTTAGATAAAATTAATATTTAAATGATAAATTGTTGCAATCTTAACTGTCCATTACATGTAAAAGCTTTTATTTTGGGTAGTCACCCAAATTAATTGGAAAGAAAATGAAGAACAAAAGTTAAAAAATATTAAGATAGGCCACAAATGTTGACTCATGGTGTGTGTGTGTGTATGTACAAGAAAAGTTAGTTATAAGAAAGTTAAAGGTCCTCAGCATGAGTGTTGTTTATCTCCTGCATTATTTAAGTTCCATTTTGGATATAGATCTCAAGATATGGGATGAAAAACAATGGATGTTGTTTAAAATACACCTAAGGCTTTCCAATAGGTTTTTATTAAATTTGATTCTCAGATGAGATCTGAGATATATAGTTAAAATATAAACTTTAACTCCGTGAGTTCAATGCCTTAAAAATTGTGGAGGTATTTCTGCTACATAATGAATATCACACAATTCTAGTTAATTATTAGAATTGTGATTTGCTTTTTTTATTGATTCTGTGTTTTTTTTCTAATGATTTTATTACTGGATTTAATTATTTGAGCTAACAGCTCTCTCCTTTCCAAAGACTTACTGTGGGACTCCCTTTTCCTGTCTATGCAGTCCAAAGGGAATAGATGAGGGAAATGTATTTTCCCTTCATCAAAGCTGGAATAAACTTACATCCTCCAGTTTGCACCACAGGTCTGTGTTGCATATTTTATGCATCGATTTTTCTACCAGAATTGGTAAAGAACAGCGGAAGTGCAGAACACACGGTAGAGATCCAAACCACACTTTAATGTAGATGAAGGGGAAGATTTACCCTTGTCTATGGCACTGTTAGTGATGCCAAATTTAACAATGGCTTCAGGATGAGTGAAGTCCTCCAATCACCCGCTATTCCCCCCCAAAAAAAGTACTTGATATTATGTTTGACACAAATTGTTTCATGTCATGGAAAGACTCCATGTAAAAGCTACAGCATGCCATCCCTGAGTGTGTAGTGGAGAGGAGTGCTCCCTGATTTTAGGGACTGGGATTATTTAGATTAGAACATGGAAATTGCCTTGTACGACCCCATGGTGAACTGGAGAAAGAGTAGCTCAACGAAGGCGTATTTTGACAGCAGAGGGAGGGGGATGATGGTGAAAGGGAAGAGCTGGGTGGAAATGAAGCCTGCCAAAATAGCAAAACACAAGGTTTTTCAGCAGAGCAGAAGAGATGTCTTGTTAGCAGAGGATATGCAGAACACCTGGCAGCCCAGATAGTTGATTGGGGCTGGCAGCTGAAGGGAAGTGTCCCTGAGCCAAAAAGCAGAAGGTGAATGGGGCACAGGAGGATGGAGACCAGGCAAGAAGGCAGGGAGAGCCAAAGCGTGTCTTGGATGGTTCAACTCACACATAGCCAATACGACTAGGAAAGACTAGTTACGCTGAAGCTTCTATTTTTTTTTCTTTTATTAATGCAATGTAATATAATCTTTCCTCTCCAAGTAACGTTTTTATATGTATGTGTATCTGTGTATTAGATATATGTTTATATATCACCTCCTTACTAATTTCCCAAGGAAAACAAAACATTTTCTTGAGTTACAGGGAAGATTATTATTTTTAAAATGTAACTTGTAAAAATAAGTTTGAAATCAATGCATCTGCAGGCTCTCTACTTTCTGAATAAAACTGAATGTCCTCCCTGTATGGTTTCTAGTCTTGCACCATACTGGGAAGTTACTGTAAAGAGAGTGAATTCAACTTTTAGGGTGTCACTTACCACTATCAATAGTCCTAAATATTGAGTGGTTTGTTTATTATTCCAGCATTAAGTCTAGTATGAAGGCTACACCGTACTGTACATCAAAATCCTAAGGGATGGAAATCAAAGAAATTTTTCATGGAACTGTGAAGCATTTGATGTGACAAATACTTCATAAAATTAGAAAAGCCTTATCATTTAAAAGATGAATCACACTGAGTTGTAACTGCCCTGCTGTGCTTTGCATTCTGTCTGCTGATATCTAGTATTTCAAGTGCATATATCATCGACCTCCTTATCTGTACTTTACAATCATTTTTTTCTTTTTTGGTGTTGTTACAAAAATTTTGCTGATCACTCATCTTTAAATTTAGTTTTGGAAGTGTTCAGTGGTTAATTTAAAGTATGCTTAAGGAAACATTTAAGCTCAAATAGCTGTTCTGGGATTTCTGGGGAGAGGGAGGAAAACTTTATTTTATATACTGTCTTTTCCTCCAAGAACACCAGGGAAAACAGATCTCTGGTACAATCCACACAGATGACAAGAAAAGATACTGTTTTTTCTTAGCAATTTATCACTTTCTGTATGATGGAAAACCTAGTTTTCCAAAAGAAATACCAGGGGAAAAAAAAAAAAAACACCTGAAGCAAACTCATATTCAATACAGGTGAGAAACTCAATGACCAAAAGACAAGCTTATTTACCGTATTTCTGATGGACCTCGGTCTGCTAGTGATAAACTAATGGGGATGCTAAGGTATGATACTGCTGTGTAATTATTGTCTAGTTTATGGTTAGATTTCTGGGAAATATGTTATTCCATGAAAAATCTATTTAGACATTTCATAACACATCTCAAATGAACACCATTTTCTAGCATGTTTTCAACCAAGCAAAATGTGATATGTCATTGTGACTGTAAGAGAACCATATTTTTAAACAGATGTCATTTTTCTTATGATTACTGTATTCCATTATGAATCACCTCCGTTGGAGGGAAAAAAAATCATCTCTAAATGTACAAAACCTTGTACCTGAAATACACTGTGTTCTGGAAATAATAGGACACAGTAGTCCTTCTGTGCCAGCCTCAAATACCAGTAGCTCTTTAGAGAAGAAATGCTGAAGTCTTGGAAGATACCACTACGTATTATAGATATGCACTTTCATATCAAAAACAGCATGCTGCAATACCAATAAAGCCCTTCAGTATAAACAAGCGTAATTGACAGCTTTGTGTATCAAATGATCTATAAACTACTCTGTTTCATATAAGATAGCTGTGGAGATTTAATAGGCAACAGAAAGTTGCTATAAAATGCCATAATCTTGCACATAAGAGAGCTGCTAATTAGGATTGTCAATCAGAGATTGATCACTACCTCATAAACTACATAAGATGTTGCTGCATCCAAGCAATCGTGTTATCTTAAGGGTACGAGAAACTGCAGCGTTCAGCTCCGAGCTGTCAGCAGGATTTCACGGAGCGAAGGTCTGTTCTATCACCGCAGTCTGTTCAACAGCCCTTCTGAGAACACCTAGGGCATTGTGAGCTTCGCAGACTGCTGCTAGAAAGCAATGCTGCACTCAAGAAAAAAAAGAAAGTATATATATGTATCAGTCCTTTTTAATTGTTAGAAAAATAAATGGACATGTCACGATCACTCCCCTATTTTCTTGTTTTGTGTATAAATGAATCACAAAATAACAGAATATCCTGAGTTGGAAGGGACCCACAAGGATGACTGAGTCCAACTCCTTGCACCACTCAGGACCACCCAAAAATCAAGCCATGTGTCTGAGAGTGTTGTCTAAACGCTTCTTGAACTCCGGCAGGCTCGGTGCCATGACCACTTCCATGGGGAACCTACAAGGAAGGGAATGCACACAAGGAAGATCTTAATAGAGGATTTCTTCCCACCCTGTGTGGTCACTTCTCTGAAGGTTATATATTGCTCTCTCTTAGAATTGCTTTGGCCCTTGTGGTGTTTTGTGCAATGTGTTGTGAAGAAATTGTGCCTTCTGCAGCTGCATATCAACAGGCGAACGCTGTCTTTTTTAGAGCAACCTGAGATCATGAAAGTTAAAAGGAATTTGAGATAAAATATATGTATTAAAAGTCTTGACAAAGATCTAAAGGGAATACAAGGATGAAGAAAATCGTTGCCTGCTACTTTCAAAATGAACCAAAGATTAATTATATTGTAGATTAACAGGAGCCTATTGTTACAATGTTCTTTCCTTTTTGAATTCTCAGTATTATCTGGTTCTCTATAAATTGTGTCCTCAGAGTAGGAAAGAGTCTCCCCAACCACCTGCAGGTGTCCAAAAAGAAGCTGGTTACGGTTTTATGTATAAAGGTTCGGGATTTGCTGAAGGGCACAAAATTTTGAAGTAATTGTGTCCAAAATACTTGTATTTCTCCCATGTGATGCTCTGCTATCAATCAGTATCCTTGTAGACTGTCTGGAGGGAAGAAACTTCAGGAAAACAACATTTTCTTTCTAATTTTCTCTCTCTCTAGAGAAGCCTGACATGGTAGGTCGCCAGCAGCTCTGCCAGAGGGGACAACAGAGATGCGTGTTGTAGCTAGTTTGGTGAGAAATGAAACAATACAATGGCTGTGCCTTAAACTTGTGGATCAGGGAGCTGCAGGGTCAGCCTAACGTCTATAAAATGTAATAGTGGAGTACTGGATGCAAGCGTAGTATTCTAGGATCGTGCAGTAATTCAGGTCAGAAGGGGCAGCAGGAGGTCTCTCCTGCCCCAGCAGGGTCAGCTCTGACCTACTGGCATGGGGCTTGAACCACCTGAGTCCAGCAAACCTCCAAGGATGGAGATGGTGTGACATCTCTGGGCAAGCTGCGCTCCCCTCCTTGACTGTCTTCATAGGGAAAAAGGTTTTCCTCATATCTACTCTGAACCACTCTTTATTTTTGGAAAATTACTGTGATAAATGAAAAGGTGATGGTGATAGCAGAGTGAGTCATTCATGGCTGAAAATAAAATTACCTTGGGATATTGTGTTGAAGAAAACAAATCTCGTCCACATCACAGATTTGTTTTATGGCTGTTGTGACTAGCCATGGGAAACAATGCCTTGCATTTAAGGCTCGTATGCAATGTTTTGCAAGGCAATTCTCAAACTGTAAGTGTTAGGAAGGTTAATTTAATACAGAATTAATGAAGAGACTATAACTCATCCTCCCTAATGTTAATCATTCAAAACATCTTTACTTGCTAACTGACTACTGTCAATTATTATCTCTAAGAGATGCTGAATAGGTAATTTCATGTATACTAATTCTTGTCAGTATTTTACAAAACAGTCAGCATCTCATTCAGAAAGCTTGAATTGGGAAAGCACAAAAAACCCTGTTAGAACAGATGGTTTCTGTGATTGACGCCCTAATGCACAGTTTCAACTCTGTCTAGTCACTTTAACAGGAAAGTGCTTTAAGGATTCACCAGTTGGCTTGTCAAATTAACATCAGGCACCAGTTTGGGTGTAAAATCACAAGCATAAATCATTTGGTGACCTGAGGGTGGATGAAGTATTAGCTAAAAGGAAACTTTTAACTTGAAGAAAAAGCCTTTTCTGTGTTATGTTAACATCATCAGTCACAGGATCAGAGAATGATTTAGGATGGAAGGGACCTTTGGAGGTCATCTGGTCCAAACCATCTGCTCAAGTAGGGCCACCTAGAGCAGGTTGTCCAGCGGAGAGGTTGACCATCAGCAAGTAGAAAGCTCGACAAGTCAGAGCTGACCTTTTTTCTGTGGGGTGTGCTTCGTTCTACGCTGAAGTCATGGAGCTGCCTACTGCCTTGCCATGAAATAATGTCAGAGCTAAAAAAGGATATTTGACAGTCCTAAATGCCAGGTCTGATTGCCCAATGACTCAACTACTACTGAGATTTTGACTTCAGATCATCCATAATGCAGGGCTGTTCAGAGAGCCAGGTTTAACAGAACTGCCATGAGTGGTGGAATAATGTCTTAAAGTCATGTACGTGTAATTCATTAGGTGTAACAAATATCAGATCCTTCATGTTGCCTCCATTACCTTTTTTCATGGGAAATTTGACTTCCATATATTATGCACTTGGCTTAGGTAACATGGTGTTTAGGTCTTGTTTAGTGTAAAAAGTCTTTAGCAGAGAGGGAAAAAAAAATTATGGCAAACCAACTACTTCAGTTCACTTAAAAAAATATTGTTGTTTAATCAATACAATCCTGTACTATGAATAGTGCCAGAAGTCTCCTCTGACCAGCATAAAACCTGGAAGAAATTCTTCCTCTTAGGGGATGTGGCTTTCCAATTTCTACTTAATTCTGAAGAGAATATTTTTATGCCAATAATAGATGCCTGACAGGAGAAAGAGGACTGTAGAAACTGGAAGAGAAAATAGAGGGGGAGTGGGGTGGAACCCAACAAAACAAGGAAAGAGTAAGGATAAAGTGACAGAGAAACAGTAAACAAATAACAGGGGAAGGGAAAAGGGGCAAAAGAAGGAGAAACATTGTTTCAAGTTGTTGAAGATAAAGAGAGGAATGAGTAGGAAGTGTCAGGTTCAAATCAAACAAGCTATAAAATGTGGTGGTGAGCTCTGAAACTGCTGCCACAGGATGTTGAGATAATTTGTACTCTGTCTCCATTGCTTTTTCACAGTCAATATTACTTCCATATGCTGCACATGTTTAGCATAGATGTCTTTAGCAGAGAGGAGAAAATTAAAAAAGGCATAGTAAAGAGATTGTAAGTTCAGGTAAAAGCTAGACACTTTCATTGAAGAAAAATCCCTGTGGGTGACTTACTCTTTGGAAAGCATGCTTGGTAGGTGCTGAGCTGCTGCTGGTGGGATGGGGCAGGCTTTGGCTTTTGCCCAGTCTTGGAGATGGGACATAGGATCTGACACCTTTGCTCCGGCCCTGTAGGGCTGCTCCTATTTAAGGAAAAGAAACCATGCTAGTAGAAAATGATGAACAGTGCCTGCTGCAAATGGAAGTTTATAGACCCTTAAAATAAGGGTGTGAGAAGAGGCAGATTTCCAAAGGGTTAATTCCCCTTCCCTTTGTTCTTCTTGCAGCACGGTGGCTTTCAGCTACTTTCCTTCCTCCTGGCAAGGTGGCTTCCACTTGCTGCTGCCTTTATGACATTGCTGAAACCCATCACTCTCCTTAAGTACACTTTTGTCCTTATGGCTCCCTAGGCAGGTATTATCTCTCATCACTCAGTATTTAGGCTTACACTGTGCTCAAGTATAGTTCTTGCTAATCTCCTTCACTCTGAGGAATTCCTAATATATATCTAGAGCATATGCAAGATTTTCTTTGGAAAGATGATCATGAGATACATTTCTCTGAATTACATGCGTTATTCAGAAGCGTTTTGGGCTGTACTCTTGGGCTCTGTGAAAGAGACATTTGAAATAAGATCATGCCAGGACTGTGCTTGTAGTGTTGCTCTTCGCTTGGTACTGAAATGCTGTAAGGCTGTGCTAGTGCAGGTCCGGTGCTGCTGTTAGTGCCACATCTTCAGCAGGGTGAGCAGGAAACAAGATCCTGCATTGTTCCTTTTGCAGGTCTTGAGAGGTTGATGCAACACAGAGGCATGAGGTGGAACATGGCTGATACAGCCCTGGGCCAGAGCGAACAGGATCTTTGATTTTCTGAATCATAATTTTGATTCTGTCCTGTTACTAGACCTGTTCCCCTTATGTATCCTTCATTAAAGACAACTCTGTGGTCCAAGTCCTTTAACATTTTCCTTTGTAGCATTTCATAGGTGTGCAGTGTATTGCCTTGCAGATGATGGACAAGCTTTCATTTAACCTGATTAATTTTTTCTTTGGTAAACTATGGAAAATTAACATACTTCACATTTAAAATTTAAAAGTACCGTTATGGTGCACAAATGCTTTGCAAAATGTCATCTCTGCTTAGGCTGAGAGTAATTATTTGAGTTTCGCATCTGTGTAAGAAATACGCTGCTCCAAATACAATGAAATATATTCCAAAGTTCCATATCTAACATGCAATCAAAATGGAAAGATTATATGTACCTATAAAACAGAAATAATTTTCTCTGCTTCTCAAAGATAATTATATATAATTTAACACATATAGAATATAATTATAAGCTGAGGGTTTAATTTCAAATCTGAAGTGATAAAACCCCACATAGTTTTAAAGTGAATAATTTGTGTACGTTTGCAGTTTGCAATCCTTCCTAACCACTTCTTTGAAACAGATTTGCATCACAGACAACGTTTTATCATCCGTTGCACAAGGGAATTAAGTCAGTTTTATTGAAAGTATAGGGGACTGTTTACCTTGGACAAAATTACAGGGTAATAAATACAAGTAATGTCAAAGTTTAACTACCCAAACCATTGTTAATTACCCATTTCTAGATGATTATTAGAAAGAAAAAAAAAAAAAGAAGAAATAAGACTGTTTCACTGCATGAAATTACTTATAAGAAACTTCAATAGAGAATAGTATAAGAGTGCCTCCTAGTGGCACCTACCTAAATTCCACTTCAAAAAAAAAAAAAGTTGAAACAAGCTACTGAACGAATTAGTGTGCAAAAACAAGCTAAAGAAATCATTTTTTTTCTTTTATTCTATTTCATTCTTTATATCCTTATAGACATTTATGTGTACTAGTTAATGGGATCTGCTATGTGCTGTTAAGAAAACAAATGAGAAGAGTGTTTAATCTAAATCAGTGTTCTCAGAGAAATGTCTTTCTGAAGTGTCTTTCCTTCCTGTATTAGTGATGGTCATTCTTAGTTTAATTTTAATGGTTAAATAAAACTTTTTGTCATGGCATGTTATGGCATCAGCATTTCATGGGAATTCTCTATTTGCAGAAATTGTGTTTTCCTTTGCTTTTGTGGTGCTTCACCGCTACATGGTCCCATTCTCTCAGCTAGCATCCGAGCAAGGGCAAAGTGCCAAACTCTGATCTGCACCACGCATCGTGTCGTGGCTCTCTGCTGTGCGTTCAGGCTGAGCTGTTGCCATTGATGTCTGTGCAAGGAGTAAGGGTAGACTATGCAACAGGGAGACTTTTTGCCCTACAGTTGAAGGTAAATGAACTGGAATGACTAACTGAAAGGGAATATCTGTGGATTCAGTAAGCTGTGATGTAGTAGTGCTGAAAAGAGTGGAAGAGCCTGTATGCTAGCTAACACAGGACAGTGAACTTTGCAGGCACGGTCATGTGTTGGAAAACCACAAGAAAAGAGGGAAGTGTGTTGTCCTGTGCTCTCTGAGGTCTTGGCTTTGGATAGAACAAAGCAGCATTTTAATATCAAGCTCCTCTTGGTTCTGAAACTCATTGAAACTAGTAGAAAATCTGTTCAAAACATCCAGAAGAAAGTTTTTTTGTTTGTTTGTTTGTTTTCCTCCACTGTGGTGGTGAACTTATGGAACTGATTGTCTCAGGGGGCTGTGGAGACAGCCAGCACCAGCATGTTCAGAAAGGAGTTGGACAAATCCATGGATAACAAGTCCATAGAAATACATTGAAGGAAGGGACCAAGCAGAGATGTTGGCACTCATATCCTTAATACAACAAATGTGGAGGTTGGAGAAGACTGCAGATCAAGGCAAGTCATGCAGTGTCTCCCAGCTGGACAAGACAGAGCAAGGGTCTCACCCAGTAAGGAATTTCCTGTGTTCTTAATAGAGGATGATAACACACTTTTTAAAAATAATTGATTACAGTGTATTTTAAATATATTTTTTTCTATACTAGAAAATCTGTAACTGTACCTGTGAAGTTTTAATCACCAAAGATGAAAATAACTCATACAAAGAAGACTTTATGTGGAATTTAAGAATGTCACAAAATTATAAACAGGGGCAAATCTACAGGTTAGATGAGCTTCATGTGGCTTTTTCACATAGGTGTCTGAAGTTATTGTATTCTTTTAAAGAAGGAAATAACTTGATATCTAGGAGAAAATCACTGTCAAAGAAACCTACTAATTTAAATATTCTTCCGTGATTGACAAGTTACAACACCCACAGCTAATAAGTAGTTACTTGATGGCAGACTTCACAGTTTACAGATAGATTAAAAGAAATGAGGAAACTGGTTCTTACTTTAGAGTGAAATAGCATAGTATATATCGAGCCTTTTCTTTTCTTTTCTTTTTTTTTTTTATTTGAATAAGCAATCTGCTTGTTAAGAGAGAAAATCAGCTGATACATACTATAAGGAAAACCTAAAATATAGATAAAGGTTGCATTTATATTGAATTGTGTTTTTGTAGAGGTCTGTATAGACGGTAGCAGTTAACGACACCTATTTTTCAAGCTGTTCTACATGTTAAAAGATTTGGGTCTTAAGTTTAGATGTGAAATGAATAACACCAGCCTGGGAAAATACAAATGGAAATATTCAATGTTTGTAACTTGCGTCATAATTTACCTTTGCTCTAAATGAACAGTTGCACGTTTTGCTGAATTTTTCTGTGTTTATCTGAAGACTGATATTTTGTAGCTTTTTAAAGATAAATCATGTTTGGCATACTTCAAGTTTTATGTGTAAAATATCTTAGTTTCTTTTCAATAGTGATTTGTAGTTACTAATCCTTGTAATGGCTTTGTCAGAGGAAAGAGGAAAGAGCTTTGTCAGAGATCAGTGTGCAGGAAACAGAAAGAAGATTTAACAGAGTAGCTAAAATAATGGTAAAATTTGGGAGAGCATATCTAAGCAACCTATCTGAGAAGAAAAGAAAAGGGTAAATGAGAAAAAATACTGACAGGATTTTCTTGGATTATAATATGTAGTTTATACAGCCAGCACCTAATACTCCACACTTTGATCCGTAGAAACTCAGAGTTGAAGACAGGTAGGCAGAACTGAACTGGCAGGAGCTGAAGGCTGTTGGAGATAATATGTATTATTTACCACAGGCGTGGAGAGTATTGCCCCAAATGGCAAAAAAAAAAAAAATAATTTTCACTGCAAAAAAATGTTGGTAGACTCATATTTTTGCCTGTGACTCTCAGTTCTTTCACACATTCCTCAAAAGTTGTAAAGTTGTTACCCTGTCTTTAAACTTCACTATACCTTCTTTTCTTCTTTCTTTCTTTCTTTTTTTTTTTCCTCCCTCTTCTTTGAATGGGGGCCTTTTACTTCTCTAGGACCACTAGTGACTGTCTGTCAATAATCAGAACTAATTATGCCATGTTATTGATGCAATGTATTTTTCAGGAAGATGTCAGTAGATATGTTGCACAGTGACTGCATTCTCTATGAGGAAGATCTCAGTTTAACAAAGAAAGCTAAACTACCTTTTCAAAATTAATTCATTAAAAGCATAGCCACATATCAACAGATGAGTGCATACAGGGGAAATCAAATTATGCATACACAAACATGCGGAGAAGTAGAGATGAAACAGCTGCATCTCAGGTATGATACAGGTATGATATTTTGCAAGGACTGTATCATTTATCTTGCTTTACTAACTGTGAAATCATTTTTTACTTTTTTTCTTCTTGCTCTCAAATCCTCTTCAGGAAGTGTATTCTGGTATCATCCTGTACTCATGACACTGTGACTAGCCAGAGAATGCCCCTGAGCCAGAGCGGTGACATAGCTGGTGGCTGTGGCCCTGGCAAAGGTTCGACATTTCAGTAAAAACCTTTAAGCACAATGAATCATAAGAGCTTTGGGCCAGATTCAGCACAGTTGATTTAAGATGGTATAATTTATACCCCCATCAGCTTTTGTCTCAGTATGTCTTGGAGGATGTCAAGAGTCTTCTGCTGGAGCATTGTCTGATTAATATTACTTCAGAAGGAGAGAGAATCTCTTAACCAGTGGTTAGAAAACAGAGGGAATGCAGGATACCCATGTTCAAGCATCTGGTTTGAAGCAATCAGGTGTATGCCCACCTATAAGCTATTGTGGAAGAGGGAAGCGCCTACTGCTTTGCTGAACACCAAAGTTGGACCTGTGAAATAGCCACAGCCTCCTTATTCTGCTTTCTAACAGCATCTCTGCACTGCATTAATTTGATCCTCATTTTTCTTCTTTTTATCATCTTGCAAAGAACAAAAATTGAAGAGATTTTGTGATGGTTACACTCCATCTCCAGGCACTGAGAAGATTACTCCTCTGGCTTTTAAATCTCTTTATTTCAAAAGATTATCTTTTAACTACCTGTATCTCAATAATCTTACCAAAAAGCAATTGTTCAGAGATGCTTTAGAAGGCATTAATTCAGAATTAGGTAACTCTTTAGAGAACATTTCAAACTCACAAGTATATAATGAGTTTAAATTTTTGTAGAAAAATTAATCTTAGTTCAGAGTTTTGTGAAAGTACTGGATGTAGCTCTTCTGCTAGAAAATTATAAAATAGCATTCCCAGCATGATTCAGCATTCAGGAGTGTCACCATTGCCAAAAAAACTGAGTCAGGCTCAAGCATGCATTATGGTGACAGAGGAGATGGACCCATGCACTAATTCTGAAGTACCTTTCAAAAGTACAAAAACCTGACACGACATTGGAGTCAGAACAATATTTTGTTCCCCAGGCAAATAGAAATGTAAAGATATACTTAAAAGTATCCTTATAAACAAATAGTCGTCCCTCAAGATTTCAAATATTAAGCTAGATTCACATCCAGGATAAAGGCTAACCTCAGAGTGTAGAAAAGAACAACAAGGGGTTGCCTTTCTTCCTGATTTGTTTGGTTAGCAGCTCTTGCAGACGAAGGGAAGAACCTGCATGCCTTCTCCTGGAGAAACCAGTTCAGCAACATGGCTCTGCCTCTACCTGGATTATCCCTTCTTCCATGAAGGTGAGTGGGAGTTTCAGGCGTGAGGTTTCTCTCCAGTAGCATCTTCAGTAAAGCTCAAATTCTTCTTCCTTTGTCTGTTCAGCCCTTCAGCATGCTCTGTGCAATGGTCAGTGACTTGGAGGGTGCTCAGAAGCCTGATGATGTTGCTGCTGTTGCCTTAATGAACCTCATGGGAATGAAGCAAGGGGATATTTCCCCTGCAATGGCAGAAAGGGGGCTGTGGCAAAGTCAACTCTGTGCAGAGAGTTTTGGAGACAGCACTGGGAAACAGTCTGGTAAGTCTTTCTCTCTTTTGTTAGGAATTGTAAACTGTCCTTCCAGTTTTTGTCCCAGATGTCCAGGTCTGTAGAGGACAAAAGATTCAGAAGACACCTACCCAAAGAGAACTCCACCACAGCAGTTCTGTTAGAAATCAGTCCCACACATCCTGTACCTTCCCATATTGTCTCTGTTTTGCCTTTGAGTTTGTGGCCATCTGCTCATACTATCTGTGGCTATATTTATTTGCATGCATATATATTGGTGTATATATCTCACACAGACACCTTTTTTTTTAAGTGACATCCCCCAAAGCACAGCAGGAGAGGCTTCAGTTGCTGAGATGATTCTCACTCACCAGTGTGGAAGAAGAACTGGTCCTAGTCTGTTGCTATAGCAATTTTCAGAGGTGTGAATGTGGCTTTAATAGTGTCATCTTGGAGCACTATAAATCTAAAGTAATGCCTGCCAAACTATTACATTCTGAAAATTCCATACTAAGGGAGTTAATAAAATTGATATGTGTGCAAATGGCATTTATAAGTTGCACATTACCAATAGTGTGCTGAGTCCCACTCCAATAAAAAGCAGTCGCAAAGCTCTCATTGACTTCATGGCATTCAAGATGAAGCCCAACATCTAGCTGTGATTAAGTATGCAGTCTTGACAATTTGATGAAGAAAAGATAAAAAGCAATGATCCTATGGAGAACAAAGCTTCTTGCCTATTTATCAACAAATGCATTCAAAATCTTCTATCATTAAATTATACATCAATAATATTATAAAATGGAATGGGGAAAAAAAAAGTGTCAAACTAAAATCTTTGATGTAAAAACTTGTGCAAGATGATGAAAAGCAAAGCCCAATATAGCTGTCTAATAAAATCTGCTAGGTGTATAAAATGTATGTACCTTTTCTGTGCAATATGACTTTCTAATTACTGTTAAATCATTTATTCTGATAATTAACAATGGTTAAATAATGAACTTTAGCAAAATTGTGAAATATTCACTTAGAACACCTCTGCAGTTCTTATAGATTAGTATTATGAGACCAAAAGGTCAGTAAGGTTTTGAAAACATGTTCAGTCCATGTCAGCTGTATGGCAAATGCAAATTCATTTTTTAGAACCAATAATGTTATGGGCTATTGTTGTCAGAGGGATGTTATTATGGCCATAATACATTAGACAGCCATGTCTCTTGGATCTGCTTCTATTTCTTCAGAAATAGATCTATTTCTAGAGTTCAAGCAAACAGAAAGTAAGGGAATTACTTTTTTTTTTTTTTTTCTCAATATGGTGCATCATCTCAATTATTCTATTCACCTTATATCATTCTAATTCTGTAGACTTTAGTGGAATTCCTTGTGCGCAGTTTTTGAATAGATCTGTCATGGTATTTTTTTCATAGGTATTGTGTGTTACTCCTTGTTAGTCTTTACTCTTTGTTGGTCTTCTGAGAGTAACACATTTCTCTGTATGGGGTTAGTACTATGAAACTAAGATGTTCCAATGCTTGTTTTTGTTCTTTTTGAAGTTGCTGGTACTCACTGGTCTGCTCGCCAGCACAATGCTGTCAAGGTATACCAGGGCATGCTAATGCGCTTTAGGTAGATGGAGATGGGGACTATTGGAATTAATGACTACCTTCTTAATTGTAACTTTATGGATGGAAAAAATTATTTTTGTTATTTCAGGGTGTGCTCAGTCATGATATGTTTCCACACAATAAATCTTGGTATGTCACCAGCCAAAGTTTGTAGATACATGGCTAGTTATTTTAATAATTCAAGCAAATATAATTTTCTTTTTTTTTTTTTTTTTTTTTTGTGAAACAAACTACCACATACTGCAACTTTTCCAGACAACTGCCACATTTATTATGTATCAAGGTCATTCTTTATTGCACCAATCAAAAACTTTAAACAACAAAAACAAACAAACAAAAATAGTAAAACTGAATTATTCTGAATAGACTCTTTTTAATTATATGAACGTGATCCTATCTTTTAAAATTATATACCAGTGTGTCATGGTTACTTTTCAGTGTTTGCTTTTGAGGGGATAGAAAGAATTCTTCTTGCAGTGGAAAGCGGATCCAGAAAAAAACAGCACAAGAGAAAGGGGCAGAAATGCTGCGACCACCAGTCCTTCAGCAGGGAGGTCCAGGCCCACCAGAATGATGGTGTCTGCAACAGAGGGTGGCTTTCTCTCAGAATTCTTGAGAGATTTTGCAGCAGTTTCAGCAGGAGTTATCTGTCAGATTGTAAGGTTTATTTTATTCTATAAAGTTTATCTGAAAAATGAAAAATAACACAGATTTGTTTTCACTTCATTTTTCCTTCTCATCTTCTTTCTTCTCAGCCAAGCATGAACTTCAGCCTCTCTTTGTTTCTCACGAAAGGGTTAGAGCTGGTTTCCAGCAATTATTCTGAAGCAAAGCAGATCAGCATAGCAAAGTTAAAGCAATAAAAATAACAGTACAGACAGGAAAAAATATTGCATGATGGATTCTGATCTCCTGTGCTTCAGCATTAATCACAGTATTGATTTTAACAGGAATGACTTCTCAGCATACTGACTGAGTTGCTTTTTGTCCTTTTTATTTTACTGCGACTGATTAGTATCTGTCCTTCTGTGTCCAGTGCGGAACTATCCTCTGGAGAGAGTGCTTTCAGAAATACTTTTATTTTTTTCTCAGTAAAATAATTACTTGAAGAGATAAGATGACTCAGCTGGAGTTATTAGGGCTGGTGTTCCGTTTGGATTATTGGATTATTATGGAAAATTAAAAAAAAAAAAAAAGAAAAAGAAAAAGAAAAACTGATTTTGCTAAGAGGCCTGTTGCACTACATGCCCATAAACTGTAGATGGTTTCAGTTCAAACCATTCTGAAAAAAAATTGCAGCACAATATCAGGTTGTGGTACGTGTACTCCAGAACAGTGAGAAAGCTGCATAAGAAAAACAATGTACCAACAGGTCTGAAGGTAGAATTAAGACCTGGAGTTGATGAACAGAACAAGCAACTCTTTGTGATTAGCACACACTACAGTAAGATTATTTAAATTATTCTATTTTACTGGACATTTAATTTATATTTCTGTGCAGTAAATTAAATTCCATACTATCAACATTGTTGTACTTGTCTTTCTGCCACATGTAAATATGCAAATGTACACACAGTATGAACATGTGTATCTCCAGGCATAACACCATGTTTCTTCTCTTTGGCTCTATCAGTCTGCCCCTGTACAGCTACATCTTCGACCAGGCAGTTTCCTGGGAAGGAAACACTTTCCCTCAATAGTAAAGTCTCTTTTCTGTTCATTCATGATCCTTGTTAAGACTTTAGGGTTTTTTTAAAAGGATATTTCTAAGAAATATCAGTGTCTCAATTATTACTGACTTCAGTGGCGCTGCTCAGAACTTAGATTGTTCAAAATCTTTATACTTGAGATGTTCTTGAATAATCAAATACTGCTATCCAGACGTTTACATGCATGTCTATGTCCCTGATATTTCTCCATTCCCTGCACCTTCCTGCCTTGTGACAACACAGGTATTCACTGATCCAGTTCAGTGGACCCCCTGGGGATGGGTGGATGCCAAAGGCTGGGGGAGGCAGGACAAAGTCAGTGGCAGTACCAACTGAGTGCAAATCTATGGTATTGCAGGCAAGAGATATTTCTGTGAAAGCATGGCCTACTGATGTATATCAGTAAGTTTGTGTAAAAAGGCTTTTAAACCCTAAAAAGAACAGCAGGCACTGTTGCGCGCACACAGAGACTGTGCGTCGGTGGGAACTGGGAGAGTTGGGAGATCAAGTGCAGACAGCCTGTGGCTACCAGCATATTTTTGCCACTACCTCTTCTTTTAACATTTACATCTCTTTCTTTTAACACTTATATCTCTATGTTTAGCACTGAAGATTACTATGAAAGATAAAGTTCTTCATACATAACCTACTAACATTTCATGTTCCTCTGCTATAAGAATGATGACAACTGACTACAGAGTTGGACTTCACTACAACATATTTTCTCATTATTAAGGCTGCCCATCTTTGTTAGCTCTTCTACTGCCTAATCACCATTCTAAATATTCCTGCAAATGCATCTTGGCTTCCATGGACTGGTACTTTAACCTCTGGAAAACTATTTTTCTTGATCTAATGTGCAATTTTCATTCAATCAGGGGTGGCTGGGCTCGACTTTGTAACCTCTTGAATGCAATAAAATCACTAGAGTAATGCTTAATGACACACAGGGCTGAAAATATATTTTAAGATTTTCAGGGCTGTTACTTTCTCAATTTCAAATTTATCAGACAATTAAAAAAATAATTAAATATTCAGTCTCTGTTCAACTTAACAGAGATGCTGGGTCTACTTAACAGACTTTATTAGGCTCATGGGTCAAAACTAATTTGTTAAAACTACTTAATGCAAGAGATACTGTCCTGTATTACATCTATTTAGTGCTAGCCTACAAAGAAGCTCCATACCAGATTTCTAATTCAATGCTCACCAGTCTTTAGAACGTTGTTTCAATCCATTTTACTGAGTAAATTTGACTGTGGCAAAATCAAATAACAAAGACAAATTAGTTGCATCTTCTGTTAATCATTGATTATAAATTAGACATGCTAGCTCAACTGAAATGTCTCTGAGGATGTGAATATTAGAGTTAATTGTTTAATTTAGAAAAGAGCTAGAAAGTTTGTTTCCATTTGTACTGGTTGTAATCCTTTGAGATTAACATATTTGGACTCTTTACTTGATAAGTGACAGTCTTTCAAATACTGAGTCTTTTAGATGGACCACTGTTTAGAGAGTAAACGATACCTGGCCAGCAAATGTATTTGTTTCATTGTAATGTTGACTCTCATTTGTAGGTGTGTTTTCCTTGATCACTCTCCTTGCACAGAAAGATTACACAGTTTATCAATATTTGTAGAGCTATTTAGTAGGACCCGATTCAAGTAATTAAGTACAAGCTTAAGTCCAATCAAGTCAAATATATTAAAATTAAGCTTTAGTTTAAGAAGTTTCCTAGGAAACCAGAATGATTAACAAATCATCAGCCAACAGAAAAATACTTAAGCTTAAATACTATTTAAAAATATTCCAATCATTTATTTCAATCATCTTAAAAGCTGTGTAAAGGAAAGTTATCCTTCAGCTTTCTGTCAGTATAATGCCTAGCACAATAGAAATCAGGTTCTTGGCTTACAGTCCTGGGTGCTGCTATGTTATAAATAATTTAAAGCATCCCTGACATGATATGTTATCCTATAGCTCCTTCTTCAAAGACGTAGAGTCAGACCTGCTCCAATCTGCACATGACTGATGGAATGCAATAGTCTTGTTAGAAAGGCTACTGAATGCATGGTGATTATTCATCCTTAATATTTTAATGACGGGAGTGTTGGTCAAGTCTGAAAAAAATTGTGAAGAGACTTTAATGCAAAGATATGGTGATGATTTTTTTGATTCGAGCTCAGTCAGAGAAAGCAGAGAGTTGTGCATCAAAACGAGGACTAGCACCAATTTAGCATTGAACTGTTGGAGCAACCCTTTCCTTTGCCACTTCATATGAGAAAATTCTCTGAGAGATATTATTAAGAGCAGTTAGCTCTGTGAATCCCAGAGGAATAGTGTAAAAAAAAAAAGGTTGTAGACCTTGGAAAGGAGAACAGGCAGCAGCAAGAATCAAGAATATTATTTAAATAAGCTTTACCCCTTGGTAAATAGCAAAGTTTTCCCCTTCCCCTCAGCTATTTATGGCAATGTTTAGCTGGGTTTATGCTGCAGGTTGACATGTCTTCTGAGTGTGCTGGCCTGCCAAGAGGCATCATTTCTAACTTTTGACATTTTGCATCTCTATAAATGCCATATATTCTTTAAACAGCTGTATAATTTGGACAAAGAACGTTTGAAGCATCATTTATTTCTAATGTATAGCTTGAGGTATATACCATCCATTAAACCTGGGGAGGGGCTCAGGTGTTTGGTGGAAATTCAGCAAACCAGTGGATTTTACAGAACCAACCAATTCTGTTCATTCAATTGACGTAACATCTAGAATTTTTCAAATTACTTTTCTGTTTTGCAAAACACAGCTTCACTTTTATCATTGCATGTTAGGCTCAGCCCGTAGTGTAAAGGCAGATGTTGAAGCTAAACGAAATGTATTTTTGATCAGTTATGCAGGTCTCCGCCAGGCAAGGGAGAAACGCAGCCCCAGTGAGAGCGGACCGTGGCTGGGAGCAAGGAGTGGGCTGCTCTAGAGAGCCAGGAGCTGCGGGTGACAGCAAGGCCGGCTGCAATCAATAGCTCTCTATAAAAAATGCTGATACTGAGGTTTCCATGTAGAAGGCATTTAAGTGCATTATTTAAATGCTTTCATGCTTTCAGTAGATGCTCAAACTTAGGGTAAAGTTAAACTTTACCTTAAACATGTTAAACTTTATGCACAGATGCTTTTCTGAGCTGGTGCCTAAACCTGAGGGGAAAAAAAATTAAACAGTCCTTCTAATGGCAAAAAATACTGTCTTAATGAAATCAATACAAGCATTTATCTTGCCATTTCAAATTAGTAAAATGATCAGAATGAACAAGCAAGTTTAGAAAGTGTAACCTATCAGTGCAATGATAAATTGGACAGGCTTCAGAATATCTGGTCAGCCTTCCTGGTGATTTATGAATGTCAGAGGCTTAATAACAGAAAAAAAATTGGTTGAGTGTTTCTGTCTTGCTGTTCATGGTTGCTGTGCTCTGTATTTTAAAATAATTTGTGTAAGTATTTGTATCGATACTATAAAACTTTGAACTAAATACAGAGATAAATCTATGTTGATGTAATTTACCTCCATTTCTGGTTACTTTCCACATAAGTTACTCCAGTGCAAAAACCCATAAAGCCTTCCTATGTATTATTATTAATATTATACATTATTATTTATTATTATTTTTATATATATTAGTTTCACATTAATTTTTTCTTACACATATACTTCTTGAAACTTACTTTTCATTTTGGTACTCTAAACATCTTTAACAAAAGCAGAGGTATAAAGGATATCAAAATAAAGAATAGTGTAAAGGAGAGATGACATTGCGATTAGCCACATCTCCTCCAGTGTATGTACTACCATCCTCAAACAAAAAATTTGGTAAACTGGATATTAGCCAAGCTGTGAACAATACAAGTAAATAGAGTGGGAGATATCTCTGCATTTCTGATAGTGAATGTCCTCATTCCTGTACATTATTGAAGATTTAGTCAAAGAAGGTTTGATACTACTGTTTCTTTGCATACAACCTCTCTCTTTACTTCTGGAGAAATTCTTCAATGGTAGTTATGCAGTCCTAATATTTTTTGTATATAAATATTAATTTGATGTTAAGTGACAGGTAATTTATATTCAATCTATCATGGTGTATATCATTGCAATAGAAAGCAAAATGTTAGACAGTTAAACTAGATTATCTCTTTATAAACCTTGAAAAGGTGGGAAATTTTTTTTTTTTTAACATGTTAACATCAGAGAAGGATTAGGTGGGTTCATTTTCACCTGATGTAAAATTATACTAGCTGTTCTCTGTAGATTGGAAAATGTCAGTAGAATAATGCTGAACTCTGGAATGAATAACTATGTAATTACAGCTGTGAGACATAGTTTTTGCAACGTAAATGTTGCCAAATCAACACCAAAATGGGAGATAAATCTGGTGACAGTATATCTCCTTTCCTCCTTCTTAGATTTTGAGGATTTTATACAAAGTCTGTATTCTTTTTTAAGTATTCTTAGTAACCTAATATGTTCTGCCACACTGGTGCTTATGGAACTGAGATTGTTTCTATGGCATCCCAAAGATTGGCTGTGTATAATCATGCCACACCATAACAGGTCTGCATAAAAGGTGTCATTCTCATTTTCCTGTACAAAGTTTAAGCTGATCCCCTCCCTCCTCAGTAAATTAGACACTAAAGCCTTCAGGAAATCAAACTGAATAATCAAACACTTAATAAAAAATGCATCATAGTACGTCAGCCTATGTTATCAACTTGGAAAAAAAAAAACAGCATGAAATGCTCAGACAATAATGATTTTCATGAATATAAACATTAATGTTAACTTCAACCCCATTGTACTTTTGAGATGTTTAAAGCCTTTTACTAGATTAAGTTTTCTTCAAATCTTTCTGACAAACATTACTTCATAAAAAAATACAAGTTGATAAATGATTATGAATGAACCGATTATGAACATGAAGTGAAATTAGGTCATGTCAAAGATATCTGTAACATGCACATTTGTAAATATATCACAGTCTCATCACTGCCACTGATAGGTCCCACTAAACAAGGTGACTCTAAGTCTTCCTGCCCCATTTGCAATCATTTGTCTTAAACCAGATAAAGAGCAAGACATAATCTTGCAAAATGTTTTTTAGCTTACTTTTGAATAGAAGAATCCGTATTTCTTCCAGAAATGAAGAAAAGGTCAAACTATTTAGAATTTTAGATAATGGTTCATATTTAAAAAAAAATCAACTTTGAAAATGAAAAATGTAATTTAAATTATAGGAAAGTGATTACGCTATTGCCATTGACAGAAATTTCATATATATGAATAATACATTATTATATACATATATAAAAATCTCTTTAAACTATCATTCTTTAAGGTTTTGACTTATGTTCCCATTATTTTGGAACATTTATGAAAGTATTACAACCTTATCCAGTATGTAGCACATAACACAAGAAACCATGATGCTGTTTTGGGAGAGTGTGAGAAATTGCTGTAGAATTAACACATCTGATATCCTGTATAAGACTTTTACATCCAGCCCATCCCATGGTGATCCATAGCCTTCACTGATCTGTGGATAGCAACAGTGAACAAACAACATGGCATTTTAATTTGCCTTTTCATTTACGATTTTCAATGGTGATGGTCAGCCTTGAAAAAAATGAAAAATCTTTATGTATGACTCATGCTGGAAGATCATCTTTAATTTCTTCATCTTTGTTCAAGCCAAATTCCCGAAGGTGTCCCTGGAAGCTTCCTCCTAGTAAGGATCTAAAATTGCAGTGAGTATGCCCACATGTCATATTCAATATTGTGCTAACTTTAATGTAGTATTTTATAGAAAAGCTTTTTTACAGGACGTCATTTGTTTAATGTGATAAAACATTAAATTAATACTCTGCTCTTCAAAATTTATTTTACTACTGTTTTTTCTTTAAAAAACATTGTCACTTTGCAGTGACTTGCAGAACTTGAGGCATCTAGCTTGGCACATACGTTTAAGATGCCCAAATATCAGTTGCCATCAAATGACTGGTGGTAAATGTTCCTCTGAAAATACTTATTTTACAAGGAAAGAGAACGGTACAGGTGTAAATTTTATTCTGTGATGAATTGTTTGTTGTACCTGACAGCACTTTCAGATGTCTGTGAAGCAGCCTGTTATAGCAATAATGCCAATGACAATCTGAAGTGAACGGGTACACCATAAAAGTACTAATAAAGTTCCCCTATATTCATTAATGTAGCTTGTAATAGACCAGTTAGAAGACAATTTGTTCTTTCTTTCATGCAAATAGTTCTATTAATGGAGCAAAGAGAATAATGAAAATGTAAAAGGTACACTAAAACATTCTGATGAATATATGGGCTGAAGTGGTGTTTCCATGGCTGAAACACTGCGAGGAAACAGAACACTAATGTGCTCAGTATTACCATTGCTATGAATCAGTTCAGCACTCAGTCCGGACTGTTTTAGGTATTTAGCAAAAAAGGTAGCATTGCCAACAAAATTGTTTCCATTGTTACTACACAAATTGCTACACAAAACTACAAACACTGTTCCACTGTTAGATACACAAATGATAGGAGGATTAATAAAGAAACAAATGCACGTGTAGTGCAAATGGGTCTTAGTTCCATTCAGCTCCATGAATTTGTACCAACTTAGAGGAAGGGAGGGTTTGACACCATCTTTTGTTGTTGACTGAGGATATGTTCACCACATATTTCAGATTCTCTAGGAATTTAACTCAGATATTTTATCTATCCAAAGCTAGGAGCCTGAGTAGACTTCACAGGAAAGACAGGTATCTGCATACAGGGATTCAAAATACCCTTTTGAGATACCAGAAGTTAAACCGCACGAAGATCCTACGGTTACAGGTTTCAGAAATGTTAAAGTTGACAAAGAATATTCCAGTCTCTAACCCAGCAGATCATTGAAGCTTTTACTTATCTTTGAATATAATTGTAAAGTAATCATTCTGAGTCTTTCCATTGTGAATTTATTAGTTGTGAAAAGGAAGCCTATTGGAGCAGTTATATCTGTGTTTAATATAATTAACATATACACTGATCTGGAAATGGATTTGTATACATAATGTTAAGCTCATCAGATTTAACAGAAATATTCATATACTTAAAATTCAGCACTCACTTTATTATCTAGCTAAATCAGGATTAAACAAACAAATCAAAGTCTAGGTTCTTACTGACTAGGTAAGTTTTGTTCAGAGCTGTACTGTCAGCACTCAAACTACTTGAAAGGCTTTGAGAGTATCATTAACCATAGAAATTAAATAAAAATAACTTTTTGTGGTGCTCCTAATGTTACTATTATATATTATGTGACTAATCAGCTCATCAGGCTATGCCATTACGGAAAGGGGTCTTACACAGCTAAAGTTCTCAAACTGTGATAGAATTGTTCAGTCTGATATCAAAAACACACAAAAATATTGTGCAGAAAAGTAAACCTTTGCTCTGTGATTTCTTTCCAAGAGATAAATAGAGAAGCACTGGTGGTTCTCTAAAGGAGCTGTATCGTCTGCTTATTCTGTAGAAGGACTTGATACAGCATGGTATCTCAGAAATTGCATTAGAAATTTAGCACCCAGTGATCTCAAACTACTTGGAGAAATAAATTCCTAAGCATGCCAGTTTCTCCTGTCTTTTTATTACTATTATTAGTTTTTATCATTTCCCCTTTTGCAGCTCTGCCAACTCTCTGGAAGGGTTCTCTTCTGTGAGTCCTTCAGGAGGAACTCCCCCTTTGAGGGCTGAGCTTCTCTGCCATGCACACGTTGAAGCCTTGCAGCTGCGTTTACACATCAAGGATATGTTCAGAACTTTCTCCCTCGGCCCTTGTAGAATATAAGACAATTTACTAGGAAAAAGCAAACAAGCTTTTTACCTTTTTTTTTTTTTTTTTTTTAAATAATTATTATATTCTTTGCCCTAGAAGGAAAAGCCCTATGGAGATATTATCACTTCCTATTATATCTGATGGTTCTTAGAGTGATTTCTATAGACTCCTATTACAGTTTCATAGCGTCCTATTGATTTTGTTTCTCTTAAGGGCTTTCACACCAAAAGATTGTATATAATAAAAGGACAATAAAAGAAATTGCTAAGAACTAAGGATTATTATTCTCTGTGTTTACTGTTGTTCCAACTATATGATAAAAAAGGGCTGAAGCAGTGTGCTTATAACTACTGGGATTTGTAGTTTGTCCTGTGTAAATGTATGCTGACCTCCAACTGTCTGAGATGGCAAAATCAATAATAAGAAATCCACCCACCATTTATGATACTGAAATTGTTATGCAGGATATATATTAAGAGAGAACGTTTCATCTACAGAGTGTACTGCATCATGTTATATATCTGTACTTTCTTGGAAGCACCTATCATATCAGTGTGGATATTATATTACTCCAGCATAATAGCATTGCACTGGCAATCCAAATTCAGTATTTTTTTTTCTTATAGGCTGTATTTATGACCAAAATAGCCACAATTTTCTTCACATAAAATATTAAGTGTAATCTAATCTTTCTCTTCCTGACAGAAGAATATTGTAATTCTATTCAGTCTTCAGACATTCTTTAAAAAGACTAATGATGGAATTTTGGAAAAAAATACAATCAATTCTTGTAGAAGTAAAACTGATCAATGATTTCTCAGTCATGAAAATAATTGCACAATTGTAACAAATATTACAGCCACTCTTTCAAGCTTTTTTTAGTCACATGAGTAATTCTTACTCAAGTAAGATAGTTCATTGAATTTAGACTATCATCAGTCTTTGATGTAATCAAGATAATTTTGTGTTTCTTTTGCAGCAAAATCTTGTTAGATAAGAATACCTTGAAAACTCTTTCCATTTTTATATTGTATTGATGATTGATGGTATTGATGAAACTTTAACTTCCCCAATGTCACATGAAGTTACAGACTTAAAAGTGGTACCATTCACTCATCTGTAAAACTCAAGTTGACATCAGTGACACCAAGAAAAAAAGCCTGTCATAGGAATGCAGATTCTGAAAATTGGTGAACACCTACAAGACCAGTTGATCCAGCTTCTCTAATAATCACACAATGAGCAAATAATTCAAAATAAATAGATATTTTGAAAATATTTTTAGTATGTAGCTAAAGTTTCTGACAATATGCCTTTCTTTTTTGAGAAATGCATTAAATTTTGTTATGATTCATGTGACCTTGCAACATCTACACAGCTAAGGAACGTGCAAAGCAATTAAATAATACACTGAAATACTAACAAAAGAATAAAATATTCAGTTAAAAGAAAGTCCTATATTTACCTACAAAACTACCAAATTTAACCCCCTGTGGTTATTAAAACATTATGATATACACAAAAGATGCCTCTTCAATTCTTCAGAATATGAAGTGCAGATAATTTAGTTTCAGACTTCAGTATCCAGGGGAAGAAAGAAAAAAGTAGAGTGGAGTAACAAGAAAATGACCTCATTTACTGACATAGAAATGCACTGTTTACCCTTTGATGTAAAGAATCTCCTCCTTCCTTCAAATGAGGACATATTTTTTTCCAGGTTTATGGAGACAGAGAAGTATAAAGTGAGCAGAAAATTAAGATATTACATAATGGAGGGGAAAAAAAAAAAAAAAAGACAGTTTCATAAAAAGAGCTTCTGATTTAAAAAGTTTAATTCAGTTTAGGTATTTTCTCAAAAAAATATCCTTGGATTATTAGTTTCTGAGGGCCTATTGTGGCCTATAAGTAAGGCATAACTCAGTTCAAGAATCAGAGGCCTTGAGACAATGTTGCTACAGATTCGGCTTGCTTTCTTCCTCTCATGCTCTCTCCTTTTTTTTTTTTTTTAATTGGGTAATTGAATGCATGCTATAACCAAACCAGTATAAAAGGTCAGAACATGAATTAGTCTCCTCTTGGGACACTTTACCATGTGTCCTTGCAGCTCTTAAGGACATCTCCACTATTTTTAAAGAAATAGACTGCAAACCTGGGCATCGACCATTTATTTTCAGTTGAATCTGCCTCCTTGGCTTGTCCTCCACAGCACAACAGGAAACCCAGGCAGCCATTAGCCTACAAAGGAACTCTGATAAATAATGTTTGCTGAATTTGCTTGTTGTAAGTGCGCAGTGTGTAATGAATAAACTGTACAGAAAGGGAAACCTTTAGAAATGAAGATTAAAATATGGCCTAAGGTTAATGATATATTATCCAAAGTTTCTTTTCTTCTATTAAGGCATATCTTGGCTTACATGCACTGTAGTTATTGAAATTATAATAGAAGAAAATATTTCAGAAGAAGAATTATTGCCAATATTTAAATTTAGAGAGAATATGAAGTATAACATGCAATTTAAAACTCATTAAAGTTATCTTACTAGTTATTTCTTTAACAAAAGGATTTGGGCTGGATTAATTATATCATGACCAACTCAGTAGAGGCCAATGCAATGTTTTGCTGACATTGTCCTTTATACTTACATTGTAACTCTTGACTTCTGCTGTTCTCTATTCATCCTCTCTTCAAGTTTTTACTTTGAATCTTTGTCTTCATTTGTGTATGTAAAAATGTCTGTAGGTAAGAACAGACTCATGACTATAACCTTCCTTTGTAGGAAAGAGGTCTGAGAAAGGCAACACATTTTTATTTGCTAATATATTATTCATTACAAGAGCGCTTCTTCGTGTACAAAGATCCACATGGACTCATGAAATCTGCGCCACTACTTGCATTAGAGCCCTGTCTTGTGGATTGGGTTAAGATGTGGAATTCTGTGAGTATCAGAAGGGCTTTGAACAAGGTAAGCATCCTTGTTAATGGGTTTTATTGGATTGCCTGAATGCAGTTCAGCTGCTCTTGATCTTCTTGCATTCCAGATGGTCTACCAGAGACAGAGGAAACTTAAGTCATAAGTGCTACAAACAGAAGGGCAGGAGGGGAAGGGGTTTGACTAGCTCTGAAAGTAACTTGATTCAGTTTCCAGCCAAATCAGTAAAAAAATTGGTATTTTTTTCACATAGTTGAAGTCATCAACACTACAGTAAGTGAGAAAAAAGAAGAAAAAAAAGATCCTGACTTCAATGAGAGGATTAAGCCCTTGATCTTAACTTTTAGTCTTGGCCTGAATGACTGAAAAAAATCCAGTGCCAGATGCAGACAGAGCCCCATCCTCAGTCGGTGCTTTGCAATGCTGAAAGCATGTAAAGTGTCTGGCCTTTTGAGCATAACTAAACTCTTGAGAGACTAAGAAAATGGGAACTGGACTGGGACACTGAAAATGTTTAAAAGTGTTTAAAGAAGGCATCAAAATGTGTACTGTGAGCTTTAAATCACTTTTGAACACAGACATGTAATTGTACAACAAAATGTATAGAAACTCAAAAATATCTTGGTTTGTAATTTTGTGCAGGTATTTTGAAAAAGCAATATATGTGTTGTCTTCTATTGTTAACAACATTGATGGTTACAAGGTAAATTATATGTGATACAAAAATTTACGTGAAGACTGAATACAATTACTATTCAGCACGTTGACCAAGCATTACAAAAAAAAATCGCTAAGCAAACTGTATTGAACATCTGTCTCAAAAATGTTTAAATCAATAGTAAAAGCAAACTTTATTTGGCTTGTAGTCACAGTCTAATTCCATTCCCAAATTTTCCACAGGCTAAGTAATTACAATTAACCAGTGATTAATGCTTTAACTAATAAGAATTTTGTTGAGGAACTGAATATACAATGTTTTCCCAAAATCATGGGGAAAAGCAGGTTAAAGGAATATTTCACAGACATAGCTATAGACAGATACATAGCAGAAAATGTATTGGTATTTGATAACTTCTGAAATTTTTCTTGCATTTGATTTATGGCTTTAGAGTGTACATTTTTAGTTTAATAGTTTTTTAAAATTTCCTGCTCAAAGACAAAATTATTTTCTCATTATCTGGGAGTAAATCAGAGGCAGTTCTATCCTGAGCAGATGGGAGAAGAAATTTTCTTCTTCAGAAGTATTTCCTATACTAACTTATGTCTTCTATTTTTTGATTATGCAACTTTATTTCACTTTAAACAATATTTATTCTATACAACTATAGTTCCTTGATCTTTTTTTTTACTAAAAGTATTCTCATGCAACACTTGCAACACCCTAATAACACAATAATTTCTTTTAAAATAAAGCCAAGAGTCTTCAGATTCAGATAAAAGCAAAATATAGAAATCTCAGAATTTTTTACATCATGGTCATCCAATTTGTAATTGTAGATTACAAAGGAAAAGTCATTTTAAATAATGGATAGAGATATTACAGTGCATTTGGCCTTACGAAAATCATAAGGGTTTTAATTCTTTTCTTTCTTTTTATTTGCATAGTTTCATCAGAATCAAGGAATTCTTACAAAATGTATCGGTTTTCAGAAATCAACATTCTTTTTCAACAAAAAAAACCATTCCTGTTAAAAACACAGACTCTGCTACTTTCCTATACCACATTTCCTGTAATAATTGGCTTTACTGTCTTCCAGATAAATAAACCACTCCTGGATTTTAAATAAACACCCAGGCTGGTAGTTTACCTGATCTGCCAGTTACCTTTGATTCTCTTGCTACTTGCAAAAAAAAAAATTATTTATCCAAGCGTGATGGACATAGGAAGGAAACTCATTATAAAGATTACTGAGAATCTCTGCCGTTTAAAAAAGAAAATCGGGGAGCTAGCCATATAGCCCTTATCTCTATTTCAGAGATACAATTTCAGATTTTGCCATTTAATTATATGAGGAATCAAGAAATGACGAAGTTCTAGGAGGTGAGTGAGGGACTTACTATACCTGTAACCTGTAACATTTTATATTTGTACCCATGTGCTGTTTGGATATGATTAACTCCAAAATATATTACAGCTGCATCCCAGCTCCCTGTTGGAGGATTCTGTCCTACTCCCTGCCTCATTTTCCTTGCAGTCTGGCTTTCCTTGGCCAGACCTGGGCCAGTGGAGCAGGGAGCTCCACTACATACACACGGACTTGGACAGGCACAGATACAAAGCAAAGGAGGTGAAATATCCTGACGCTGGTGACTGAAGTCAACTTGCAATAAGTCCTTAGAAAATTTCCCAAGGAACCTCAAGGACTTAATGCAACTCTGCCCAGTCCATCATCTCCAGGAGTCCTCAATGTAATGTGGCTTTTTGTTACTGGAGTTAGTCAGGCATACATAACTGAACTAAAAGAAAAAATGTGTGGATTAAGCTCTGTGACCTTTGTTACGCAGGAGATTAGATGAAATTAGACCTTGCATGTGCAAACTGTGTGTACAGATAGAGTATGTGGTAACAAAATAACAATTTCCAGTGGTGTGGAAGGTTTTCCTAGTCCAAATACCAAATTTGTTTCTTCTTCTTCTTCTTTTTTTTTTTTTTTTGGTTAGTTAGTTTGTTTTTATTATTATTTTGGAGCCTACTATTACTTTTGAAATAGTTAATAGGTTTAACATTTTAAGTTCAGTGGTTGCTTAATATTAAATACATTTTTTTTTTTTTTTTTAAGAAAAAAATATTCTGGGCATACTTTGAAAGTTTAATCAGTATTCTAACAAGTTTCCAGTTTGCTGATTCTTCTGTTGCAGAATAGCTTGCACTGGAGAACTTAAAAAGCATCTCTAATTTCTGTTACTGTCAAAGACTGGATGGGTCCAACATTTCACTTTGAAATTATGTTCTTCTTATGAACGGCTTATTAGGCAATTATATGTGCTGTTTAAGCTAGAACTAGCTAGAAATTGAAATAAAATTATTTTTGAAAGACTCAGTGGTGGTTCTTGTTGAAAGACAGTTATGACTGTGCGGCTGTCAGATAGGGTTTGGAATAATGAGACACACAGGTAATCAGCATGAACTGCCAGGAACATTTTTTCCATGATTTCATTCCAAGGAGACCTGATTAGAAAAAATATTGTGCTTATTACTTTTGAACGAGCATTTTAAGTAGGCCTGGCTAAAAAGAGGATTGCATGTGGCGTGGCTATTTCAGGCATCTATAAACTGTAAAATCTAAGTAACTAGAGAGATTAAAATTGCTATATCAAGGATTATCATTTCAGCAGGCCAGTTAACCAAATGTTTTTATTACTTACAACTTAAATGTGCTAATCCCAAGTTTTGAAAACATTCTAGTTGCAATTGGCTCCAATGTTGGTGAAACAGTCATACAAATTAAATATGGGGAATAGATATCATGACGTGATTTCCATAATACCTGTACAGGCTGGTGCTTTCTTGTATATTCTAAAATGTTCAGTCTGCTCTTTGGTTATATTTTTTCTTATTTACAAGGCTCCCTTCATCTAAGTGGACCACAAAACAATCTGCAAACCCACCATACACAGTAATTCTACTTTTTCTGATTTATTAGGAAGTTCTTGTTAACTTTGGGAACACATAAAACTGATTAACATAAAACTGAACTGAATAACAACAACAGCAAAAAAGACATCTGAGTCTGCAATACTGTGAATAGCCTATTTTAGCATGAAGTAGGGAAATAATATAGAGTAATATGTCTCTGCAACCTCTTGTTCCCGGTACCACTTGCATTGCAGTAGAGCTCACAAGTCCTAAAAGAATTCTAAAATAGAAACAGAGAGTGAGAGAAGAATTTTTGCAAAAATATGCAATGATTTAAGCAAGGAAAAGCAGATCATTAACAGAACTGGAGGAATAGCTGGGATCTCTTAATTCAGCATCCATTGCCCTGAGCACTGCATCAGGACATCTTGGTCTACAGATGTTATGATTGAGATGTGATTCAACTCATGCTGCTGCAGGAATGAAGAGCCATTGCTCTTTTGATACGGAATGTTTTAGAAAAGCACTGAAAGTGTTTTCATTGCTTTTTCTGTGTGTGTGAAAATGGAGTAAATGGTCAAAAAATTGAAGTATGGCTAACTCTAAGCCAATGATTAAGATTGTCTTAGAAGATGAGATTTTTACAACTGTATAAAATGCAGTGTAGTCTCTCTGTTGTCCATTTTGCATTACTGAAGTTTTTCCAGGTAGCCACCAGATACAGCTTTATTACTACAGTAGATGTAGCCTATAGGCAAATATAAATTGCACTGATGCAAGTAAGAATGATATCTGATTATTCTCTTTTGATGCTGAAAAGAAATAAAAGCATGATAGGTGGCATCACAGAGCTCCCACAGATTCTCTTGAAGGGGCAAAGAAGTCGGTGACAACTCTGGAAACACAAAGCTGAGCTATAAAGCCCTATCTGTTCTTAAATCTCTGGATGTAACTCAACAACGCTTTTAAAGCTGAAGTTGCAATTATGAGCTAAAACAGATGTTCAACTTTAGCTATCTGGAATTGTGAAAAGAAATACCGTCATTCATTCTAAGACATAGTAATATGCCAAAGTTGAAGAACATTTATTTGGTAATCTCCTATATGTTTCCTGATTAGTTTAAGCTGAATAAACTCAACAGACCAGCATTAGTTACAAGCCAACAAAGTGTCAGTTGCCTGGAGCATCATATGGTTAATGGATTATAAAATAACTCTCAATAGGTAAATCTGTTGTCATTCCACATTTTGTCTGAAAAACTTAGTAATGCTGTTGGTAAGCCTGAGCTGCTCTTAATACAAAAATGCATTTAAAAATGCTGGACCAGACCATGGAGGAAGGTAGGAAGAGTTAGCTGACCTCCCCTCAGTACAGGAGAGTTATTTTACCCCGTGATCTATATGTAACAGCATTTTAAGACCCCCAGCTTCCCAATGCACCAACTATATGAGTTGTGCTCTGCTTGTGCAAATGAGCAAGACCAAAATAAATAAATAAATAAACAAACAAACAGAAGAAAACACCTTGCAGCAGCCAGATACAGGTAGGACTATATGAACATAAAAGCCCCATAAAATGGTATCAGTGTCCTGAAACAGACAGATTAGCTAAACATGAGTGCTGTGTTCTTGAGCGAGCGCACACATCGAGGCGCGAGGAGGAATGCTGACATCTAGTGTTTTCTACTTAAATTCTCTGCTTATACTCTTAAGGAGCAGAAGGGTCTGGACTTGGTTGTAGCCCCTGGGCTCAGAGAGCACAAAGTGCAAGGCTCCACGGCATAAATTTGATATGGGGGTTGCAGAAGTTGCACACTTGAAATTCCTCATCTCTGGTGCCTGTTCATATTAGTTACGTTTTTAGTATACCTATCCTTTTGCACACTGAGGCAAAGCAGACTGCAGGGGGAGCTGCTTTTGGACATTTATTTTCTCCTTCCCTGCTATTCCTATTTTCTTGAACCAAGATGCAGTTTTTAAAATCAAGATCATCAATCAATGCAAACAAAAGCCAGCAACAGACACTAGGAAAAGTTTTGCCTTTCTGCCTCGCTTCCCTAAAACCAACAACAATCAAATTTAACTATATTTGCTTTACATGCAAAACAAAAAAAAAAGCTGGAAAAGAGTGCTTTCACAGATATTGAGGAGGCAGTAAGAGCACATAAATATTGAATGTCCTCACTGTGATTGTCATTGTGCTTCCTTTTAACCAAACATAATTCTTCTATAATACTTTCATTGGAGAATATGTTTTGCCTCCCTACGCAAGTTCATTCTCTTTACTCTGTCTATTTACAGTTTGTGCATGCTGTCTGATTATGTTAGGACTGTCATTCTGTGCTGTCATTATTATCTGGATTGTTTTGTTAGCTCTGTTGCTGTTAGACTCATTACTTTCAGCCTGCTAAATGTCCTGACCTAGATTTGATTGCCTACCAGGTGACTCATTATTTAAATTAACTGTTAGATCTACATCAGGCATTACAATCTAATTCCTTGAATTAGATTGCCTGCTGATTCTTCCTCTCTAAATGATTGATAGTTTGAATGATTGTCATTTATGAAAAAAAAAAAAAGGCCTTTATATATGAATCAGTATTTAACTATTACTTTTCTTTTATAGCTTCAGACTGAAATTTGTTTTTTAGGCATAAAATAGATGTAGGGGTGTGGACTATAGAGACTTTATAGTAGAAAACACTGAGAATTTAATATTATGCTTGTAATAACCTTTACTTTAATCTCCTAGAAAGACAATGTTTGGCTACAGTTGAGGCTGTCTTTACCTCTATTGCAGATACTTTGACACACCAGCTGCCGGGAAAGCTTTGTGCTAACTGCAAGAGGAGATAGTAACTTCGCTGAACATCTCATGCAATCTAAAGGTTACATTGAGAATGTCTTTTTTGCAGTGATGGATGACTGCCCTCACGAAGTGTATCATTATTTTGTGGGGACAACTAGTGCTAGTACAGCTCATCAATGAGAATAACTGGTTCACAATCTGTCTCTCAAAGATAAGACATGAAAAGGACATAGACCTCGGAAATGACTCCCAATCTGTTACCTTAACCATAAGACCATCTTGGTGAGGATAGCAGCTTTTCTTAATGTATTTCTCTAGAGAAGGCACTTTGCATAAAGAAAGGAACTATTTAAAAAAAAACTTTGTAATCATTACCCTCTATAAAATAATTTTAAAATGCACGATTCTCTTACCACTAGAATTAATATTGTTTCCAGCTGACAGTTGGTTTTGACACCACAAGGTCAACTGTTAAATTGCTGCAGTCACACTAAGCTCTAAGCCTGTTAGTGTTTTGCAGGAGTGGAGTTCCTCCCCTGGAGTTTCTGCTTTTACAGTGGTAGGGATGGTCTCCTTGTCTATTTGCTAGCAGTTGTTCTACCTCTTCTTTTTCCCTAGAGCATTTATTCTCTTGGTTTTAGTTTGACAGTTTTGAGTGAGGTTAGAAGAGTTCATCTTGTTTACAGCTCCTCTGGAAAAAGTAATGTATGTATATATTCATGTGCTAAACATATAAAAGGCTGGTATGTTGGGGATAGTTTGCTCATTTTCTCATTGCAAGTTTTGTCTCTGGACATTGTCATAAGACCCAGAGAAAAGAGGTAACGGTAGTTTAATTTTTGTAGCTGAATGTGTAAAAAGAGCAGAACTCATCGCCACCGCAAGGCTAATGGGAAGCCCCCAGCGCTGCAGACCGCCGGCTCCTGTTGCACAAGATGAGGGTAAGTGTGGAGCAGGCACGCAGTCAGGTTCACTGCTGGATAGTCTCAGCTCAGTGAACATGCAATCATGGCCTAATTGTAATCAAATGAGTAATCCAGGCCCCAATCCATAAAACACATAAGTGTATAATTAACATTAAGCAAGTGCCTAGTCCTATTAGACTTAATAGAAGATAAGCATGGTCTAATGTTAAGCATATACTTGGTTGAATCAGGAACTCTCCAATCTCCATATACTTCAGAGCCTCAAACTTGAAAATCTGAGAGTGTATAAAGGGTTTTGCTTGTGTGTGAACTCTAACAGATAGCAAAACCTGGAGTATATGAGGAATTTATGAGAAGTGTATGTGTATATCAGAAGATATATATAAACAGAACAACAATAAAATCAAACAAAACAAACAAACAACAAAAACAAACAAAAGCAGTGCATTTAAGCTAACTTAAATCTCCTGGGGAGTACAAGTCAGTGCACAAAGTACTTCTGTTAATTTTTGTTGCATATGAAGGGTAAGAAAGTGTAGGATGTTGCTTCTGCTTGCTAAGGCAAGAACGATTATTGTACTGGTAGCAGATCTGCTCTGTGGGAAAGGAGCTACTCATAACACTAAGGACTGGTGTGCACAAAGCCCTTGGTGGCCAGAGGATGGTCCCCAGCAGCAAATAAGCAGCCTGTGTCCATAGGAGCTTGCACAATCTGATTCAATACCACCTCGTCAACTCCAGCTTCCAAAGAGGGGCCAGACAGCCTTTGTACTTCAGCATTTACATTGCTGGCTTTCAAAATTACCTGTTATTGAAAAACTATATGGGTATTAAACCAGGTAGAAATTACAGGGAAAAAAAACAGGGAAAACAGAGTGGGAGGGAATGGGAACTTGTATCAGCTCAGTCGAGAATACAAGAATATGTGCTAGCTACTGATTGCAGAAGCACATAAACTATCAAACTGTTCTGCACAACCAGGGTAAAGTCTGCGGAATTAAACATTAATGCTAAGCTGCTTAAGATGAACACTGTGACTCCAGACTGTGTACAGTAGAAGGGTTGACAGAAGACTAATTTCTAAAGGGGAAAATGTTTTAAAAATTAAGCATAGCCATCAATAAATCAGCCAAGCTCGAAATAAAAATAGGGGTTTGGATATATTCTGACATTTGAATATAATATAGCTATAAGAATAAAGGTCTTACAGAACTATGTTCTAAAGTAGTCAACTATTTCTAACAGTTAATGTCTTTATTCTGGAGATTGTCTTTAAAGAATTGTAACCAATGGTATAGTTCATGGATTTGTATCAGACTTCATATGGTACTAACACTACAATAATCATTTCTCTTAGAATATATATATAACAGTGCAGATCTTCAGAGTGCTTTACCAGCATTATTTAATGACATGCACAATAGCCCTTTGAGGTAAGTATTGTGGAGATGGAAAAGCTGAGACATGGAAAGATATTTCTTAAAGCTATTTTGTGAATAAGCGGAAGGGTGAGAATTAGAATTTAAGAGGACTTAGTTCCCCCAAATGACTAGGGATCACTTCTGTACAATGGTTTTCAAATGTGATTAAACTATTAAAATGCTTTCATTCAAAATGCAAATAACATGTGGGCTCTAGCCCACTCTAATGTCTTTGGCCTAATCTACCTCTTTTCACCACTGAGGGCTAGATCCTCAAAGAGGCTTTGTAATCTGCCCCCTTTTAGCGAAGTGCTTACATCAATAAGACTACACACATACAAATTTTAAGCATATGCATTAACGCCTCTGTGGATTAAAGCCATGTGGTTCAGCAACTTAAAAGACTGAGTTTTAAATTTACATTTTAGTGTCATATACTGCTTAAGACAATTACTTTTTTAATAGGAAAGGCATTGTTTCCAACAAACTTAGTCCAGCGTAAAATTGAAGATCTTTTTGCTCATGGGCTCATCCTGTAGCACCAAATCTGTTCCCTGCTTGGTTGCTACTTTGGTAACGCACAGGTATTTCAGGGCATCACGCAGCCAAAAGCCACCTCTACAGCCCTTTTCCACCTGCACCAAGCTCTGCCCTGGAGGACTGGGGAAATTCCTGAAGTCTCTGGTTTTCAGGGAATTACACCCGAGTTGATGCAACTGTTCACTCAAAGCCTTACAGGGTGATTGTTGGGGCTCTTCTTTTTACAGATAACAACAAAAGCAAAGCAAGGGTAGGATGATTAGTTTTAGATACCACGCAATTTCCCTTTTTTCACATTTATGCACCTTGACTTCAGGTCATATCTCACTGTAATAATGAATCATATCCATATATATGTTATTAACTTATGTATTTTCACAAGTAAAATGTTTTCATTGCTATTCTACAGTTAACCGACTAATATGGCAACTGTATATCAAATATCAGCATCTCTTAAGCAGTTATCAACACTGTATCTAAGTAAGCACATGAACTCCAGCAGACAATGGGAACTGCCTGCAAGGCAGTCAGTTCTGTGCCTTAAGTTTCAATTACAGCAAGCAGATATTTGCTGTTTTGCTTGAATTGTGTTTTTAATCATAAACTGCTGCATTTGATTATGAGTTTTGTCTTTCTTCTTCTCTCTGGAAATGAAATGGTGAAGAACTGTGCCTTTCCATCTGACTCCCAACTTAAGGAATGATTCTCTTATTTCCTCTCTTGGTGAGAATTTTTCCAAGCTTGTAGCTTGCTTTCAAGAAGACTATACTTAAAAACTGCAATACTTTTTGGCTCCCAATGCAAGATGTCCCAAATGTGACAAACCTGGCATACAGGCTGACAGTAGCTGTCTTCAGCTCTCCATGGAGATAAAACTAAGATAACATGGAATCATTCTGCTTTTCAATCAGAGATGAAAAATGTGATTCAACAGCACATGAATTTGTTCACTTCAGGGATGATTTTATTCACTGGCTCATCTAGAGGATGTTCAGCTGTGTTGGAATTTGCAAGTTTCTTGTTTAATATTCAGCAATCTTAACATTCAGTAAACTGTAGTCTAATTTATGGTTATTAGTATGGCTGCTTTTGTGAATAGATCCTGAGTTAAGTGGGCTCCTTGAGAACTTGTGTAGGTGGTATTTACAATGATCCTTACAGTAATCACTAATATTTGATTTTGAAAAACAACTATGTCTCTCTTTTGATCAGGGTTTCATGTGTTTAAAAGGAACTGTGTTTCCATGTTAAATGCAAAATGATTGCTTTTGACTGATGAAGAGCATTTTTTTTCTGTTTTGTGGTAAATTCTTTGTACATGAAATAAGTTCCAAATCAAAGTGGAAAAAATGCAAAAGTTCAAGAGAAAAAAAAAAAAACAAAAACAAGAATATTTAGCTGGAAACCATCAGAGAGTATTACTAGTGTACTTGAAAATACATTAATAATATTATTCTGATGTATTCTATTTATATTTCAATATTGTACTAAAATTTCTCTGTACAGAATAGGTTAGTTCTTTTATAGACCTCTCTATAAGTCTGATGGGGTCCTGTTTATCCTGACTTTCACAATCTGGAAGAGAGTGATCAGCAGTAATATTTTGGAGGTGGAAACTCCTCTCCTGGGACCTTCACATGTGACCTGCCATATGGTCGTCTGTCCAGATGATCGCTGTGCTGTTCTCAGACACAGTCAGGATTTCAGGATATCAGTTTCCCCGTAGAAAGAGCTCTCCTATATCTCCTCCAGTACAGGAATGTAAGAAGAAAAAGTGACCAGCATCTCTTACAGCTAGATTCTCACTTTTCTGCACATTACACACATTTATAGTAAGCTCTGGACAATGTCTGCTCATGGAGATGAGGTTCTCTGAATGATTCTCTGGGATGTTCCCAGGTGCAGGCCCTAATTATGTTAGGTATAGCTCTACCTACCTCTGGTTACACAGAAATTAGTGGAAATGCTTCCAGTTTTCCATGCCCCAGCTCTGTTTTTCAGACTCAGCAGCTTTCTCCCCTGACCTAGTTTCCAAGAAGGGAAACCTGTTTGCACAGTCTGGCACGGAGTAAAAGAGTGTCCCTCTTCATAGTTTAAAGTTGAGGAAAGCAATATCTTTCGGTATGAAGAGGTACAGCAGCACTATCAGCTTGGTGGTGACCTTTTGTTAGCTCTGGCTTCCCACACAGCGGTGCTAAAGCTATCTGTGCTCTATAAAAAGGGGTGAGATCTTCAGGGGCCATCCTCTGAAAGCAGCACAGTGGGCTACATTCCACATCACATCCAAAATTTCCACTGACCTGACAGTGTGAAGATAGAGGCTCATGCTACACTAACATGATTACAATACAACAAAACCTAAAGGTTGGCCCTTATATTCTTGGCTGTTTCTGGCCAGTTGCGGGTATCTTAATCTTGTCAGGAATGATGTGCCAGCTCTGAATCCAGAAAACTTTGCCCCAGAATATGCTATTCCCTATAACAGTCTCAGCCATCACAAAGCAGAAGCAGTTTTACAACATATGCAGAATACATACGGATTTGTGAAGACAGCAGGAAGAAATCTTCAACATTTTCTTATGTATTTCTTCTTAGGTCTAAATCTTTCTGTAGAATCTGTACTTGGTAATGTAATTAGCCAAAGTCTTCAGAGGTAACCACTTAAGCTACCAGATTTCAGGGAGGACCAAATATCTCTCAGCCTCTTCAATCCATTTTTACAAATGTGCAAAAAATGGGATTACTGGGAGGTTTTGTATCAGTTTCTTTGGCTGTAATTCCCAAGGAGTTCTTAGAGCTGCTCATTTCTGGGGGCTGATAACTCTCAAATCTATCTTACAAATTTAAATACCTCGCCCTTAAATATCCAGGGTTGGGGTTAGAAATGCTACTTACTCTTTCCATCTCCTCTCTGCTCTCTGAGAAGGATGATAAAATTGCCAGGAGAGGCAGATAAAGATCAGCAGAAGGGTTAGGAAGAAGGAGAGAGACATTTTTCCTTGCTCAGCCCAGCTTGCGCTCTAACAGGTATTTACAGTCTCTGGCTTGTGGTGCTTGTACTCAACTGTGTCAATCTGCTTCCATCCACAGGCTGACTGTAGCTAGGAGCAAGATAATTTATCTTTCTTGCTCTTACCCTTGTCTGTGTCCCCACACATTAAGGATGTTTCTCAGGCAGCACAAATATGTGTGAAATCTCTTGATTGCCTTTGCCCGTGTGAAAAGGCATTGTATGCTCTGTCCTTGACCAGCTATTGTTACGCCTTTATAGCTAGCTGATGAATTCTCAGAGCACAAGCTCAAATTCTGATGGACTGAAATATATACCTATATATGTATATATATGCTCTGTACTGGAAGGGCATATCTCTTGGTGACATTGCTGTCAGAAATGCATGGCACTCTGTGCACTGGATTTTCATACTCATGGGCTACCTTCTTAGCAACTTTATAACTATAGTGTTATAGACTCTGTTCATCTTTCCTCTGTCCCCATGAATAGGTGGGGAAGGTGCTATATGCTGCTGTTCTTCATAAAATTTACTACTCCCTCGAAGACGAGCGTCATCGCTGGCACCACTACGCTTGCACTGGGTGTTCCCAATTGTCCAAAATATTGTTGACAGAAATTTCTTCCTTGTCAGCTGCAAAGGACAAAATCAGTGATTTTCTTTCTTTCTTTCTTTTTTTTTTTTTTTTTTGTAAAATATGCAGAATTTCTGTGAGATTTTTTTCACAACAGCTAAAGATTTCTTATGAAAAGACAAAGAGTAAGACTAAGTGGGAGCTGGGGAGAGATGCAAATTATTTTCAGGTGGTCACATTGCTCATTGTCTAGTTAATTCTAGATACAAATGGAGCCTTCCATCAGGCTAAAAAATATTTCTAGTGCTGGTAGACTACTCATGGAGCAAAATCATGCTGGTTGAAATTTTATATTCAGCATCTCTCTAGTGATAAAAATGACATCTTTAATTTCAGAGAACAATGCCAGTAATAAAATTATATCTAGAGATTATAGAAGAAAAATCTCTAAACAAAAGTATGACCATAAGTCACCTTTAGGACACCAATACATTATTCTGGCATTGCCTCAAAGTATTAACTTGTAAGATTCTTGGGACAGTTTGTGCAAATGAGCACAGCCCTAGACTACCATTCATCTGGCCCAAATGCACAGCCAGTGGAATTGGTGAAAATGTCAGGTTTCTGATTCATACAAAACATGTACTGCAAATCTATCTATGAAATTTCTATTTATGTTTTCTTTTTAGCTCTCAAAAAGAGTTATTTAAACCAAAATGGCTGAAGCACAACCAAAGATGAGAGATAGAAAGCCTTCTGCTTTTTCATTGTTCCTAGGTAGTTGTTAGAGTTGCTACATCAACATCAGTACAACATTGTTAGTTCATATCAGGGAAACATCCACCTATCACTGATTATAGATTCGAAATCCGGGGTTTGACTAAATTAATCATTTTTAGTTTGGACAAAATGCATGTGAAGTATCATGCAGCACAGACATTGGTATGCATGATCTCTTTAAATTCTCACTTCTGACTTTTTCAGATGTATCGGGAAGAGCATTATGGATTTAGTCCTAACACTGTCTTCAGGAGAATTGTGAGCCAATTTGTGTTTTACAACTATAATTAACAGAGGCCTACAAAGATAGGTGAAAATACTGGAGAAATATTGGGAAATATCAAAGAAATACCTTTGCAGATTGAAAAAATTAAGAGGAACAAAATATTCTGAAGCTGCATAAATTAACCTCATATTTCAAATGCTTAATACAAATAATAAAGTTTTAATTAGCAGAAAGTCTGGTAAATTCTGCACAACTCTTCTGTACTTTGCAATTTTTTTCCTGTCATAGGAGCTTCATCCGAAGGCGTATTTTGAGAACAGTTGCTGGCAATATATGCTGCATGCATTCCCAGCAAAGCATTTCAGCAAATGTACAGTCATAATCCAAATTAAAGATGAAAACAGCATAATTAATTCCAAAGTGAAAGCAGAGGCAACATGAATATTTGGAGAACCTTTTTTAGTTAAGTAGGGAGATAATCAAATATATGACAGCTGAAGCCAAAGAAAAAAATCTAGGATAAGAAGATGCTAATGTTCACTTCGCAATATAGCAAAGAGTCAGCTAACAGATGGGGAAGGGTCAAAGAGGTTAAGTCAGCTCTGGGACCTGTGTATTAGGGAAATCAAGACTTACAACTTGAAGAAAGTCCATGAAGGCTTGTTTTTGAATTTACCTGCTACTATGATCTTACAGACAAAATTGTGCACCCACCAGGTAGAAAGTTTTCCTATAAATCAATGAAGAGCTGCTATAAGCTCTGTGTTGATTGTAGTGCATCACTGTACAGGTTCATTGCAGCTAAATGGATAATTATTGCCTTAAATACCCTCAGGTTTTGCTTACATGCAGTAAGATGCTCTCTAGGCAGCAGAAATGGACCTGTAACACTGACTGGGTTTGAATATGGCTGGAAGGTAACCTTTACTTCTAACTGCCAGCGTTTGCCTGAAGTGTATGTTCCAGTAACTGCTTTGGTCAGGTCTAAGATAACTGTTAGTGTGAATTCTTTCATTTCCCTATGAGAGAATATTAAGCTCTCTAAAACCCTTAACACACTTGACTTATTTGTCTAGAGGATGTCAAAACTCTTGAACAATCAGGAATATTGTGATGTAGGAGTAACTTTCTTTCTGTTTGTATGGGAGTGAAGTTAAGTGACCCAAAGGGGGCTGAATTTGAACCTGATCTTTTCATGGGTGTATGTATGTTCTCCAGCAGAAGTGCTGGATGGCAAAGGAAATTTTATGGCAGACCCACGTAACTACCAGTGTCCCCCTAAGACAATAGCCCAGTGCTTTGTTTTTCACCAGATCAGACCCGGGGGAACGGAGCCCTTACCTATTTACGAAGCAGCACCACCTGAGTGAGTCACATACTTCTATTCAAGCTTTTCATTACTTTGGAGAAAGTTTGGCCATGCTAAAAGTCTTTGAGCCTCACTTTGTATTTTCAATTTTTATTGTAAACTGACGCTGCTTTTGTTGCTCAGAATGGTGCTGCTCCCCCGCCACCTTATCTGGTGTCTGTCAAAACCATGTGTTGGCTTCAGATGTATGTGCAGCTCCTATTGAATTCAATGGCACTTCTTAACCACAAGGATTCAATTATCTGTTCTTAATGGCCCATCCATTTTGAAAACACCTATTGCTTTCTCTAAGTATTCTCTTAACTCATCCTAGTATTGACTAGGTTTATCTGAGAAAGATCTGCCGAGCATGCCGTCAGGATACCACTTACCCGTGTAACTTTTTCTCCATTTCATGTTCTCTTAATTCTTATTTTAGTAAAATTCTTATCTTTTCTACAGCAGCACATATACCACTGTGCTTGTCTGTGCACACATCTTAGAAAACTGTGCAAAACTTTGACTTCAATGATTTCTCATAGAAAATATCATCAGAATTTGAAGTAATATCTCTGGGTGAAGCCAGGAAGACTGTGGTGAACTCCAGCTTGTAACCAAAACGTCATTGGCTCTTTAACGTCCTAATGGAGCAAACAAGACTCCACATTTTAACATTTTGCCCTAAAGGACACGAGCAGCTATAGGTTACAGCCTTAAAGACATTTCTGCCACAGAACGATGAAAAGCTGAGTCAATGCTGTGGGATCGCTAACTTTTTGTTTCAGGGAGATCAATGTTATTAGGATGGGTGCCTGGACCACACAGCATGCCCTCCAGGTAGAGAAAACCACTGAAGTGTGAAACAACCACTGCTGTTCTCTCCACAGAACAAACCGAGCCATTATTTTTTCTCACTTCTTGTCATAGCAGCAGCCCCTCCAGGTGGGTACCTAAAGGCTGCATCCTCACAGCACGCAGAAGTTAATGTTTTATATTCAAACACCAGTGGATGCTGCCGAGAGCTGAGTCCCCAGTGGCAGCAGCTCAGTACGGACAGCACATCATTTCCTCCTCCAACCAGTCTACGGAAAATTGAAGTCTTTCATGTGTTCACCTTGACAGATCTGGGTTAACAGGATCCCTGACAGCCCAGCTGCGTTGCGGCCCGATGTCTCTATTTGGACGCAGGCAGCATATTTTAGGAGGGGCAGAAAGATGAACAAGAGCAGCTAATTCACCCCTATGAAAAGGCTGTGGTTTTATGAAATCTTGCCAACCGTGTGGTGTCACACTTTCTGCTGCCTCGTCATGGTCTCATGGCTTCACACTCCTGATCTAGAATGTGGCTGTTTGAAACGCAGAAATGGGACGCATCCATTTTCCTCTGTTTACATGTTTCCTGCACTTGCTAATTACTTCAGAGAACAGTTAAATTTTAGTTTGTAAAACATATTATGCAAGGTATTGTTTTTGTCTTTCTTCATGGCAAATGTAGTGTGTTGTTTATTTTGGCACATAGCATTGACAGTTGTCTCTGTGCTACCTGTTATTACTTATTTATCAGTTCAATGACTCCACTATGCTAAGGCAAATAAAAGGCATTGTCTTTTGCCATAGGAGATAACGTTGCATTTGAATGCTCTTATTTATTGATTGATCCTGATTAACATAAATTTCTAGGTTTTCATCAGGATATTTTCCCATTCATTAAAAATGCATGGTAAATAAATAAATAAAAAAAAAACAATTCCACACGGCACTTCAAATCAGTGTATTTTTTTCAGATATAGGTCAGGTAGAAATTTTCATGGTGTGCTTGTTCATTGCACAGGTACTGAGCCGCCTCACACCTCAGGTCATGGTTCTGTCCTATGTACAGAGGGCTTCTTCTGAGCATGTGTAACTGGAAACACACGCACAAAGATACTGTTTAGGAGTTTATCAGTTCAAGCACAGGAAGTAGGATATTCTTCATTACATTTCAGCATTATGAAGTTAGTAATGAACAATGTTAATAAAGCTGAATTTTGGCTTGCACAAAATTTTCATACCCGGATTAACTGGGGATACGCATTTCTCCCTCTTTGGCACTGCTGGCACCATCCCAACGTGTTATGCTTACACAGATAAAAAAGTTCTTTATCACACTGTAGCACTTCCCACACACGAATAAGCTCTTCCAAAACACGTATGTGGCAGATCCTATTTGTTTGCACTTTCCTCGCAGTTGTTTTGCATTCCTTTGAGAAGGTGTGACTGAGCCAAATGAAAGCTGCTGGAGAGAGGGGAGTCTTGTGGCTTGTGGCTTGTGCCTGCAGGGATGAAGCAGGCATGGGGATGAGGCATGGGGGCTCGGCATGGCAGTGGGCCCTCTGGGAAGAGCAGGGAAGTGTTGGGGTTGAGGTTTGGGGCTAAGGAAATGCACACAAAGGATGTAGCCCTAGCTTCAGCCTCCATGAAAATACTGTACAGTCTTCCCTTCACCCCCCCTCTAATTGAAGTAATATATGGAACTGAGTAAGTCTCCTTTGTTATTCTAGCATGAAGTTAATTTTCACATTAATCATTGTGTCCCTGCGGCCCACCAAAGTCCCTATGCTAATTTGAATTAATCACTCTATTCTGGGAAGGTATCTCATGGTGTAGTCTTTCATTACTCCTATAATCTGCTTTGTTTTACTTTTTTTTTTTTTTTTTTTTTTTTTTTTTTCATTGAAATGCACAGGGAAGGCCAAACAGAAGCTGGGGATGAATAGGCAGCCATAGACTGGCATACACGGGTTTGTCAGGTATGTTTTCAAATTGCCAAATAATGTGGAGGATGCAGCGGTTGCAACGCAAGTGCAGCAATCATGCAAGTGAGATGGTGCACAGGTGTTTGGACTCAAACAAGTGGATAAATTTCTCTGTGCTATTCCAGAGGGATGCTCAAACTCTGAAGCTGTTGGAAGAGGAGGAACAGCAACAGGGTGAAATCAAGTTATTTGTATTCCTGACGACACTAATCTGAAGTAACTTACTGGGTGAGCTCACAGGCATTGACTGGTGAGAAAGAATGATGACACAAACTGCTCACTGGTGGTTGAAATTAGGTCTAAGAAGGTCTGGTTTCTTAAAGACCTTTGCTGAGCTCATCTGTGTGTGTATCATAACAGCAAAACCCTGACCTAAGACTTTACCTCAGCATAGAGCAGCGAGCTGCTCATCATCTGGATGTGGATTCCTGGCTGTGTCAGGAAAACTATTGTGTTTAGGGATCCCTAATTATCCCTAGGGAATTAGGTGGGAAACTAGGTAGTATCCAGTGAGACAGCTCAGCCTTTGCCTAGGTGGCAGTCCCCACCGTGGAGCAATTGTCTCCCAAGAGTTCTGCCAAGCAGCTTCCAAGCCTGATGGCAGTGGCCTCCACATTGTATGCCCTGACTCTCTGGAATAATTCAGTAGACTACAAAACAGACTTTTATGGTAATATTGCAAGGCATTCACCTTGAGATTAACCTTAATGTCTGTTCTGAAAAGCCTCTATACCACAATCTGGACTATTTGCCTTGTAAAAGGTGAGTAAATTATAAGCAGTTGCCTGTGCATCTTTTCTGTCCCTTTATTCTGTTCACTTTAGGAAAGGTGCCTGTTTTGTGATGTGCTTTATTTGTAGTCCCATGTAGCTGACATCTTACGCGAAGGCTTAGGGCACTGTGCTGAGAATGAGCTTCAGGGAGAGAGAATGAGCAGGAGACAGTTGGGAAAAGGGAAGGTGCTCCTATATCTGCAAGGGAACAAGGTGACCACACACTAGTGCAATACCCTTATTTCTGTATTTAAACATGCTGGGAAAGGAGATCTGTTGTCATGTCTCTGGAAATGAATGTCTACATAGACTTTTTGTATTTAAATCTGGTAAATCACAGAATTGATGGCTTCATAGGATATTTCTGGTTGGTGTGGGCTTTGAAGGCCCATGCTAAAAATATATAGAAACAAATTCTTATGTTGAATTAACTCCTACTAATTATTGCATGGGAAGAAGCAATGTGTCAGAGAAGCAACCAGTTAAGGGGATTCTCATGCTTTTGCTCACCTCCCCTTGTAGAAGTGGGACTTAACTGGGACTAAGGTCACTTTTCACTTGCACCAGTGAAACTCAGTATGAATTGCTGAAATCATGGCTGAATAAAGGTGTCTTTGAGGATTTGACCCTTCACTTGTGGACAACTCTTAGTGAACTCACCTATAGGATTCCTGCATCCAGCGTGACTGTTTGTTGAGTTCATCACCCTTTGCACTACCACACTGCACCACACTGTGTAAAACCAGTAACAGTGTCTTTGGTGAATTGGATGCAGACTGTGTACTTTGGCTAAGGACACATTTATACGTGCATGTCCAAAATTTTGCTCAGAAAGGTCTGGTAACTGTGATTAGACAGACCGATCTGTAAAGACTTTCAAGTGACAAACTCCACGCTTTCCACCATGATCCCTTTAAAAAGGTTTGTTAAATAGGGCATTGCACTTGCAAAGCCTTGCTTGTTCTGACATTTCTAAGTAATTCAGATTGAGTTTCAGTCTACTGGACTTACATATTTGCATTTCAAAGACCCTCAGAGTGAGCTGTGGAGCCACACATTTCTTGGGTCTGGGACTTTAAAAAAAAAAAAAGAAAAAACCACAACTTTGACAATTGTTAGCTGAAATGCTGACTCATCAGTGATGTCACATTTTTGTAACCTGCCTTGGTGTTTAATTAAGGATTTCTAAAATGAACCACAGTGCAAAACAGAGAAGAGCAAGGAGAATTCAGCTGACAGGAGATTAGCAAAGGGACAGAGTTGGATCTAAAGGGAACATTATCCTCAGTGCCTCCCCCAAATGCCTGACTGCAGATCAGCAAGCTGCAGGAGTGTACCTGCTTGTTGGGACCATTTACGAGTGCACAGGATTTACAATAAACTGCCAGGTCTACTATATCCTTCATTAGCTGACTGGATATTTTTTTGGTCTCAAGAGAAGACGACGCATTGCTAATACCCTGCTAGCCTGTATCCTGCCTTGGAGCTGGCGATAAGCTGCCAGCACTTGATGAAGGGCTACACACAATGGTTAAGCCTATGTTCCAGCAGCAACAAAAGAAAATGAGGGCAAAAGACTAGAAAAATTGTAAAAATGTTTCTTTCTTTCTTTCTTTCTTTTTTTTTTTTTTAATTTGCAAAACTGAGCACAATCCACCACTGAGCATGGGTCCTTTCAGATCTCTGGTCCTGCATCTGACCTCTGGATTGTACTGGCTGCTTCATATGAATGCTTACGTCTGATCAACTAGTTGTGGTGAAATATGAAGTCACCTTTACCTATCATTAGTAATGGAATACCAAACACAATCCTTATTTATTTATATTATTATTTCAAATACCCTCACTGACAAATGAAATCAACGGTACTCTTTGACTTGAATTTGCCAGTTTAAAAATCTACCTCTTTGATCTTGGTGTAGTGTTGAAGAGCACTCAGCAATTAGTTCATGGTAAAGGTTACTATAGACTGATGGGGTGTTGTATTAGGTAAACCCTTAATTTTGGTGCTGTTAGATAAGTAGGTTGAACCTGGAAGCAAAGCCTAAGGAATGTGATTACATAGATGCTCTTGTACACGCTGTTAAAATATTGACAAGATATTTTTGTCCAGATATCTTCTGGTCATTTGGAATATCCCTGGATAATTCTAATACTATAGTACACTAACATAATAACGAATATTTACAAATATAAGTTATATTAATGGTTCTGATAGCTGCTTTGCCAGACAGTTAAGAATTCCCTCTTTTTCTAAATATCTTGATTACTATAGGAATGAAACCATCGATGCTTAGTATTCAGAAAATCAAAGGACATCTTAATATTAACAAAGTTACACAAAAGAATAGCACTCAGAACAAAATGGTCATGTCATGAACTTCAGAAATTGGTATAATTTTTTTTGAAAAGAAAAAATGTTTATCTAAAAATCACACTTTGCAGCATGACTATGAGTAGAAATTGTTCTTTCTTCTTGATCTAAACATTTTTTTCTAATCTTATATTGGAATGGAAATTCCAATTTCCATTAGACTAGCCAATTCCAAACTAGACTAGATTTCTTATTTTCATGTTTTTGATGATTTGTTTGTTTGTTTTACTTGTAGACTCCTGTGTTAAAACATAAAGTTTGAAAAGACTTTTCAAAATAGAAAACTGAAAATAAAAAAGTCAAAATATGCTTTTTTTCCTTCTAGTTTAGAAATAAATTATGTCAAGAAATTAATCAAAATTTATTCCTTTCCAGAAACACTTTTCCTTTAATATTTTTTCATACTGAAAAACAATTAAAATATTTTAAAATTCCAATGAGTTGTGAAGACAAACTCAGCACATTTTTGGATATGAATATTCCTGAACGATGTTCTGTATCTTTTTTTTCCTTATTTCTTTCTATGTAGCATCTGCTAATGAGTATGCAGACTCAGCACTGTGTAGTAAGCTGACCAGGAATTGATTAAGATATTCCAGGTGAAAAAACAGGCACAAGACAGCTGGGACTCTTAAAGTCTAATGAAAGAATGAAACTAGAACCAACATTAGTATTTAAAAGCAGTTTAAAAACTAATACAGGAAGCTTGACTAAACACTTCTGGCTGGATTTGCAAAAAGCAAGAGAATTCAGTGATCAGTAACAAGATCTCTCTCCTTGAAAACTAAAACAACTAAGGTAATGATGTGCATAATCAAATCTGCACTATTCAGGTGTAAAAAAGTATTTATAAATATCTATTCCCCTATGACTCTGCACATCATAAGTCTATTTAAAATTTGTTGTTGTTATTTAACAGTCTCAAGACCTAAGCTTGAGAGGGAGAAACTGATTACCAATAGAAGATCCATACATAAAATAGTTGCTCTGATGCTGTTCAAGTTTATTTCCAGTTCCACTAATGTCTTCTGCTTTCTTATATTTCTCAAAAAAGCCTTTCAGAAACCACCTGGGAAAATCCAGCTTAATGATTTGTATCTACCCATTTCATGTCTAAACCACGCAAACTTTTCTTTTAGAGTCTCACGAGTTCAGGAGGTACTTTGCTGGAGACACCAGTGCATCCAAGCACAAATTGCAGAATATGTTTGGTTTCACATGGCAACTTCTATCTGATTGTTTAACTTCTGGAATAGCTAAGAAAACTTTTTTTTTTTTTTTTTCAAGTACAAATGTATTATTAATATTAAAGGAAAAAAACATCACTATTATGTTGACATATGAAAGATGAGTATTATGAGTAAAGCATTCATGAATTTGCTTAATGGTCTTGCTGCTCCAAAACCATTGGATTAGGTTGATTTTATGGTGGGATTAAGAGACATACATTGAAATAAAGGGCAGGAGTATCTGATGAATATTTATTAACAAAACACAGACAGCTCTAGGTATAAGCAACGCTGCCTGCTTTGCCTATGCCGAAGCCCTAGAAAGCCAGGCTTACTGCTTCTGCCACACAAGCTGTGAAGGTTTATGCAGTATAAATTGCCACTGAAGTCATAGCCAGACTGCATAAAGTACACTAATAAATGAAACAAAGAGCTCCTGCAGTGCAATGTGCAGGATGACTGAAATGTTTTATTTGTCTCAGACTTTAATTATATTAATCTTTTTCATATAGGTTAAATCAAAATTCAGAGAACGGAAATATTGGTTTATTTGTAGGTCAAGTACTTTGCCAGTAACTCTCACAGAATCACAGAATGGCTGAGGTTGGAAGGGACCTCTGGAGATCATCTAGTCCAACCTCCCTGCCAAGCAGGGTCACCTAGAGCACGTTGCACAGTATCGCATCCAGGTGGGTTTTGAATATCTCCAGAGAAGGAGACTCCACAGCTTCCCACCTTGGCCAAGTCTATTTTTTTTTTCATTGATTTATCTTATGTAACTTATTTGAGAGAAAATAATTTATTTTTTTGTTAATACAATGAATTTCTTTGTGTCCCATAAACATAATGCTTCTGCACAGACTGAGTGCCTTCCCTGTTCTATATACTGCATTGCAAAGTCAGCATAAACTAGTGTCTACACATATGATGGTTCTCTGAGAAAAATTAAAATAGTCTAATCATCTTCTCTAAGAAGCAAAGAACTGGAAAAGGACCATTTTATGGAGTTATCTGAAAATATCCCCAATATCACTCGGAATCTTGCTTTGGTCTTTTGAGATATGTAGAATGAAGTTCTGGCTCAGCTGAGGAAGCTTTGTCATGGACTTCAGGAGTTCAAGATTTGAGTCATTCTCTTCATCCCCACTGCAAAATGATCAGATGTGTACTAAGATATAAGAATAACAAACCCTGAGGCTAGTCTGCAAGGGGATTTTGCTGGGGAAGGAGTGGTGAGATGAATGTAAAGAGCCTTTGCTGTTCATTCCCCCCAGGGTGCGGCACTGCCACTTTCCCACCTGCAGCAAGGCTGAGAAGTTGGTGACACAACGCAAATCAGCAACCTCCCCAGCTACGTCCTGAAGGCTGCATGTGCTTGACCTTTGCTTTGTGCTTACAGTGATTTCCTTCAGTTTTGCTTAATGCACAGAGATCAGGGCGGGCATTTCTACCCCGAGCCTCTCATGCACCTCATCCTTTGTAACCATGGAAAAGCAGCCGTCGTGCCTGCACGGGGAGGGAGGCAAAGTTGCAATTGCACTTTAAATTCATAACATAGCTTGTTCCATGCTGACCTCCCCGTGTAGACAAGCCCTTTATGAGATCATCTGCAGTTTTGATGATAATGGCGGCTTTATTTTCTTCTATTAGGCCTTGGGGTGCAAGAGCTATTGTAAATCCTCCTGCGCTTGTGCATGCTATTTCTCTTTATTCCTATCCTAATTCACATTTCCTATCCCCTAGACCAAAATGCTGATGTAAATAAGCTTTTTATTTTCATTTTTCAAAGTTATAGCTCTGCACAGCATGACACAAAAAATCCACACACTTCTTTTTTTCTTCCCTTTTTTTAAAAAGAAATGTGTTTTGGTTTTTTTTTTTTTTTCCAAGGTGGGGGTGGTTTATATAAGAAAGGTCAAATGCTCCTTCTCACATTTGATTCACTTAATAGCAGGATGCTCTTTCTGGCCATCTGCTTATTGTTGAATTAATTGTCAATTAATTGTCTCTTAATTGAAGCATTTGTTTCCAATTTTCAAAGATTAGCAGGGTATTAAATGAGAGAGGTCAACACAATTTAGGAGAATGTTTTAAATTTTGCTTATAGAAGCTGGGAATTGTAGCTTTCATTAAACATCACTCTGGTGTAATTTGTGTCATTAAAAGTGGCAATTTTAGCCAATTACTGCAGCTGTTTTGAGTTTACTTGCTTGAATGATTCCTGATTCCAGGACTTGAGAAGATCTGAAATCTCACTATTGTTTGTTGCTGCTATTGCTGTTTAAAAATAGAATTAATCATATATATATATAAACTATTAAAGTTATTATTTTTTACTGGAAAATATAACTCTTTAACAAACAAAACAAACGCTAATATCTGCTCATAAAGGCAGGCACTAGACCCTAATTAAGTGGCTTTTAGACCAGGGCAGGCTTGCAAAAGCAAAAGGCTGATGGGGGTGGAAGTGTGAGTTGAGCCCTGGCTCTGCGTGAGGTATGGCAAAATGGTCGCAAATGCCTAAGGGTGATCTGCAGAGATCAGAATCCAGCACGGGGAGCACAGTGACAGAGCTGTGGTGAGTGTAATTACACTGTGCAGATTATAAATGTGCTTAAATATATAGGGACTGAGCTCTTAAGCCTGTAAGGGACCACTAGGTCCACCAGTCTGAACCTCAGCACAGCACCAGCCATTGACTTTCCCATCAGCTCTTCAGGTGTGGAGCCCTGAAAGCTGGGCTTGACTGATGAATATCATCCAGAAAGTACCTAATTAAGTCCATGCTGGTAGCCATTGGTTTAACTTTTTGCTTCTGTTTTACATTCCATTAAGCAATTTAAATGCTTAGATTGAATAAGGCCTTGATTCCTTAATGCATTTGCTTTATTAAAAGTAAATATTAGTTTTGGAAGATATATTTTTGAAACAACTGTGGTGTTTTGTTCCCCAGAAAGTTCCATGCTAGGGAAAAAAAAACTGCCTGAGTTTAATTCAACCTATAGCCTTATTAATCAGTGGCTCAGCAGATTTCAGAGGAAAGTTTTTGCATGTGGGGTTTGATATTGCGTGTCTTTTTGTACTGAGTAATTCTGATAAAGTTACAGCTGGTAAAGCAAAGCCTGTTCTGTCTACCTTGATATTACTTGATTTAAGAAAACACTGTTCTCTCCCCAGATTTTAGGCTGCAGACTGGAAAGGATCTGTTTTACCCAGTATCAATGCCTAGACATCAGCGGTCGTGTATGTAAACTGATACAAGCGTTCATTTGATCACGTTACATCCACTATCTAATCAAAGAGAAAGTCCAAGCTAACAGAGTTTAGGAGATCAGAAATATCAGTGCCTGAGCAGATAATACTGATTGCCTGAAGAATACATTATGCTCTGTCTTATTTGATAGAGAAGAAATTAAATTTGATTTTGATGTTTGCATGCTCTTTGTCTGTACAAGGATGAATGTATATTCATCTGTCACTGTGTGGGGAAAGTCTATAAACTCTACCCTTACCCAGCCCAGACAGTCTTATCTGTCTCTTCTCAGACATATGAACTGGTGTGCTCAGAGTAGCCACAAGGCAAGCCAGATCATATCAGATAGACTGAGATTAGCATATTTTACCAATAGATAAACAAGGAATTGAGAAAGGTAAAATATTTTCCAAGCTGCCCTTCAGCCCTGTGGCACAATGTCCTATGGCTTTTCCCCTGCTTGTTCATGGTACAGCCCTCAAAGAGAAGCTCTTAGACAGGAGGCAGGAAAAATGTAGTGAAAAAAGGATCAGGTATTTGAAGTTGCTTGGAGTTGGGAATTTTAGCTTAATCCCTGAAGAAATTCATCCAGAAGTATGGTAAGATGAGGAATACATTATTTCCTCTCCCTGGCTCTGCAGTTTGTCAGTAAATTGCCTCTATTGTGTGTGATAAGTGTAAAGAAGAGGATGTTAAGGCTGCCAGTGAGTATCAGGGTCTGAATCAGAGAGTTTGGATGGGATCATGACTCCTTCTACTTACAGCAATTAACATACTGTATGTAGTCAGGGGAGAACAAAATGATAATGCGTGTTACAAAAGACCAAATCCAAGGCATGTTATATAAACCAGGAGAAAAGATAAATCTGCTCTTTACTTACATTTAGCGCAAACCACAGAATCCCAAAAATCTTTCCTGACTAAGCCCATACTTAACAGCTAGGAACCTGTTCTCACTGGGTCACGCCTGCTGGCTTCACATGATTTATTTTTGATTTACATAAGCATGAGTGGAAAATATGGCCTGATTGCTTTTACTGAATAGTTATAGAAATGGGTTAGAGTACAGTAGAGGTAATTTTGTGGTTGTACATTAAGGTCTTTCCAAATAGTCATTTTGTTAATGTTACCTACACAAATTCACCAGAACAAAAGCTCCGAAATAGAGGATATTATTTATTTTTAAATAATATGCTTTGTTGAGGTCCTCACCAAATGCTGTGTAGAAACATCTTACAGAGAAAGGGGAAGATTTAAAATAAACTTTAAAGAGAGTAGATACTACAGATGAAAAATAAGGATTATGTAAAGTAGAAGAGCGTATACTTTCTATTCTGTTGAACATTCATAAAAAGTCTGTCCCTCAGATGTTTATCTATTTATTTATTTAACATGAAAAATAATGTTAGATTGCATGCATCAATGTTCAGGATAGGGTTTCCATTGCAGAAACTTTGGGAAATTCAACTCTCCGATAACCTAATTATCAATGTTGTATATTTGCTTCTACCTGTATCCTTTTACAGATGGGAATGACCTTTTACAAATGTTTTTCTAGTAACGTTTCAGTACATTAAGAATTAGAGTAAAATTAATCTTCAACCACAAAACCTGACATCCTCCACAAAGTATTGCGTTCACTGTCAAGATTAGTTCAGATGAGAGTCCTAAGGCATTTCATTGACTAATTACAAAAATTAGCAGGTTTGCTATGCAAAATCTAAAGAATTGGTTTGCACCCCATGTACTAAAACCCAAACGTTTGTCAAGTCGCTGAGGACAGCAAACAAGATGAACATCAGCTCTTTACCTTTTTTAACTTTTACAACTTTTTAATGTGGTCTGATACGTTGAGATGCTGTTGGGTCAAGAGACGCAGCTCAGGGAAAGCTCCAGATAACTACTCTCAAATGCTTTCATTAACTATGCATTCTTGCAAGCACGTCTTTGCCCAAATTACTGTTTTATATTTTCTCAAACTGATATCAGCAATTTTCATCTTATTAGTGAGTTTCTAACAAAGACAATTCCTGCAGGTACCCTAAATGTTCTAAATGTTGCAAAATATCATTGTTTTCTTTTATAACTATCAGGTAAAGTTATTAATAAAGTCCTTATAGACTTTGATTAATGAACCTCCACCATTCGTTCCCTTATGTCAAGCAAATTTCGGATGCCTGCATTTTTCTTCCTGCAAAATTTAATCTTTCATATAATCATTGAATACTGCAGCTGTTAAATGTTGCTTCTTTCTGACATCCCTTTGAATTGGCAAACTGTTAAGATATGGAGCATTGTGGAGGGCCTTTACTTTAAATGTTTAGAACCTTGTTGCATTTCTTTGTAAATTGAACACAACAATTCAGGAGTTTTACCCTGGATGATATTAAATAGGTGTCTTGTTCCCACTGTGAGTGAAACCCTTGCAGATGAGAAAAATGTGGGATGTGTGATGTGTCATCGCAGTGTAAAAATTGTCTGGCTTGTGTTACAAATGGCTTTATCTGCTTCAAAGCCATTGAAGAGAAAAATTGCCTTAAATGATTGTGGATTAATGTTCTGCCATATAAAATAAGAGGAGTGTCAGCTACAGACCACTGAATGTAACAGGTGACTTGCTCTAGAGGCATCTGTCAGTAATATTGGGGGAAAATGCTATGTTGTCAAAGAGGACCTCAATTAGAGTGACATAATACTGGCGGCCTCATGCTGCCAATTCTAAAATGTCCTTGGAATTTATAAATATTATCAATGGCAAATTCCTATTCTTATCTGTTACACATGGAGGAATTCTGTAAGAAATCTCACCTTGAAAGAGAAATAGATACTCATCACAGAAATAAAAAATAGTTCTTGAGCTACTGAAAATAATCCTAATTTGATTGCCTTAGATATGTGCGAAAAAAATCAAATCCTTATTTATGTTAATGTTCTCAAGCACATAGGCTCAGTACATCACGTCATAGGCACTTTACAAGGAGAGGTTTCACATTTTGGAATCAGTCATGAGCCTGGTCAAAGCAGGACAAAGAAATAAAAAATACCTGTGGGACATTGAGGTGAAATGAATAGATTTACACATAGAGATTAGCAGATCTAGTGGCTTAATTTTATCTAAAACTTGTTAAAGGATTTTTGAGGTGTTTGCATTGATTTTAGTGGGCAGATTTATATAGCGGCTCCATATATGTTCATAAAGCATATACTGCACACAAAATATCTCTGCTGGCTGAGAAGTATTTTAATTGTGAAGTTAAACCCTTCAGAATTAAGAAATGACAAGTATATAATTGTCCGTGCAATTTTCTCTCTCTTCTGTTGCATATCTGTCCTGTGTATGACGGATCTCATCTCCGTGCTGCTGTGAGGGTGGTGGAAGTGGCCAGGGTGCTCGTGTGGCTTGTGACAGTCTCCTCCTGGTACCAGGCGCAGCCGAGCACCAGTGCTAGTTCTGCTCAGTCTCTCAACAGTCCTTTATACTGCCCTTCACAGAAATGGATTTCACACTTCTGTGACAATTCTTTGAAGCACAGCCACAGGTTTATTTTCTGATTTGAAAAACAGATAATGTTTCAGAACTTATTCATTTTATTTTTATTTTTCTGGCGTCTCAAGCAGTGATGATAATATTTCCTTGGAAGTGCTCTTAAGCTTGATTTTTCAGCTTTCTGCTTTTGTATCCCTTCTGTTCAGTCTTGGGAGGAAGGCAGCAGTGTGCTTTGGCCAGTAGTGATGCTGAGATCTATAGCTCTTCTGCGGATGCTCAAGCTCAGCTCCGGGAAAAATGTTGTTAGACAACTTTGTCAGGGCCTTTATCTTTTTTTACCACTGTTTTCTTGAAGAGTTATACACCCAACAAAGCTGCTGTCTGTGCGAGGGGCACATGAGAGGGTGCAGACTCGAGTCAGGTTGTTTGCTCCAGGCTTGCAGCTGCTGCCTTTCCCTCACCCTCGCACTGCCACAAGCTGAGCCAGCCACTCTTCTCGCTTGGTTGTTTTATAATTCCTCACATCAGCTCATCTTGGAAATAGATGAGTGTTAATGCTGGTTTAAGAAGGGGAGCAGGAGCACGTAAGCCAGCTTACAACACTTTAAATTATCATGACAGTGTGATGGGGCAGTGCTGCTGCCGTGACTTGTAGATGCAAATCTGCTGTAGGCTGTATTATATGTGTTGGCCAGGTACAAGGAAGATGTGCTCTACCTAGCACGTACTGTATAGAAATGCCCAAACTACTACTACAAATTTTTCACAAAAAAAAAGGAGGCATAGAAGCCAACAACCCTTCCTAATTGACTCACTGAAATCGACTGATCTTTCAACAAAGACTTCAAAAAGACATATTTCTGATAGTTTATTTAGTTAATTGGCAACCTTGTCATAATTGCCAGTGCCACACCAATAAAAGCACTGCATTATAAAATAACTCACCATCAGGAAATACCACCGACAAAGTAAAGGCTGCATTAGTGTATATATATATATAGCAGTGTAGCTACTACTCCCCTACATCCAACTGATGTATCAGAGTACATATAAGGCTCTGATTAAATGTATTAGTTTCTTCAGTGTCATTATAAAGAAAAATCACTGTCAGATTCATTTACTGGGAAAAGCTGTCCCAAAGATGATCTCTGGAGCTCTCAGAAGAGCTGACTCTAAGTGCACATTGCACAAAGAAGGAAGGTGAGTGCAGGCTGGGTCCGGATGGGCTTTGATCACAACACACTACACACACTTTTCACCACAAAAGATGAGAGAAAAAGACTAAATTTGCAAACTGAGCATATTGGTGGAAAAAAAAGGTAGTCTCCGGACCGGTGATGCTGTTGTTTCAGCAGGAATATCATTTGATCTAATTAACAAGGGCTAGAGACAAAAAAGGGCAAATCTGAGAAACAGACTCCTTTTTTTTAGCTATTGGGATTGATCTTAAGCATTGCCAAAGAAGCTCCTCCAGTTCCTTCCTTCGGAAGTATAGACCATGCATCTGTCACAGCATCACACCTGTGCTACTGCATTTACTTCACTTTTTAAGTCCACAGAAAGAGAGGGTAACAGGAAAGAAGAGGCGTGAGACACAGATTTTTAGTTGAATCCTTTTTATCTCTATTGAGAGCAAGGCAAAGCAATTTGTCGGAAGGATTCAAAGACACTGAGAGGAGTACGGTTATCAGACGTGTTCAATAGCTGCTTTTGAAACTCTGTGAAAAGTTTCCATTAAGGAGAGCAGTCTGGCAGGTTCACCATCTGAACCAGCGAGGAGCGGAGGTGGGAGGAGAGTCACAGGATGTGCATGAAAGCCATTGCGTGGATGTTAGCCCTTCCTTCTTCAATTATCCACCACAAAACACGTCTGCTGCGCAGGCTGCCTCATAATATGTGCATCTCTTTGGGTATGAATTACAGCACTCTAAGGGAGGCATCCGACAGCATCTTTTGAATATTACTTTGCTGAAGGGTTTCTGACATTCAGGGGAAAAACAAGAGTTTCCACTGTTTTCAGGCTCTGGAGATTCCAATTAACAAACATGGGCTCTTTTAAAGTCATATTAAAACCTGCTTCTGTGGGATGATCTGTAATATATCTGTATGAATATACTAGATGTAAAACATACATATATGCTTTGGAACCTTGCAGCAAAATACAAGTAATGTCAGTAAATGGGGATTGTTTGAATACAGCATAGTAAAGATTTGCAACCAAGGGGATTTATTAAATTATTATTTAAGAAAGACACTTAAAACACTTGAAAATATTTAGGGACAAATTGAATATTTTTTTTTTTGCTGCAGTCAATAATAAGGAGGTCCTTTCTCTGAGGCAGCCTGGCAGCTGTTACTAGTGTTTTCTTTGCGTAATGCTAAGCTCAGTGAGTTCCCTCATGCCAGTAAGTTGGAGAGCAGGGAAATGTGGCTAGCGGCCACATCCAGCAATCTGTGTTATTCCTTGCCCAGCTGTCTGGCCTTTTTGAGCCCTTTCTGCCTGTTTTTAGTGATTAAACCCAGATTTCTAGGTGCTAGTCCACATGTACTTATTTCACGCACAGACAGAAATGCAAAACACAGAAAACGATGGGTGAAACAGCAGAGGGCTTACAGGCACAAGTAGCATTAAATATTTTGAATATTTTAACCTTGGCTCCCACCAGTTTTGCACACTAGACTTTTTGGCATGTTTTGGGTGAGACTCACCCATGGGCCCTGTGAATTTAGAAAGCTGAGGGTGAAAGCTGAGTCCTAAGAGTAGCCAAGTGAATTCCAGTGGGGAGCTGCAGCCATGGCTTGTCCTCTGTGTCGTGGTTTTGCATCTCTTCTCTGCCTCCTGTTCACTACTGGTGATATTTCTTGGAGGCTGGGCTCGCCCAGGGCTTTGCTTCTCTTTTTTCTCTTCTTATGCCAAGATGGATATCCTCAGCCTTCTAGCTGGAGCCATTTACTAGCAAATAGCTTCTTTGTGTTTCTCTGCAAGCCCTCGGTGTCCTTCTCTTGTGCTGTTGTACCCTGTTGTACCCTGTCCTGCCTCAGAGCCTTCTCCTCTCAAAGCCTTTGGTAATTTTGCTTTGCATCTTTGGGCACCCGGCATCACCCAGGTGAACCATGGTGAATGTACGTTGATATAGCAGGACTGATCTGGTCCTGGAATTTTGTAGATAAATGCATTGGTAAAAGAAGGGCTATGCATACAGCAGAAATAGAAGTGATTGGTCTCACCAGTTTGTAGGGAAAGGACATGGCTACTGTGATTTTTTATTTCATTATTATTTGCAAGACTCGCTTTGGGAAACACATCTTTTTATCTTGGAGAAATAAGTGAAAAAAGTGTGCTTAAAAAGCACATCAAATGGTAGTAAATGCCATGCGGCATTTTGTAAATTGTTTGTGGCTTACTTTTTTTCCTGTATTGCTTTCTGTCCCTACACACTAAAATTTTGCTGATGTTTTTTTGGGTCAGGGAAAGCATAACTGTATTTCTGTGAATCCTAAAACTTCTGTACATGTTAAGATTATGTTATAAAGCGAAATGTGACGTAAGTGGCCCATACACACTTGGTGAAACTCCCAGAGAGCACTGTACCTCACTTTTCTCCTACCTGCTTGGATCTTTTCTATTGTGCCCTGGTAATGTCAGAATAGTTTGTACAGCTGCTATTTCATACCTTTGTGAACAAGGTCTTTTATCTAATAAGAGCACTTCAGTAGAATATGTTACTTCTGAGAAAAAATAAATAACATTTTTGATGCACCTTAAAAAAACCCCAGTTAGATATATTTAATACAGCTCTTTGATAGCAAAACAAAAGAACCGTGTGAGCAAGCCATGTTGCAGATATATTGCCATTGTTCCTGCAGGGTAGGTGATTGTAATCTTTTATAGTAAATTTAAAAAAAATGAACTGCACCAATAAATTTCATGTTTTACAATGAACACACTCAACATGTTAATCTTTTATACGGTCATTGTCCAGAAGAAATATACGTGGCGGATAGTTAAGACACCCCTGTACAGCACTAGGGCAATATGCCTTCTATTTCAAATTAGGGTAGCCAAGCAGTTTTATTCTTTAAGGCTGCTGTAAAACCTTATCTAAATGAAAGATATTAAACGGTGAAGTTACATAAAGGTGTATTTCATTAAAGTGTTACTGGAAGGTGATTCTGTTTTTTAACCCTTCGAGTATTTCTGAGGGTATAGTATAAAGCTAAGGAATTTGTACTGGCTGAACAAGCCTTTCACATTTATTGCTTAATTGAAGATAATTGGCCTGGCCATAGAAGTGTAGACCTCACCATTCCAAGATCATGACATATAAAGGTTAAGTATCACTTCCAGTAAAACCTTCTTGAGGAATTTAAAAGTTGCAATACAAAGTTTGGTAAGACATCTAATTTTCTTGCTGACTGCAATTTTGCTATTTTTAATTTAAAATTAATCTGGCATCTGATTTTATTTATACTGTGTGTACCCTGACCAAAAATGATTATTAAAGCACTTAATGTTACTTTAATAACTGCATATATTTTTAGTGTTTTTTTTTTCTTTCTCTAAACGGCTACTGAATTGTTAAAGCTATCTCAGTATAGCATAATTATTGTGAAAATGAACAGGACAATAAGGATATTCTTCTATAAAAACAGAAAAAAAAAAGGAAAAAAGTTTAATATTTCCATCTGCAAATTAATCTGCTTATTGGACAAAGGAAATAAAAATAAGCACTCTTCAAGATCAGTACACTAAGAAATTCATAAATATTTAACATCTCTACCTCAAAACTATATACCATAATTTAATGGCAATCCTTGTATGACATACTTTATTTTGTGGGCTGCTGTAATAAACACTATGACTGAGTTAACTCTGAGCTGGGGTAGACTGAACTTGGGTCCTGTAGGTAAACTGTATCGAAAAACTAACCACTCATAGGTTTGCCAAGGGGACACACTGGATTTTCTAGTGCTGTATGTACCACCCAGAAGTGCTATACATTAACCTGTATCACATTTCTATTAGAAAACAAGAGTTTTAGGTATTTATGACTAAACTGTAAAACATGTTTCTGAGTGAAATGCAGAGACTTTCATCTTATCTAACAAGTTTGCCTCTCCCATCGTCAGACAGAACCAATTTATTTTATTGTACTGTGTGGTGTTTGCACTGCAGTTAATAGTTACAAGCGCACATGAAAGATTGCACAGGTAATAATTGCACTGTACATATGTCCATGTAATAAGGACATATATGCTACTTCAGATGTGGATGAATCAGGCTGTAATTCTGCAGCTAGTTTGAACAGGTCCAAGTAAATATTAGCATTGAATATATCATCCCTTCGTCCCCAATTCTGTCTAGCTAAAACCTCTACCCATTGCCCACGTAAACCAACAGTTCTGTTTGAGTGACCTTATAGTGAGCTGGAGCAGGAGCTGACATGGCTGAAAATAAAGATAGGTTTGAAAACAAAACAAAACAAAACAAAACAGAGAGAAAAAAGAAAAAAAAAATCAACCACATGAATACTAGTGCTGGCACAAGAGAGGGGCTGGATGCATGTGGCCAAGATAAGAAAGGGTCTTAAAGCAGTTATAAAACTGTGTGTTCAATTTTATTTCTTTTTCATAGCAAGGCCAAAAATTTAATTTCAAGGGAAATGGGGAAGGATTTGCACTATTTTCCCAGTGGCATGTACTGTTCATCTTCAGTTTTTACCATGTTATGAGCTGCCAGAGGTCATTTATAGCCACATGAATAATTAGAAAATGTTCTTATGCAGGTGGATGTGTGCTATGTTAATCACATTTGTCCTTCTAAGGTCACAGGAAAAAGTGGAGGAGAGAATGTGATTTTTCACAACACACTGTTAATTACTCTAGTATCTGATATCTGAGACTTTTAAATCTGAACACCCCTTCTTACTGAGACTTAGTGTTAAAGCACTGATTTTGAAATAAAAACTTCCATTTTCTGCGCACACATGGCTGTTCCCATCATGACTATTCTCCCAGAATTCTTATGTTTCCTTAATTGCTATGGGCATTTTTAGTCAAGACTCTTTTTATGGACCCCATGTTGCAATTGCTTCATGAATGGAGCCATTGCTGGTTCCTGATGGAAACCCCTCCAGAGGCCAACATCTTCTGCAGGAGAAGGCAACCTGGCTTCGTACCTCTGCACTGCTGCATGCTCAGCAGCCGCTTCACCCCAACCCAACCACAAATAGCACTGCCATAGCTCTCAGTAATTTCTGACTATGATTCAAAGAACTGCTTTCATGAGTAGTGATTGCCATGGCTCTGAGGACTTCTAGCTGTACATTTATTTATTTATTTTTCTTTGCATAAAGAACATTCTGGGGCAGGAAGGGTACCACTGCAGCAGTGAAATGCCTAAGAGTTTTCCCCCTGTAGCGGCAAGACATTGGAGAGGTTTTATTGGTGGCATTTATTGTCCTTTTGCACTACAGGAACGGTAAAAGATGCCTGCAGTGAAGCTGAGAGCTTGGCTGGGAGGACTGGTCCTTAGCTGCAGACACTGCATCTTAGCACTGCTCTGAGAGACTTGAAAATAGTAATATTTTATGTGGGATACAGAGCAAAATTAGATATTGACTAATAAAAATTTGTGATAACCTGCAGTGAGGTGCTTTTCCAATCTACCCCAGAGACATCAAAATTATAGTGTTGTCTTTTGTAAAGCTGTGATCAAGCACTTCTGTAATAAACCCTGGTTTCAGGCATTTGTAACAGAATGCAGAGGAATAACGGCGGCCATTTTGGCTTAAGCCTGTCATACTGCAGAATTACTTCATCACGTGTGCAACCAATTTTCGAGTAGCTGAACTGCGATTTTTTTCAAAATGGGAAATGAGTTGAGAGTTGCTTCAGGCGGCTATTTTATTTTCAAAGGTGGGTTAATACATCTAACACATTGGGGCAATTTCAGATGCTGACCAGAGCTTCAGCACCTGTGTTAATGCAATCACTATTTGTTTTTGTTTTGTTTTGTTTTGTTTGTTTGTTTGTTTTTGTTTGTTTTTGTTTTTAGTCTTTTTGTTTGTTTGCTTTTTGGCAAAAGCACTCAGTGGTCTCAGGAAGGTATTGGAATCCTTTTATATTAGACTCTGAACATCCATAACGAAAAGACACACCCTGCTGCAAAAAGTTTACCTCTAACTTAATTAAGTGAATTCATGGCATCATTTTTTTCAGCACTTTATGGAAGAAAGATGGTGAAGAGCTCACAGGCATTTAAAACCAGTGGAAACACATAGGGGATAAGCCCTTCGTTTAAAAGTTGTTGGGAACTTTTTTCCTCCAAGGTCATGTGGGACTTGCTTTCTGTCAGAAATGTTACTGTCAGGTGACATAATTTTTATGGGCTCTGTCATTTAGCTCTCAAAATCTCTGACTGGTGCAAATTTGTTCAGCTTGTGGAGGTAGAAAGCACATTATGCCTTTACTTCATTAAAATAAGATTATGGAATCACCTTTCTGAGGTAAAAAACAAAGGCAATCCCAGGTAATCCAGTCCCTTTAGATGTGCAGGGCAGGAAGTGGCAAGGACCTGAGCCAGGTCATGAGTAGGAGACATGAGTAGGCCTCAGAAGCCCAGACATCTGCAGATTTGTACCTCTACTCTGTCTTGGACACACTTTTGGCACTTAGGGATTCATGTACAATAACCCAGGATTAACAGAGAGGCAAGAAGCTCTTTTGTTGATATAAGCCTAGTTCCAGCAAAGCAGCTGTACATGTACTTGACTGTAAGCACATGTGTATTTATGTTGATTTATTGGGGCTTATACAAGTCAAGCTGCATGCTGAAGTGTTTTGTAGAATCAGAAATACAAATTTTCCACCAGCAGAATGGAGAAGGGAGGCTGATAATGGGGGACCTCTGGCTTTGATCTAACCATACTTAAACTGGTGTTTCATTTTAAGTGTGAGAATAGCTCTAAAGAATAACTTGTGAAGTCAAGGCAGGGCCCTCAGCAGCGCTGAATGGAAGACGGTGCTGGTGCCTGGGTACCAGCTCTCTGCTGGTTCTCCTGCCCCCTGTCATGAATTTTTGTGCTGCAGGGAAGGGAAGCAATTAAACAGGCTTGGAGCTATCTCTGATGCACAGCAGCACAGATACAGTGCTTGCATTTATACTTTACTCTGAATTGCTTATTGGAATAATTTTATCTGACATATTACATTGCTATAAACAATTCTGCTTTCTGAAGAAAAATCTACATATCTGTACAGGTAACATTGATTTACAATGAATTAAAATGAGCTAGAAAAACAACATATATATATATTTGTATATCTTAAGTAGGAATAGCTTTATTAAAAAAAAAAACTTCTACATTTAATTCTTTTGCAAAACATTTTAAAAATCTATTTTATCCTTTTGTATCATAAAACTTATTTCCTCCCTTTAATAGTTCTTCACAAAAGTCCTCAGTGCCATAAACTCTAGTTTTAGCTCAGTATATTTATGTAAAATATTGCTAGCATTTTCTTTGAATCAATAAGCAATTTTCATGCCAATAGATGGTAGAATTGGCGTACTTTTTTGTAATTTAAAAGTAAATTGTGTACTTTCTTAAAATGTGGGACAAATCATTTTTTCCACACTGATAAAATAGCAGAAATCTTGCAAGTGAATCTCCCAGTTTCTGCTCAAACTCTCGCTGAAGTCATTGGTCAGCTCTATTAGGTGCCTCTTCTGCCATGAATTAGTATGTCTGTGTCAGGGAACTGAGTGATATCTACTATCAGACACTCTTTCAGATTTCAGAGAGACTGCTGTATAATTAAATTCAAACCAATGATTTTTTGTTTGTTTTGTTTTGTTTTGTTTTTCCATGGAAAATACATTTAACCCACCAAGAGGTTTATCTATAAATATTTAATTGCTTTATTGGGCCTTATACGTGTCAAGCTTGCCAAGCTGCCAGGCTGCCCAAGAACTCAATATTAATGAGTTCTTCCCATGTTATATGTGAGATTTAGTTGTTTTGTTTTGTTTTTCTTTGTTTGTTTCTTTAAGATCTAAACTCCCCAGCAAGCTCAGGAAGAAACATCATACACCTTGCAAGTAGAAACCACCAAGGATGGTGTGTGCCTTAAATTTGTCTCATCATTTGTGGCTCCTTGCACTGAGTTGCCATAGCCCTGAGCTGACCCATGATGCAGCCTGGGCTTTTGCTTTTCTAGTCTACAAACACATGAACTTATTACTTGGAAAAAATTAAGTTATTTGTTTAATATCTTTCAAATATGCAGACAACCTACCATGATTAACTTGCTCTTTGTTGGTCTAGATATTTATGTATGCCTTAGTAGTGCATTGTTAAACTCTGTGCATTCAATAAATGGAGATGCATAATGCAGTAGCCACCCCCTTCATCAGTGTAGTGGTTGATTTAGGCTGCAATGCCACAGAAAACTGAAGTCTGGACGACCCTACTTTGGACCAGCTGTTTATTCTCACTATTTTTCCCATGTGAGTTCTAGCACCCCTGCAGATATATGGCTGAAAATTAACCCAGCTATTCAATATATATGGCTCCAGCTCATGATTTGGTTATAGAAGTGCTAGCGCTAGCAAAAAAGGAGGGAACATTAACACGCACTTTAGATAGAGAGATCAAACCTGTCAGCAGCAGCCAAGCCTTGCACCAACTTAAAGTGATTGGGGAACTGCAACCTTTTAGCTCCGTTCTTCAACCTGAGAGATGCATCTTACCTATAAAGCTTTATGGAATGGCAAGTGAAGTGCAGGGCACCACAGCGTGTGTGACTTGTGCTGTGAAGAGGCATAAATAATTAACAAATGGAGTAGAGTTTGGCATGGTTGGTTGAGTGGCACTGACCTTGAGCATCCTGAAATCTGCTCTCACCAAGGCAATTAGTGGCTGATTCAAAGGGCAGATGAAGCAGCCAGGAATCGATAAGGTGTGAGACATGCCATGGTCACTGTCCTGTCTCCTCAGACCTGGATGCTTTTCCTACTACAGAAAATGTTAACAATGTGGGAACAACTGCATTATATTCTACTTACGATATTGAATGGTCACATATGTTTGCATGATATTGCCATAGACAGCTCTTTTGACTACAGTCTTTGATAAGGTCAGTTTAATAATTATGTCATACACTATTATTAGCAGAACATTTGAGCAACTGTAAATAGCACATCATATTGCTACATTCTTACACCAGTAAGAATTAAAACATTTAAGAGAACTGTGGGAAGTGTGAAAATAATTTCTCCCCAGAGTATAAGAAAAAACAGACCAGGTTGTTTCAAGAATTGACTTTAATTGCAGCAAACAGCATACAGCATAACTAGCTATCCATCATTATGCCTTACATTTGGCAGTGTGTCAAGAATTCAAAGCATAAAAAAAGGTGAAATGATTAAATAAAAGCGTGATGGTGCACAGGGCATCCCTCCCGTATCACAGTTTGGTGTGGAAAGGGTAAAACATTTTGCTTTGTGCTGGTAACACTGCCAACAGACATTGCAGGACCCTAAACTTCATAAAGATAAGTTCTAGACCACCCAAGACTATCACATGGGTTTTCCTATATCTTTGACTTCATCTTCTTTTGCATTCATCTCACTTTCTGTTATCAGTGAGGATCATCCCAGTATCCCCTATATTGCCTTCTCTTATGGCCATCTGTGGAGGAACTCCTCTCTGAACTCATGCTAAGCACTCTGTGGGAAGAAAGCCCTTCTACATTGCCTGAATTCGCATCTTGCCATGCCCCAAGGTAGACTACTGCAGCGGGAGTTGGCATCTGCCCCAGGTATCACTGCCATGCTCTTTTGTGGTGACTAAGCAGATTGCTGAGTCAAAGTGGGCAAGTTGGAAAAACCAGCATTGTAACAACAGGTAAACTAACAAATGGTAGAGGAGAGTCCTGGTGAAAGACAGAGACTCAGCACCATTCATTTGTCTCAGGTGGCTAATATACTTTCCCACAAACAGTGACAAGTTTTAATTGGAATATTTCAGGGTCACTTATTCTATACTGCATGTGTTTAGGAGGCATTTCTGTTAAAAGTGGAGTTATACCAGAAAGGTCTGTGGTTGCAATATGTGCAGAAGTCTAGGTCAAATGACTCTGAAGGTGCCTGTGGTCATCCTGACCTAGCCCACAAAGGTCAGGCCTTGCAAGGGAGAAGGCCATCTGCGAGAAGAAAGTTTTTGTATCCATTTCCAGGATATCCCTTACTGAGAGAAGAAAGACAGACAGAAAAGAGTTTTGTTGTGACTTGAATATAAGGGTGGCCATGGGAAAAAATATAATGGTGTGAGAAAAGTATCCCACCATGGGAACAGCTTGGTTCCCAGACTGCATCTGTATCTCTGGCTGTCACCAAAGAGTAATGGCTCAGGCACTGCACTGGGAGACACATCTTAAGATCCACAAGCAGATGCTTAGGTGCCCCTAGACACATAGATGGCCTGCATTGTGCCTGCCTAGCATTTATCTCCCTTGTAGGAGATAAATGGTGGGTGTGCCAAGCACAGGTGGAACTGACTTTACATCATGAACTGGGAGATGGCATTTCCCTAAGAGCATAAGAACTGGGAGCCACATACTTTGCACCTGCCTAAGCTGCAATGGTGTCTCAGCAAAGCTCTCCTGCTCTTGTGTTTTTCTAAAGCTCCTGTTTGCCAAAGGCCTTTCGTGCAGCCCAGGTGTATCTCCTCCCAGCTATCATCTAAACTGTCAGAATATACAAATATAGATGGTTATTTGTTCAGTGATGGCTACCATCCCAGGAAGGGTAATGCTGAACAAACCTTGAATGTGTTTTGCAGCTTGGATTTGGAGGACTGCCTCTGACACAGGAGATGGTGCTCTCCATGCAGTGGCAGGGGAGCAGATGCTGGAGCCCGGCATTTCCAACCTGCCAGCTGGGTCTCATCCCCCTTTCTGTGCCTGTTCCCAGTGCCTCCTCCCACTCTAGTTTTTGGATATGTTGTTTGGGAACCTGAAACTCAGACACTACAAGTTTGATCTAAATCTTACATTATATCCTAGCATCCTGTCACAAATCATTACAGTATGTAGGAAATACACATCTTTTTCTTTCTTGCCAAAGATATTAAAACACTTTTTTTTCAGTGTAGCTGTACATCCAAATAGTTAACAATACCCACCAGACTTAGTATATTAAAAACCAGCATCTGTGGCACCTTCAATGTCATTTTCTGAGTTATGCTACTTTGACTGTGTTACACGTTCTTTAAAATATTTTGTATTTTAGCTTTAAAACCATGTTAAAATGAAATGATCCAAAAGCTAGCAGCTTTCCGAAAGCCCCTGGCTATTTTTTTTTCCTGTGTGCAGAAGAATATACAAAGAATCTTGGCAAATAATTAAACATTCTAATTTGAGATAATCTTTGATTAATGAAGAAGCTGCTTTCGAATGCTCTTCTCTGGCTCTGATAATTGATCTCTAATTGTCCCCTCTAAAGGTTATATATTGCCTTTCCTCATGATTGTGTCCTCCTAATGCCTTATAACTCAGATCCAGCTATTAGCTACATTCATTAATTCCTCTTGAAAATGTTCTGAACTTTCCAAATTGAAATAGTGCTTTATAAAACCAAGTTTAGTTTTGTACTAGTTGTGAGTCTCTTGAGAAAACTACACCAAGAGATGTCACAACCATGATGTGTAAATTACTCAGTTCTAAATTATTTTAGAATTATGTATAAACTATTTGAGGATGTTGGACAGAGGAAGTGTAGGAGGATAACTTAATTAAAAATAATGGCAAAGGTGCTTTTTTTCTCTTACTGTAAGTAAACAGCTGATGGATTTACCATTATGTATTTTAAGTCTAAGTGGTAGATGCTTTTATGCAAAAATTGGAAAACTATACAATTTAGGATCTGTTGAAATGTTTGTGATAATAGAAAAACTCTGGGTTGTTTCAAAGGGATTTTACTTGGATCTCTAACAAGTTGGGAGAGCTAAGCATATTTACTTAATTGCTTACCTAATTGAGAGATGAGGCTTCTTCATAGCATAAGTTGTTACCTCATTTCTGAAATAAGCTGTTTTTTAACCTCATTCTACTCTAGAAAGAAAAACCCTTTAAACCTTTTTTTTTTTTTTTTTGGCAGATTTCCTATCATATAGCTTAAAGAAAATTGGCTAAACTTCTCTCTTTTTGCTACTAGATATTAAATTGTGTACCCCAAATGTTGGTGTGTGCCTGGTGTTTGACCACATCATTACAGCAAAAGGCTTACAATTACCCAGCTTATTTTCTGCTTAGCTTGATATTAAAAAATGCATATGGTACTTGCACAAGCACAGATTTTTACAAATATGTCTAATTAATACAATTTGAAAATGCTTTTACTTTCTTCACTCCTGAATTTTTCAGTCCAATTTCATTAAAGCAGAATACTTATTCATGTGCTGCTTTCCCCAATTTTGGCTTAATTGTTTCCAGTCTGTACAGCCTGGCTGTCTGGAGATGTTTATTACTGAGTAAATTTATTCTGGAAGGAGAAAGCCTGGCTAAATTGCTAGAAAGAAAAATTCTACAATCTGACCTTATCAAGACAGGATCCAGAAGGTTCTTATTTTTCATTTTGACTGGGGACTGTTAGCAAGGAAAAAACAATCCAAAGAAGTTAACTAAAGTCTATCACAACAGTCATTGGAGGTGGGGAAGGAAAAAAAAAAAAAAAAAGGCGCTGTCAAGTTTATAATCCATTCTGCAGAATTGCAGAAAAAGTGTTACTTATCCTGTAATGATCCAAAGCTATTTTCTTCTGGCTTTGGAAAAAATAAATTCTATTCCACACAAATGTACTTGGTATTTAGGGAACCTTTTAATATACTTTAAGTATATGATAACACAGAATGAGAGTACAGCATCAAAGTATTCAATAATATATTTTGAGTGATCTTTAGCAACTCTCCTGAGCATTTATGACTTGCTAGAGGGAAATGCACTTTTCAAAGATCATGAGCAGTCCCTACGGAGACCTGTAACCTTCCTCAGAGCAATTCACCACAAACTGATAGGTCTGATCACAGCACAGGGGAGGCAGTCAGTTTAAAATGCTCTGGAAATGCCCCACGAATACTAATATGAGCCCTGTGACTGCTGAGTCACTGCCTGAACCCTAAGGTTCAAGCAAAGGGTGATCTGGGGATTATAAATATCGGTAGGAAGTCAGGTATTGGCACAGCTTCGCTCAGACCTTGGCCGGTTTGTGGTCCGATTTGCTTCCTAATCAGTTTATTAGGTAATCAAAGAAAGATTAAATCTTCAGTCAGGGAGGGCTGAGCGGTTCAAAACAGGGGACAGGAAGGGAAAGAAGGAGCGTGCAGATATGGAAAGGATGCTCAGAGACACGAGAATGTGTTTGCTCTTCTAGCAAGAGTTTGGTACTTACCTGTATTAATACAGGGCCCACCTCTATCCCCTTGCAGAGCAATGCCGTGCCCCACTGATGGTGTGCAACGTGGGGTGACACCAGCCCACAGAGCTTTGATGGGCTCCTGCAGGAGCTAGCTGTTGGTTTCCTTGGACAATTTGGCATTAAAATCTCTTTCAGGAACTTCAGCTTTGCCAAAATGATCTATTGTTTCAGTGTGTGCTGTTCAACCCCATTTGATTGAAAGCTGCAGAATGAGCTTCTTACTACAGAATATGCATGAATACATCCCCTTCCCAAGCCGCTGCCGCCTCGCTATTGTGGCCTCCCCTGGGTGTCACACACCGCTTTGCTGCCTGTCATGACCCTTTATGTACTACTGCTTCCTCTGCTGCTCTGAGGCCATTCAGAAGAGCAGCCTTCTATTTACAACAGCCCAGCTTTACAACTTCAGCTCTTGGAGGGTCCAGATCTGCTCAGTGCTTCCGATTAATCAGCACCACGCTGTGTGTGGCACTATTTTTTAACTGAGACAACACACATGTAGCACAGCTCAGCTTGTTATTTCTGACCTGTCTTTTCTTCCTGCTTCCCTCCCCCAGTCTTATTGCAGATGGTAACTGCTGCAATAGCTTAAAAATAAAAATGAAAGTGTGAAGTACATTCACTTTTATGGAGCTGCAAACAGGGGGCAGAGGAGGAGGGAAAATGCACCGGTATCATTTGTCTAGCTCAGTTAAATTAATGTCCTCAGCTATTAGTCAACCTGCAGTGCTATGAAGTACATCATAAAGACATGGTACACAAATATTAAAAAAAAAATGAAAGCTCTGGTATTATGGGGTGCCTCGCAATCAAGTCTTGTTATTATCCCATTGCATCTGGTCTGTAACTGATTTCTGATTTCCCTTTTCTCAGAAGCTCTTTGACCACAGGCAGGAAATGTGCTGCAAGTAGATGACGAAGTTGGCAGTTGTCCTGTCGTGTCCAGACACCCAGCTGGTCATTTGCTGCATGAGGAGCTGCAGATTAACCAATGGCAGAGAGAGGCTGTATCTGATACAGACACCTTTACCTGCCTTTGAGAGGGCCTTGGAGAAAGAGTGGTTGGGATAAGCACCATAAATCCACCCCGAAGCACTTACATTTATTTTTAAGAAGGTTATGCAAAATGTAGCAAGCAGCTGCCATAAGAAAGGTGGGTGCCAGGTGCCCTGTTTTCCTTTCAGTCTCTCAAATGCCCACTTTGCTGCCATCCTGCTGGCCCTTGGGAAGGGCTGACTGCAGCCCCCCTCCTGTACCGCCTTTGGTAGAAATGACTTGGAAAGCCCCTGCTGCCCAAAGCAAACATTAACACCAAATATTTGAACAGAGGAAAACAAAAATGCTTATCTCTTGCAAAACGTTACGATAGACAGCGATAAACCATTTCTTACAGCAAGAGTCTTTTAAAACATCTCTGTGTGTGCATTCTGCCTGGAAATGCAATACAGACATCTTTTATTAGTAGCAGCTATCTTGGAGAGATACATGGAAGTTTCATCTGTTCAAAGTATGTTCTCTCACTGTTGCAGCTACCGTGGAGTTATCGAAGCCAGGGGGAGTTACTGTCTTTGTTTTTCTTTATGTGGAAATCACTTGACCCCGATTCCCTTATTGTCCCTCTCTAGGTATTACTATTATTAGTGCAGTGGTAGAATATTTTTCCCTAAATGTTACCACAGAAAAGTAAATAATTTCTTGTTTCTATTCTTTTTGTTGTTGTTGTTTTCACAGAGACTCCACTTTAAAAACAGATTTTAAAGGATAAATACTATGTATAAAGATTCAGAACTGAAAATGATAATTGATACAGAGCATGAAGAAAAACATCATTAGGAGCAGGTCACATAACAGGGAAAAATCTGTATGTATTTTTGGAGGTGTGCCTAGCAGCCCAACTGAAAGGGAAACATGCATCAGACAAGGAAGAAGATTTCAGGAGCTCACTTCAACCATCCAAAAAGCAGCCAATTATTTAGATTTTCACTTCTTACTGCTGCAAACCAAACCAAACCAAAACCAAACCAACCAAACAAACAAAAACAACCTGGAACACAGTTACAGAGAGAGTCAACTCTCTATAAGTTGAATTTATATAGACAGGGAGAACATTTTTCAGTCTTAACCAGACCCCAAATCAGTATCACACAACTAGAGCGATCTACTGCTGCCAATAGGCCAAGTGCACACCTTCACTTTGGATCACTTAAAGAACACGAGCAAAACACAACTCCTTAGGGCCTGGGAGGGAGGGGAACAAGGTAAGTGACAGCAGGTGTAGCCCATCCTGATCAAGCAGGGTTTAAATATGGCCTGAGCTGAAGCAAGCTCTTTTTAGAGAGAGCTGGAGTGTCAATGGGGTGGAGAGAAAGCAATAAGAGAGTTGGTACAGCAAGCTCAGTGGACAGGCAAGCAAGGGTTTTATGCTGTTGTTTACCACGTTGTTGCTGTTAGGCCTGAGGTGAAATGTATTGTGCTATTGTAAGATAAGATGGGCAGGTGGCATGCTTTAAAAAAATCAGCTGTGGGGCTTGCCTTATGATGACAGTCTTGTTTTTTCTCAGCAGCTGTGTGCTGAGTGGTGCAGTGTGGGCTGCTGGGCCACGTCCTTGCCTTGTTGCTCATGTTCTGGCTGTGGAAACCATGGTGTTTTGCTGCTCAAGGGCCTTCCAGGTCATCTTGTCCTGGGTAAGACCTGCCTTTTTCTGTTACAGGGGATCCTTTCCTGGGCTGTTTTATCCTCCTGACAGCAGGATTGCTGTAAGCTAGCTGCATCAACGTGAGCCTTGCTGACCTGATGGGCCAAGTGTCCTGGCAGCCCATCTGGCATGGAAACGGTGAGCTTCAGGGCACCCTTGCTTGTTTCTTGTCCTGTGTCTTGAGAAGAAGGTATAAGTTTTGTCAGGGTAACAAATGAATTTAATGCAAGTGTCAAATGTTACTGCCTTCTCGTTGCTCCCACAACAGCTCCTTTGAGAGGCTGGTGGAGGGGCTGCCCCCCGTGGTGTTTCCTGCCTTCTCTCATAGTGCATGCTAGGACTCCAGCCATCTCGTGTGGCCTCATTCCCTTAAACATTGCTCCCGCTCTGGCTTGTGGTGGTTTCTTCTCCTGGTGGAGAAGAAACTCTCTGGGGGTGGGGGAGGAGGACAGACCATTAGGTTAGTTCTGAAACTTTATAAAACAAGAAAAAAAAACAAGGTGACAGGTTTGCTGATTTTTGAAACTTGAGTTTAAGGGCAAAGGTTTTTGTCTTTGCTTTTCTTTCATCCCATCCAAAGAGTAGAGAAGAACAGCAAGGAAGAAGGGGTCAGTATTCCTCCTATCATGAAAGTCCACAAAAACAGAGTCAGCCTCTGCCAGCACAACTGTTTTTCTGCTTCTATTGACACTCAAGGGTAAAACTCAATATGCTTTTTCAAAGGAAAATGCAGTGGGAAAGCTTGCACTCTGTTGTTCTTGTCTTTCTATTTCTAAGGGCACGCTGAAAAGTTGTGTTGTGTTTTACTTTGGTTTGACCTAAATGGCCAACCAAATATGACATAAATATGCTTCTGGGCTGAGTATGACATTGGATTCCTCTTGCCTCAATAGCTCAAGTGCCTTCACCTCCAGTTTCTCTCTTGGACCAAATTCCTGGTGGTACAAAGCTTCTTGAGCAGCAATCCTGGCAGCTTGCCGGTGGACTACAGGTAGTGGTAAGTCCAAAAAGTCATTTGACAGTGCAAAACAGGGTGAGGATAGTGCAAGAACTGAGGGATTGGGGATAGCTTTATTTTGGGCCAATATTAAGTGCCTCAATTCTTTTTCTGGAAAAGATGATGAAATGTTTCCGTTCGGTATTGTCAAATATATGGGTGTGTACTGCAAATGGAAATCCAGATAATAAGCTAGCATTAGTGCAGGCTTATGTGCACACAACACCGGACTGGAATTGTAGACTAAAAATGTACTTTCAAGATACAACTCTGACCCCTTTATCTCTCCTCACTGTTGATTTTTTTTTTTTTTCCTGAAACTTCAGAGGCTGAATGAGACAAAAAGAAAACTATCTTTTTTGCTTCCAGGTGACCGTGCTGTAGTTTTGTGTAGGAATGGGTGTAGCTCAGGTGCAAAGAGTGGGGTCTGGGCTAATGTAGGAATACATGGGTAGTTTGAGTTAATCTTTATAGGAGCACAAAGAGGGTATAAACTCTGTTTGTCTCTAATTTCACCTCTAATTCTTCTATTTCCCATACTGATAAATCCACACTTCGTGTAAATTCCCATCGTGCCCACTGCCATGTGCTGTTCATTTTGCCGAGTTCTGGCTGTTACACTATTGATCTGCTCTTTCACTAAAGTGAAAGAACTTGGTTTAAAACCACTTTTGCTATAATTGTTTGTGGCCCCATTCTTGTTCCTGCATGGGAGAAATATCTTAATCAGAGTTTTTAATTTTGAAATGGTGACAAAGGAGAGAAAAAAAAAAAAAAAAAAACATTTTTATATATACATACACACCCCTACCTGGTTTTCAGTTAACTCTCGGGGTCATGTGTTTGGTCCCTGCTCGGGTCAGAGTCTGGAAGAGCAGGCACGTGACAGCGGATGTTTCTTAATGCAAAGCCCAGCATTTGCGCAAGAGTTTCCTCATCCTCTCACACGAACGGCTGCCAACCACAGGGTAACGTGACTTCACTGTGGAGGGGAAAAGATGAGTTTTGTATGTAAAATTACTTGTTACACTGAATCACTTCTGGATGTTAAGGTCAATATGTGCCTAAATTGCTTTAAGTAACTGAGTTTATTATAATTCCTCTGTCACATTCCCTTGTTGCAGCTGTGACACTCTTATGTGTAACTTATTTAATTATACATTTGTTTGCTGCTGTCTGTTGTTGGGTATGCTATGAGCATTTAGATTTTTTTCCTCTACAGTTATGTAATTTAAACAAATTTATTGAAGTGTATTTAACCTGAAGTAATCTAGAATGTGTGTTGCTCTGGGCTGTGTTTCTTAGGAACTTCTGCAATTCTGTATTCACAGAAGCAATTTTCTGGTGTAAAGATGAGAGAGAGGTTCATCCTTTACTTGCATTGCTCATAGCTGTAGTTTGTGTTTAAAACAGCTTCAATCCACAATGCTATTGGTGCTTTCAGTGGGTGTATTTTGACAGCATGGACCTATACTGCAGACTTGTGTACTCATGTACATGCACAACTCCAATTTTGCAGAGTTCATTTGTACGGTCACCTGAAAATGTCAAAGGTCTGTGGGCTGAGCCTTGTTTAGCAACCTGGTGAACAGCTATTGGAGGGCAGAAAGTGCAGGACCTGCTATTTTCATGATAAACTTTTGCTGAGAATTTGAGAGAGCTTTTAAGTAGTGATTCATTGTATGCCCCTGTCAGCACTGTGCTGGGTAGAAAGACTGTGAGTAAAATCTTGGAATGCTTAAAGGGGGTGAGGGGACCTTACAGTTTTTTTTAATGAAGGCTTCAAAATACAATTATAGGCAGAGAACAGATAAAAATATCATAAATAGATCTAAAAATATGAGAGATTATTGTTCTTAAGCCTAATGGACATTCTTGTGTAAGTTTGATAGGATGGCTTGTTAATATTCACACTTTTTTCTATTTAGTCAGTAAATTATGCATAAAGGACAAAACAGAAATAATCACCCAGCCATTCACGTCATTTGTGTCTGACTTTCTCATCCATTGTCTTTTATGGTTTATCCGTTGTCTTCTATGGTTTTAAAAATAGCAGATGAAATAGGCTGATATCTGTGCTGATAAAATATATAATAATGAATATTTTCTTAATTTTCACTGTCTATGCTATTTTTGAAAATTAAAGATTTCTGGCAGTTACTGAGTTCTTTATATTGAATCATTGCACATACCAAGAGGTGGGGAGACTGTTAAGGGATGAGATGGAGAGTGCCCTAGGGGCCAGAAATAGGAAACAAATGAGAGAAGAGAACTTCAGGAAGGCGTGGGGAACAGATTAAAACACTGCAGAAGACTAAAGTCCTGTGGTAGAGAAAACAGTAGAGATATCAAAAGAACAGTCAATAAAAAAGGGAAAAAATGCTGACTATATCTATATCTCCTAAGCTGAAAGCACCAGGAAAGGAAGAAAATGTCTGAATGCTCTTTTTCCAGAGGTGGTGGTAGAGGCAAGGTGTTTCTCTTAGCATAGTTTACTTTTATTCCAAGTTGTATGAAAAAAATCCTGATATGGAACCATGTTTCATGGTTCCCATCAAAGTTGGAAGATCGTTTTGCATTGAGGGGTCTGAATTTTAATTTGAAGAGGATACAGAATATAGTTTTCAATTAAATTAAGGTAACGAGATGGAATAAAGTTGTACTGTTCTTGGATAAATGTTTTTATCTACATGTAGAAAAGGCAGATTATTGTGAAATAACTGTATGGGACTCTGTTCTGCAGCAATTAGAAAATACCCTAAAGCCAGTGGTCAAAGTGGAGGAAAAAAATAAATCTGGGTTTTCCTCTATGAAGCATAATTCCCATCTGAAGGACAAAAGTGCTTTCTTATTCTGGTCTCAGAATTTGATCTCTGGGATTTCATTCCTCAATAGGATTTTGATTGATTTTATTTTAGTAGTTTTATCTTATTTCATAATGTTTGTATTAGATCAGGTACCTCTGAGCACTTAATCATTTTTAGTTTCTAGATCTTTATTTAATATTATATTTGCTGTCAAAATTTAATATAAGTAAGAATCATAATAAACAAAAGTCATTGATCAGATGCAGCAAACTACAGCAATGACAGGCAACCAAACGCCTGATCCAGAAATTTCTTTGTAATAAAGAGACACCTATTGACTTTAGTCAGTTTTGGGTCAGGCCTCAAATGGAAACAAAACCCATCTGTGCTTTCCATGCAGGTCAGTGGATGACCTGGAATATCATAGCCATTAATCCACTGTAATAACTGTGTGTCCTTATGGACAAATGGGCGTGAGAGACACAAATGGTAGTACGCTGCACTGTCTTAACATGACGTAAAAACAAAGAATCTGCAGCTCAGATGAGAGGGAAGTGGTGTCTAAAGCCAAACTGTTCCTCAAGCACGCTTATCTATCTGCTGGTCATAAATTGCAAGGAAATTACCTGGCATTGCCTGTGTGGGCCCCAGGGGCTAACTGCTGGAAGCTCCCAAACCTTTGTTGTGGGCCCTACCCAGGAGAAGACATAGGTAATGTTGATACCAATGCTGCCTGGCACCCCTCCTAAGGACTTGCTCAGTGATACTCAGCTCTCTGCCAAGACTACCTAATGCTGCTCTGCTCAGAGGAGAGCCTAAACTGAGTCATCGATTTGGAGAGATTAAAAGGCCTATTCCCTTAATTCAGGAGCTTTGTCCCTGGGGAGCAAGTAAATCCAGGCATTAATGTGAGAGGAAAGGAGCCTGACTGTAGGGAAGGCTACAGACTACTGTGTGGTCCTTTTATTTGGAATGAAACAGTTAGGAAGACATGATTTCCAGCCCTTTCTCCAATGATTTTCTCCATAATTTACATTAAATATTCATTAGAAAAAAATAGAACTATATCTTGATTAAGTGGGTGTGTACTGGACATGCTTTGTTAAGGACTGTGAGATTAGGGCACCTGTGATATTGTTGTAAATAAAAGAAATAAGCTTTTGGAAACAAAAACTAGTTTTACTTTCCAAGTGCTGATTCTAGTATTGCTTGAAAATAAGCCCTAGTTTACTGGTTAAGCCCATAACTTGGAGAAGTGAAAACCATTGTTTTCTCAGTGTCTTTAGACTATAATAAGGTGCCAATATTGGTGATGGCCATATTGTGTCTGTAAACCTAGCTTGCTTTTCTAGATGTTTCACATCTACTGTAGGAAATAAAGATCTCTAAACAATCTTCCCTGACAACTGCCGAATGAGTCCAGAAGGTTAATGCTCTTTTGACCTACAGAAGAGTGCAGGTGTTACCTAACAGAGGAGCTGGGAGATGCAGAGTCTTGGATCTGCTGTTCAGCTGTGGAGGACCTGAGGAGCAGCTCCCTGGGGAGCAGGGAGTCTGGTCACACCTGCAGCGGGGCTGCTGGAGGAGATCAGGGGGTGTATTCATGCCAGCCAGCTCAGCTGCTGCTTTGCCATCACACCCAGCAGCTTGTCACAGGAGCTCTTCACCTCCTAGAAGCCTTTGAAAAACACTGACAAAAAAAAAAGATGTTCACATACCTTTCTACTACTTTTCCAATTTTCATTTACTCTTTGCCAGCTAAGGGATGATTAGGATGAATGGGTGGGGATGATAAATTTGGTGACAATGAGGAGGTGTGAACAACCCATGTGGAGACAGTGCAAAAAATAACATATCTCCAAAGCCTCCCAGGAGAAGGTGAACATTAGCAAAATGAAAGCTGCTGCCTAAATGAGATCTACTGGCACTTTTTTTACTGAGTGTTGGTGGGAGGGGAAAAAATGCTATTATGTAAGATATCCAATCTGGAGGGGGGAAAAGGTGTTCTGAGCATAAATTGATAGCAAATTAAACCAGGTAACCAGCATCATGCTGTCCATTTTGCTAGAGTGTAAAGAGGTTTGGATTAATTGACACTAACGAGGCTGTTCTATTTAGGGGTTTATATGGAAATATTAACTGTTATCCTTCCTGTATGTGGCAATGAAGCTCTTCTGGATGGTCTTCAGGGGCTGGCGTAAAAACTTGATTTTAAAAAAAAAAAATTACATTTAGGTATTTGTACTAAAAAAAAGTAGAAAAATGCATCATAAAGGATTTATTTTTATTTTACAATATCTATAACGTAGGATATACCATTTCACTGACTTAGAACCCTTTTTCCACAAAAGAAAAAAGTAGTTTGTGTCAATGAATGTAATGCTCAGCTGGCTACAACCCATATAATTATCTGTTCTCTCCACAGCTTGTTTCTGGATATCTGTGTGTAATACACTGGTAGTTTTAACATACAGGTATAAACTGTAATATATTGGTATAGTTTTAAGGAAAGAGAGCTGGTACTTGTAGAAGAGATGTACTTAGGGCTTTGCTTTGCAAAACAGAGTGGAGGAAAAAGCTATATTTTCTGGTGGCCCTATCCTGGGTATTGTGCACTTCTCTCTCCTATTTCTGTCTACCCCCTGGAGTTTTTCTGTTGCACCAGAACTCTTAGGCGTGTTAAAAAGGTGTAAACTATTGTGTGGTCTAAGCGTATAGTTCCCTAAATTAGGGAAGGCGCTAAGCACCTCAACAGGCCTCCCGACTGCCTTCTGCAACAGAGTGCAGCAGACAGTACTGGCAAAGCTTGGCCCTGTAAGTTTTCTTTGCCAAGAGGTCTGTACAGCCAAGTGCACAAATGCTATCTTTAACACAATGGTGTCTCAGCATTATACTCACAGATCTGTGTTTCTTATGAAGATCAATGAGCTTGTAAACTTTGATGTTATTTTGGGGTATTCTTTCAGCAAATATGGTTTGTGCTTGCAGCTTGACTTGGGTTTTTCCCCTTTCCTGGGATGAAGGAGCTAAAACCCCAGGATACTTGGTGTTGCTAGACTTAAATATTTTAAGATCCTGGTCTTGAAAGCTACATTTCTAGGGATGCCTTTGCCATCTGTATCCTCCCTGCTCTACCCTCGTGCAAGAGCACAAATACCCCCTCCTATTTGGAAAGGAAGAAAGCTGAAAGAGGCCGGAAACAACTTTCAGTGTAGCAGTGCACCTGCTATCTTCAGGAGTACAGACTGCAGAAACAATAATGCTGCCTCTGGCTTTGAGAACCTGAAATTGTGAATGATGGTTCAGTGTTTGTAGCTGCTGTTGGTCTGGTGGGAGAACTTAGAGGCTGCTGATATAGCTTAAAAAGGAAACAGCAATGTATCTATTGGGGGCGGGGGGGGCTTTGGAGGTTACAGCAATATGTTGCTATGTATTTACTTGAATTGATCAGTTTTACTGGTCTAGTCAAACATTTTACTTCTTAAAAGCCTTAAATCAGGAAAATATGGGCTCTTGAATGATGCAGCTTTAGTTACTGCTTATCAGCCACTCGTGAATATGCATACCGTAGAAGCTAAACTGTGGCACTTTTCATTTTAAGGTGAAATTGAATGACCTGAAAATGGATCCATCTTCTCCTGTGCTACCAGAAACCATTTTAGAACAAACTGCCTTGCGGCTAGGATGCAGTCCAGCAGACAAGAAACTGGCTTTTCACCTAGATGAAGAAGATGAGTTAAAGCATCTTCGCGAATGTTTCTGTATCCCAAAAGTCAAAGATCTGCCTCCAAGTGAGAATTATAATTACAGCGGGATAGCAGGGGGGATGAGGATGGGGGGAGTGAGGAGGTTCTCATCTTGTGCATATGTTTATCACAAATCATTGGAAATCATTGTCACTTATGAGATAATTGAGCAATTGCAGTCATATCTGAGCACAGTATGTCCCTGGTGTTACTAAATCAATCCATCAACTTATTCTAGTACCAAAAGCTTTATGCTCTCATTCCCTTCCTGAATAAAATGTGAGGATACAGTACTTGCATGGTGCTTATGCTGTCAGTCAGCTGCTTTGAACAATATAGTGACTGATTGAAAATTATAGGCAGAAGCATTTCTATCTAATGGTTTGAAACGGCAATGTCGCTTACAACTTATAGTTCAGCACAGTTGTTTCCTCGGTATAATATAGTTTGGTATTATCTATCTAGTTACAATTATTTTAGTTAATGAAAGAGACGGTACATATATTATTATTAACATTTATGCCTTATTGCTAGTAGTAAAGATGATTTTCTTCCTGAGGCCAAATGGAAGACTGTGCCTTAGAACAAATAATTGATCTGAGCAAATAATTCATAATGAAGCCTTTATTTGAAGATCGCTTTCCTACTTTCCTCATGAATTGCCTACAAATAGATAACTGCACATGCTTCAGTGTAGCCATGCAAAATATTCTCTACATTTTTCTGACTCATTCCTGGTGTGTAGGTTGTTCTGAGGAGCCTGAGTGTGGGAGCAGGGGCACCTTTGATCCAGGTATTGAGAGGACCTGGTGTGCAGGCAGCCAGGCAGGAGGGGCAAGCTGAGAGGGAAGCTTTTGCTTCATATCAGCAATCCCGACACAGAGAAAGTACAAAGCATTTCCATGTTTGTGTGTACTAGAGCTGTGCTGAGCAATGCCGATGATGGATTTTGAATCCACTGCTCCTGTTGGTGCTGTGTCTGGCCAAAACCAGGGAAACCTGGTGGAAGCATTCACCTCCAAGAGTAATGTGGTCATGTGCTCTGCTCTGCTTCCCAAATACCATCTGGGTTTATTTTCACCTCACATGTCAAATGCATGGGGAGCAAAACTGTGCCTGTGGAAATGGTGTATCATTTCCTTTGATGGTGAACATGCATTGGCATAATTGCTCTCCTCTTCTGCCTTGGCAGAAAGCTTCTATTAAAAAATAAAGGAAAAAAATATTATACAACTTTCTTGCAAAATATTTTCTTTTTCTAATAGAAGCAGGTACAATTTTCTGCAGTTTTTCCTGAAAAGGACAGTACTGATAGAACTTGAGAAATTACAGTTCCACTCACCAACTTATTTTGGAAAAGATCCATGACAGAAAACAGTGTCAATTTTCTGAATTCCTGGACATTTTTTGAAAGTATCTCTGCTAGGCACAGAGACGCTGAAGGCAATGATGAATGTTGGGAATGCAGTCTGCTCGTGTCCTTAGGATACAGAGGTGATAAATCTTAGTACTCTATGTACTGGTGGTATTGGCTTATCTTTCTTCATGTTTGAATCATTGAGTTTTGCTATTTATATTGCTCAGAGCAGAGCTGGGCACTTTACAAATATTTAAACTAGATGCTTCCTCTGCATGGAGTAGGTGCTCTCAGACTGTCTGCCAAGAAGTGATTTTTACCAGTTGGATTAAGAGGGCTTCTTAAACCACACCCTAGGTTTGACTGTTCCTTACTCAAACCACTTCAGCTGCCACTGTGCGGCTGGAGCACGATCTCCAGTGCAGTGTAGGCACAGGATTTTATGTCCTTCCTGAGCAGGAAAATGCTGGAAGGCACTTTGAGTGCTCCTCATGCTGCTATGTGTAGTCTGTTACAGTCCAGCTCAGCTAGGGCATCTGAACTGCAAGCATGTCCTTGACTGCAACACATCCTGAGTCTCAAGAATATGAAAGGTCACTCTCCAGTGTAGTGTCTCAGCATCTTCAAATTAAAGGATCTTTCTTCTGAGATATGCATAGAGTTTTTGATACCCCTGTGACAGTATTCATTGTGTCCATTCCAACCTCCATCATCATTTTGTTTTTCAATTACCATAATATTCAGACCAAAAGACTGGATTTTTTTTTTACCCCAGTTACAGTAATACATAGGCCCTAGACTGTAGATGTGTTTTAGTGAAGATAAGCAGCCTATTGAGTAGTACCAATTGAATAGCATAGAGAACCCATCATTCTTGTGTTCCCAAATTGAGGGTTTTTCCTCCTCTTTTTTTCCCTGTCTCTGCTTTCATTACTTCAGCTGTCATTAGGAACAGCTTCCCTGCTGAAAAACAGCAGGGGTGTGAATATATATGTATTTACATTGTGTGTCTATAGCATAGTGAGATCTCTCATGACATTTATCTTAGTACAGGAATGGATCCTAGATAACATGCTTAAGATAAATGTCATTACAGAGATTAGCCATCAAATATTCTTTATATATTTACATAAAACATCACAATGGCGTTTTAAAATGAAGCCTTACAAAAAGCAGATGAGAACATTCATGGGAGACAACTGCAAGATTAGGTACATTAAAATATTTAGAAAGTCATAATAGTTTAATTTTGTTATCAAATTATAAACTGTCACAGCTGTCTATAATGTTTGTTATATCAATCAGGTAGAAACAACCAGCAGACTAACTCCCTGGCAAATCTTTGTGCTTTATGGGTGAGCCTGAGGGACAAGGCACAGGTGAGCAAATAGGAAAAGATGACAGAAGGAGATTTAGGGAAACATTCACAATAGTTCCTCTCCAAGCTGACAACAAAGTCTCTTTAATGCTGCTTCTTGCATGGGGAGGGAGGTAGGAATGACTGGATTGCAGTCAGGTGCCAAATCACCAACCTGATTAAGGCTATGGCTCGTGTTTTGTCATCTTGTAAAGGAATTGAGTATCATTTGGGTTTCTTGGGACTAAAAAGATGTCCCAGAATGAAAGTGTTGAGCTGTATTTCCCTGAAGAGATGGTTAAAGATAGTGTTAATCTTGTAAATCTGGCTCTTTGTTTGGAGGGCTTGTTGGGGGCAGGAGGAGAATAGGAAGGTGCGGAAGAGGTGATCTTTCATCCTTCAGCAAGGGATAGGATTCAGGTAATCTATAAGCAGGTTTAGTTCTTCCTTTCTGGTTAATGAAAACGTATTTTTTTCCTGTTTGTTTGGACTGAATATTTCTGAAAACATACTTGTTCTTTTTTGAAGTTTAAAAGGTATAGAAATATATCTCTGATATAGACAAATGAGTGTGTAATAAGCAAAATAATATAAGCTGTTAGATCTGAGCTGTCTACGTGAATCTGAGTAGGTGTGAGAATAATTTATAATGTATCTAATTAATCTTAATGTAAATTATTGTTCGTGTATCTTTGTGCTAAGGCTGCTCTAAGGACACATTTCGGTAATTATCTCCTGTTTGCTTTGCGCCAGCCTTTTTTTCATCAATCATGCTTGTTTCTTACTTGAAAATTTTACGTATCTTCTATGTCAACCACAGCTCCACCAGAAATAAAAAGGGCCAATACCATGAGAAATGAGGGTAATTTGGGGAAAGATAAGTAGTCTTAAGAATATGAATGCATGACTGTAAAGAATAGAACAATGACAGAGGAAATTTTGGAACACAGCGAAATGCTGGTCAGGAGAAGGTGTGAAATGATGAAGATGCTGTAAAAGAAAGAAAGAAAAAAATAGTTTGAGAAGCAGCAGTGGTCCAAAATGAGTCTTTTAATGGTGTCACAGAGGAGGAAATAAACAGCCTTTTGTGAAAACGAAAAGAGTGCAGCCTGGTATAGAGTTGATAGTATGCCAAAAAAAGAATATCCAAAGTAACAGATGTAAAAGTAGAAAAATACATTGTGTCAAAGAAATAATGCTGGCCCTCTCCAACAGTGACCCAAGGGGTGTTTTTATCTAGAGAGGATTGTGGTGCAAGAAAAGCTGACTTCTAATTCCTTACCTGTTTTAATGCTTGATTGGAATATAAAGAGTATTAGTGAGATTTAGAGCTCTGAATTCTTAAGCAAAGATCCTTCTCTCTATTCCCAATGAGACAGTATTGTTGTGTTTCTTGATAGGGAAAAAACTGTTAATAGAACCAATTTAGGAGCATGGATAATATTTATACCTCTCTGCTTTTACTCATATTAAAATATGGATGGAAAGCAGACATAGTATCTGTTGTACAGATTAGGCTGAAATTGCTCTCTGACTTATGCTTTTTAAAAGCATCTAAAGCTTTAATTAAGAAATTACCTAAGTTGTCTATACTTTTGAAAAATGTGTTCCTGGTGAAGTTCAATGATGTTGCTAATTGTTAGTGTGAAAGAGTAAGAGACCTCTTCCAGGCATCTAATCTATTTTTCTACAGCTCTAACATAACATTTTCAGACAGAAATGCAGTCTTATTTGATCCTAGCATTTATCCTAACATATTCATTTGATCTGAGGTATATCAGCTATGTTTACAAAAAATAGATGTAATGTTAGCTTTTAGGGTTTTGTAAGTACATGTGTAGATGAATGCAAATTACTTACCGATACTAGAAGGTCACCATCATTTGTCCCTCTAAGATTCTCTAACATGAGAAATAATAGGAAAAGGCAGTGTTTGGATTGATAGATGATGACACAGGGTAATTAGATTGTTCAGAACCTCACTAGAGCTATTATTTATAAATTTCCAGCGCCTTGCTTTTCTCCTAATCATTGAAAGGATTTGTCAACATAGATTTCCTCCTCCTCATCAGATGATGACATGAACAGCCCACAGTATATGCTGACAAGACGAGAACTTTTGAGACTGCCTTAAAATATTCTGTGCAATGACTACATTTTTCTAAATAGCGATTTAATCATGCAGGGAGATCTTACATGAAAGACACAGATTTACCTAGTCTTAACTTTTATTAAATGCACAATTCAAGTAGTTTCACGACCCAGAGTAGGAATATATTGATGGTGGAAGAAAAGTGGATGGTCTGGTCAGGGAAACTCTCCCTCTTCACTTACCATTGGTTATGAACCTGACAAAATCAGTGCCAGTGGCTGCTTCCCGTGCAGCCCCAGAGACCTGGGAATTTACTGCTGCCTGAACTCACGTTAGTTCCAAAATAGATACAGATGGACTCAGCCAAAAATTGCAGGAGTGCAAGGGAAATAACTGCACATTTTTGTCCTCCTCCTTAGACCCTTTTCATGAGGTCACCTGTGTGGTATGCCGGGAGGATGGTCAGGATTTGGCCCCTCTGTTTGCATGTGGGGACCATGGCTACCCGGGGAGCTCTGGAGCAGGCAGCTCTGGGTGGTGGCGGCACAGGTGGGTGCGTTCCCTCCTGTGCTCATGCCCACACACATTGTTTCTGTGCTTTCCCTCTGCAGCTGACCTGACCCTGGTGAATGGAGAGGAGAGCTGCATATACTTTGCTGGCAATTCTCTTGGGCTCCAGCCAAAAAAAGTGAAAACCTACCTGGATGAAGAACTGGACAAGTGGGCTCGAACGTGAGTATGCTGCAGTGCACGTGAAACACTATTCCATGCTTCAGGGGAGAGCTTTGTTTTATTTTGGGATCTGTCTCAGAAATGCCTGAATAGTGTGTTAAACCCACCCCAACCCAGGAGTAAAACATGTCCAGTGTTTCCCTAGCACTATTTAAATCTCCTTTAAAGGTATGAGCAGTAGAAGAGGCAAAGAGAAACTTCCAACTTTGACAACCTGTGCTGTGCCAGGCACCTCTGCTTTGGCTCATCTGGAGGACTTGCACAGTTTAACCATCCCCATCCAATTGCTGCATGAATTGCTGCTTTATACATGAGATGCACAAACTCACTTGGTTAGTGCTGTTTGCCACTGAACATGATTCAGTTTCAGACCCTGTGATTTTCTAATTCATATTTTAACCACCTGTGATTCACTTTGAGGGTGTTGCGGTGGGGCCAGTTTCCCTTGAAATGGCACTGGGCACAAGTGGTGCTGCTGGCAGATTATCAGCTCCTCTTGAACCAAGTTTATGCCTGACAAGTTCACTTTATTTACAAAGAAGCTTCCCTGTCTTAGGAGCATCTCAGCAAGGAGGTGAGTGTGGATTGCAACAAGCTCTGCTGAGTGGAGCTGAAGTAGGAGAGCCAGGGAGACAAAAGAGGGACACCTTTCAGCAATGTCCCTTGCAGGAAAAGGATATTGTCATTGCAAATGGGGAACTTTTAGAAGCTTTTTCCCCCTGTATGTCTGCATTTTCTTACATTATATATATATTTTTTGAATGGAGAGTCTGTGCTTTGAGGTATCCAGCACCTCTCTGAGCAGCTGGAGCAGGGAGAAGAAAAAAGTAACTAGAAACCAGGGAGCTGAAGGCAGGAAAGGAAAATAACACCCAGATGAGTGAGTGAGCTGGGAAAGATGAATACATTATAGGGTATGGGATGTGAGCGGAACCTATGTGATTTCATGGTGAGAGAGCAGAGGAAATATGGGGAGGCAGAAGGGGAAAAGCTAATCCTGCTAGCTGGGCAGCTGTGTTCCAGTAGAAATGCTGTAGATGAAGGCTGCAGGGTGTAAATGTGGAAACTTTGTAGCTGCTGTTTTACTTGTTAATATATGGATGCTGTGGGTTAATAAAAATGGTTTACTGTTTCTTATTTATTACTTATTTTCTTATAAGTGAAAAGAAGGTTGAGAATGAATGGGGATGAATTTGAACTTTGGGAAGCACACTTTCCTCCTGGTTATTCATTCAGCACAGCACTGCAGTTTCTCCAGTCATTTGAAAAAATTGCAACCCTGTCCATTTCTGTATGATTATCGTACTTTATCAGGGAAACAGCTGAGTTCTTTCAAAAGCTAAAAGTCAGATAACAGTCTTATCTGTTAGTGATGCACTGGGAGTGCAAACATATTTCAGCTCCCTCACTGTACCTTTTTATTGGTTCACTTCCATTCTTATGTTTGCCTTTGCTACAGTGAAGCATATTTTTTCCCCCCTCAATGATTATAAAAATTTGAAAGAAAAGGATAGGCAGCATGTTTCTCCAGAAGACCAAAAGTGTCTTCAGTAGCTGTATCCAAGGGGGAAATATGGCTGAACATGATTTCTAGCAATCAGAAGAGAGGGAGCAAACCTAGGAAGGCTGTTTGCCAAAAATACAGTTCAGATCCAAATAGATTACCCAGAATATATCAAAGTTTAAAATAAATAAAATGAGATAAAATTTACAAAATCCTGCTAGCTGCAGGCGCACCTAAGGCAACTGAGAAAGTCAGNGTAGCTGGAGCACAAATAGTTGCTCTTATTCTGGTTGCCAAGGACATCTCAGCAAAATCCTGTCTAAGGTAGAAGGTGTTACCAGCTGAAGCCTGTTCAGTGGCTTGTATGTTGGCAGTGTGGAATTTAGTGGCTGTGGCTTGGATAAAAAGTAGCAAGAATCTAAGAAATGGCATACAAATTAGATACATCCTTCAAGTCAGCAATGATCTAGGTTCTGTCTCTCTTAGAAAATGCGATAAACCAATTTGTTGTGTCATGGGACTTGTCTCAAATAGCTACTATATTGTCAGTTTAAACTGTTTTCACTGCTTATAGCTGATGGCAAGAGTGAAAGGGAAGATTATCTGGGAGCTGTCGCCAAGGGCAGGGAAGCTCGTAGCTCCAGCTCTGGGTGCCGAGGGCTGTAACTCATTAGAGCAAGGCCTGGAGAGGAAAAGGCCTTTTCATGTGTTTATTTTTTTTCTTGTGTTCCCTCTCACAGCATCACAGTCTTCCTCACACACACAGTTCAAATGGAGGGTTATAGCTTTCTTCTGATACATCTGACTCCTGCATTCCTGTTCTGTTTTTGGATTATTTCTTTCCATGTTCCTTGGTCCTTTCTTTTATGTTAATGTATAGAGACTACAGATTCAAGCCACTGGCATTCTTAGCACAGATTTAAAAAGAGCCTTTGAGACTTCATCTCTTTTTTTCCTGTTTTGATTTCTGCTAAACCCAAGATTTCTTGTACAAGGGCAAAAAGATGAGTTGTGTCCTCTGTGCTTAGCCTAGAGTCACTAATAGTTCACTTTTATTTGTTTGAAATCTGAAAGACCAAGGTTCAGGTGACTTGCCTGGTTGGATAAAGGCCAGTAGATGGTTTGCAGTGTCCTGTTTTCCCTTTCCTCTGCCAGAATTGTGTATGCAATTAATGTATTTTATAGAATCATTATTGCATGCAAACTTACCTGGAAGTGAGAGACCTTGCCTGCTGCAGTAACTCATTAAAGTGGAACTATTAAACCAGAAGGCAGTCTGCTGTAGCCCAGTTATGTTCCTGTGAAGGGCTAGTAGGGTGACTGGGGAGGGGAGAACCTGTGAAATGGAAGTTCTGAGATTTAGACTTGTTTAGCTGAGCAAAATGAAGACTGAAAGGAAAAATGACTGCTATCTATGAATATATCATGGGGGTAAACACAGGAGGGAGAAGAGGAACCACATGTTAAATAACATGCTGGTATAGTAAATATAAACTGGGAATTATACATTCAGGCTAGAAACTAAATATGTACATATACTTCAAAGCGTTGAAGCAATCTGGTAACAACCTTCTGGTACAAGTACAGTAGAAAAAAATCCAAGTCTAAGGAGGCTTTACAGTATAGCACCTGTAGTAGCAAAAGGCTGTTTTCAGTGCATCAAAAGGTATCCTTGGTTCTATCTGCTGAACTAATCCTGCAGATATAACAGCCCGGCAAACAGGAATGCAGCTTGGTGGGGCTCAGGCAGACCCACTTCTGCCATTCTGCAGGAGTCATCTCTGCTTCGTGCAGTTCAGCAGATTGTATGTCAGAGCTCTAAATGCCTGCTTTAGTGCCCTGTTTTTTTTAGTTTTGCCTTCAATCTACTGCTCCATACACTTATTTTTCCTTGGATATGTCTTCCTTTCTTTTGGCTTTTTTTCTTAAAACCATCATTAAAGTTAAGGGTCTGTATTGGCTCCTTAAATAGCTTGCATCATTTTTGGCAAAGGAGCAAGAAGGAAATTTCCACTTGAACAAGATTTGGATGAGCGTAGAAGATTCCTGAAGCTGGCAATTAATTTAAATCCCTTTTGTTACCTCCTTTGAAACCCTGGGATCGGATCAGAAAATGTGTTTCTAGCTCCCCTAGTGAGCTTTAAATCAACCAGGCCCCAGCAAATAAAACGTGGCATTGTGATTTCTTGCCAAATTGAAAATAAAATGGTAACTGACTAAAAATTAATTTGCAGAATAAGAAATTCTCTCAGTAGTTTAAGAAATGGTTCTGTTTGTATGATGCTTTATGATTTGATGGGCCATGTTTTGTATCTATTAATTTGAGGACCTTGTTTTAAATCTCTCTTGCTATCTAGGGTACGGTGGAAACAAAATGAAAGGTAAGCTACCTGCATCTGAGGGGAAAGCCAGAAGCACTGCAGTTGTCCTTAAAGATTATTACCCCCAGTGCCTACCAGAGCTGAGAGAGGGGTGGCATAATATACAGAGATATAAATTCTCTGAGGCAGAGCATAGAATTTTACAACCTAAGTGTAATAGGATGTATTGTGCCATCAGCAAAGGCTACAGAGTTTCATGTGATTAAAATAAAATAAAAAAAAGGGTCCAAGAATATGCCTCTAACTACCATTTTAGCTGCAATAATTTTTGTCTCTTGGCATTTATATTGGCCATCAAGAAGGAGGCAAGCTGTAAGATGTGCCATAATAATAATAATATGAATAATAATTAATGCTGGCTCTCCCCTCTTTCACTATACTTAATTTTTCATGTTTTCTTCTCAAAATAAAATATTCTCATGCCCAAAATCTCATATCTGTTTTCATGATAACTTGGAAATTTATTCTGAAATTTTGTTAGTCTTGTGTGTTGGTAGAGAGCTTTCATCAGTAAATTCCCATTAGAAGGACACTAATGGCTATAAAATCAGAGAAAGCTAATGAAAGAGAATCCCATAGGTAGTTAGGGCTTCTTTTTCTCTTCTTATGTTCACTATCCTCTTTCAGAAAAACAGATCCCCTAGGGCTGGGAGCCACCAAAAATCTTTTTTTTTTTTTTTTTTCCTTTAACAGTCTGTATTATCCCGAAGTCCCTTAATCACTATATTACAGTTAAGGATAAGAAGGGAAATTAGCAATAAATGTCTTGCTGTTTGTGAAACATATACCACTGTCTTCAGGGAAAGCAGTTGTGTTATGTCTTGATTGGAGAAGCTAGGAAGAGCATTTTTTCCCACTACCCAGCTACGGCCTTATTCCTCATCTGTGAAATGTTTTATAAATGTTTTGTAAATGAATGCTATTTCATACTGTCCCCTTTCTGCTCTCAACATCTCATTGAAGAGTAATTCTGGAACTGAGAAAAGCAGTCAGCTGGTGTACTGTGACCTTATCTAAATTAAGGATCAAGGTCTTCCTCTTCATCGGTGGGGGTTTAGGCTTGTTGAATGTAGCAAGACTATATTTTCCCTGTAAGGGAGGCTCAGTTGTGCCTGTGTCCTTCTTCAGCTATTGGCCTAAACAGTAGCTAGTCCAAAAACAAATGGTGTTTCACAAGGATGATAAGCATAAAATGGTTAAAACAAATTGCGCTTTTGGCAGCAGTTTGCATTTTCTTTAGGGCTGTGGTTCTTCTGCTGATATCCCTAAGAAGTGTAAATTAGACACAAGATAATCAATCTGAACGTAAAGACATCCAGGTTATCTGTGGGAGATGGAACAAAACTCTGCCTGAGACAGGAAAGTTGGAGGTGGATAGGTAAAAACAATCTTCTAAATAGGTTAAAGCATGGGGAAGTAGCTGGTAGTCTCACACTATCCTTTTTCCTGTCTTAATCTGCTAGAAGTCTTCTCATGATTTTGAGTGAATATGTGAGCTTGTTCCTCTTTAAAAGGTTTATTACTTGTTCTTTTTCTTCCTCTCATCACAGCGTCTAGGGCTTATTTTTTTTAATTTCTACCCAGTTTCCTACTGGCTTAGTTCGTTTTTGAAGCAGCTTTATACTCGGTTCATATGCAGCCTGGCATTTCTGACTCTACAGGTACCCTGTGGTGCTCAGCAAATATGAAAATCATCCAGTGTGAGATGGAAGCCCAGAGCAATGTTCCCCTGGATTAGCACCATTATTACTTTTCTCAATCTGCCTTCATTTGCATTTAAATCTGCACACTATCTCCACTACGTTTAAGAAACTTTGCAACTTTTTATTTTTGTGTGCATGGTGGATACTTTAGAAGTTTACTTCTCTGTCACATTTGAAGCAAAAAAAAAAAAAGTAAAATAAAATAAAATGCAGAACGCTTAATCCAGAACTGAATGTACACATCTGTCTCTTTGGAGTAGTGATGCATTCAGGTCTAAGGTGCTGGTATTATCCACTACAGATGGGAACAGTTTGCAAAATAAAGTTTTTAAAATGCCCTCTGTTAAAACAAAAAGGTTTAAACACCCTTAGATCTAGAATAATTTGGCAGGGAGAAGAGAAGCAATAAAAATTAGCACGCAGCTCTGTTTGGGCAGGTACTTCCCTGAATATACAGGAAGTACCTGCTGCTTTCTGCAGAAGGGTGAGTGCAGACAGGAGATTTAGGTTGAATTGTTTGGCAGAAGTTTGACAAGAAATATGTCTGTCTGGGAGGAAGGTGGTGTTGAAGCCTGCCACCCTCTGCACCATACGATGTTCAACTAGAAATGCAGGTGGAGTAACTGCAGGGCGATTGCGGCTGGGGTTCGTGGGTGCTGTCCTGCACAGGGCACTGCTGTGCCCTGTCCCTGCGTGCCTCCCTGCGCCATGCAGCCACTTCACAGAATCGCAGAATGGTTGAGGTTGGAAGGGACCTCTAGAGATCATCTAGTCCAACCTATCTACTCTAACTTTGAGGGGTTTCCAGGAGGATTTGGGAGTCAAAATAAATAGTTTTCCATCACTTGAAAACCTGTAAGAAACCAACGAATGTTTTTAATTTATTTCTTATTTGTTCCAAGCTATAATGTCTATAATAATAGCAATGTGCTTAATTTAGGTGAGTCTTCCTCCTCCAAACGTGGGCTCTCCAAATCGGTTACATTTCTCAGGACTGATCTGAAGGGAGCAGCATCTGTTTTCATCTTTTGCCTCTCTTCTCTTTCAGAGGTGTTCATGGCCATTTCAATGGTCAGCGCCCGTGGGCTTTGGCAGATGAGTGCATTGTGGAGCTGATGGCTGAGCTGGTTGGTAGGTGTGAACTACAGGGAAAACCCTTCTCTAGAAATGGAAGCATATTTATTTTAAGATGGAAAGTCCTGATACTTTTCAAGCAGAACTTAATTCCTTGTATTCTTTTGTGTTGAAGTAGTTTTTCTGACTGCCTAGTACATAGAGTAACATTTTAAGGCTGTGATTTAAGAGATGAATGTAGGCAATAATATATGAGCATATGCATATTATGAAACTAATTGCAGCAAAGGGTTTCTTGGAGCATCGTAAACCACTTGGTCTAACATGTGAAGTCCTTTTTAAGGGCACTTGGCATTACAGATTCTCAGCCTCTCTCCTGGAAGTGAACCAATGAACTTTCCCTTTTGAAAAATGATTTCTACCTAGACATTTTCTGCTTTTCCTACTTTCTCTGTCACTAAATCCAGCCTCATATTTGAGAACTGCTTATGTCAATGAAGCAGGTAATTGGGGCAGCACCTGCTATTTGTAAGTTCCAATTACCCTGCTGTACTCCTTGAGGAGTCTGCTGTGCTGCAGGACATGGGCAGTAAATGCGGCTGGTTATTCTGGAGATTGAAAAGTAGCCCTGGAGACTTCTGGTGAGTTTGCCAGCCATGGAAGCAGTTGTCTGGGCCTGAATGCAAATTTTCTCTATCACCTCTTACTCTGATGGGTATGCAGTTGCTAAAATAATCTTTCATTAGGATGTCCTTCAGACTTCTTGCTATCAGAAGGGGGAAGAGAAATGTTCCTGGCATGGTCTCTTATAGACCCTTTTTCTCCCCAACCCCCACAGCTGTGGTCAAGGCTAGGTTAGTAGATTCTAGTAAGATTTGGCCAGTATCTCAATTTATCTCTTGAGGGTAACTGTCAATACTGACCATATAAATCATGTTGTCAGTTGTTTATTTATGCCTTCTGTAAGGAAAAATATTAGTTATGTTGACCTATTGTGTCCTAGATATTGTCTTATGTAATTTTTCCTCCAGCTGTAGACAAGTGTTCAATGGGAAAGGTGTGTTTTTTCTCCTTCAAGAGAAGCTAATAGATTCTGAACAGCAGGAAAGAGAGACATTAAGGAATGTTTAACGACAGGCTTATTTATAAATTTAACTCCTAAAGCAAATAAAGGGAACATGCACCAACTTTCTGACTTCTCCATGAAGCTTCCAAACCAGTAGAGTATTGGAAATTATTGGACCAGAACAAGTACAGGAAAATACTTGGCCTATCCATGATATAAGTACCAAGATGACATAAATATTAGCGTGGCTACATTGGGTGTCACCGTGTTGTGTGGAGCAATCCCATTTGCAGAATGAAATAAAACCTAAAATGCAGATCTATTCTTCTGTCTTCCTGGGTTCTAATTTTGGAACTTGTTACCATAATACCTGGTATTCCTCAGGAGGTGAAGAAAGTGCTTTTCTTGTTTTCACCATGTACAAGGGCAAGCTCAGTGCATGTATCTGGTAAATATCACAGATTATAAAAATGTGAGAATATGAAGGGAGGCTGTCAAAATGCTGGACACAGCAGATATAGGGATTTTTCTAGTTTGATTAGTCTTCTCTGGCAAGTTGATGTTTTTGTTCTGGTGGCATAGAACTGGGGAGCTGTGTGCACGCGGAGAAATGTGACTTGTCACACAATGACCTTGATGAATAGTAAGGGCTTTTAAATTGGAAACCTTGAACTTAATTAACTGTAGGGCAGATACGAACCCTTGTTGTCACCCTTCTCTGTATCTGTTCTGTGAATGTCTGCCATGGATCTGTTTGTGAAACATGCCCCCCAGCCACCCCACGGGGTGCTGCTGTGGGCTGGGCACTGACCCTCCTGCTGGTGCCTGCAGTGATTTGGCCACAACTTCAGGTTAAATGTCACTGCAGAAAGCAGAGAGTCACGTGGGGATCTCTTACCCTTTACCATCTGATCTGTAGAGGCTGCCAGCTCAGTGTGTATTATTTCTTTAACTAAAGAAATACTTTCTCTGTGAGGAGAGGGAAATGAGAGCTTTGCTTAAACTTCATGTTAAATTTCATGTCAGCCTCCCTACTTTTCTTGCCCAAACTCCATATGACACTGATGGTTTCTTTATCAAATGGGTCAGACTACTCTGAACTTGTTATGACAACTCTGTTCATTTTGAAGTGTGATACACGTATTTTAGTTTGCTATGAAAATTATGAAGACTGAGGTCACCCTACTGTCAACCTATTTTAGTTTTAAAATACTTCAGTGGGAAGCTTTGCATAGTCCTGTTTTCCTCAGCAGTAAAGGGTGTGTCAATATTATCAGTTTGGATTTTGTTCTCCAGGATTTTCTCATATTTGTTTAATTAAATTATAAAATGTGGTCTGGGCTGAAATCTGGTCTTCAGATACACACACCAGCAGGTTTTTATTTATATAAGATCCTTATAGATTTTTTTCAGGACCTATGGAAGCAATCCTTAGAAGGTAAACCAATTAATGTTTCCCAAATTATAGATGCATTGTAATAAATGGCGCTAATATTTATATAATAGTGAAAAGATAAAGAGAATAAATGTGGGGAAAGGTTTTTGCTAAAATGGTATTTACTATTATGTACTGTCTTCTGGCAAGGTGCGATACCAAGCATGTGTGACTTGAGTGAATTCTGAATTTCTGTTTTTGTGATTTTAATGTAAGAACATAAACAGAATTTTACACTGTTTTTATTCGAAATTTAATATGTTATGGAAGAGGAGGAATTGTCATTACTCACTCTAAGGAGCAGTAAGCAAAAATTATTTGGTAAGATTTATTTAGGAATTGGCTAAAGCGTGTAAAATATCTGTCCATTTAATGGTTTATGTGCTATAACACCTTGCTTATTAAATGCAGTCACATTTTCTTGTTCAATGAAAGTTACAGTAGTAAATATATTGTGAAATGCAGAGTCAAGGTCAGTGGAGGCCAAAGCTTTTTTCCACGCTCACGCCAAGCGGCATAACGTGGTGCCGGTAATCTCAGCTGCTCCTACCAGACTTTATTAAAACATTACAACCTTGGCACGATCACCTTCTGATGGAACAAGATTAACTGTATGGCTGCTGTTCTACAATGTGCGCAGGTCTCTGTTGAGGGAAGACTGAATGCTGAGCAGATTTGTAGTGACTTTGATAAGGATTATTTGAAATAACAAAACTGTTTCCAGAGTTGGGGCCCTTAGCCTTTTTTTCAATCATTTCACAAAATGCTTTTTACTTATTCTGGTATGGATCAGGCTCCTGCAGTCAGAGAGAAGGATGGCAGTGTCTGCCTAACACAATCATAATTGTCTCTGAAGTTGTACTTTGCAAATGCTGCTTCCTTTTATTAAAGAGGAGATTTATCAAGCAGAACATACAGGTTTTAGCCTGTCTTGGAGATACGGTATAAAGTTAGGAAATAAAGAAAGCAAACATAATTGTCTCCTGTGTGCTGGGTCTTTGAATATTGTAATAGGTTAATTGGATCATAGAAAGGTTGCTTTCTGAAACAGTGCAGGTTATAAAGGATAACAGTTTTCCAATGACACGGATGAGGTTTGTTTTGTGGGCATGAAATTCAATAATGGAAAGCTTTTAATAAATATATAATTTACGGAAGACCAAGACTTACATGACAAATGTAGTGTCATATTTAATTTGGGTTGCTAGCATGCAGCTACAAGTGATCTACAGATTAACCATTTGTTTTATATGGAAACAGTACACTGGGCAAAGGATTGCTCATGCAGAATTTGCTGTGAAAGCCACAGATTTCATGGAAGGAGCAGAGGGAGAAATGAGAACAATACCATTTCTTGATGCTATCCTTTTTTTTCAGCCTCAAGAGTTCCACAGAAATACTAAGACTGCAAATAATACTGTTTTGAGCTACAATCACTCTAGCTGTCTTCTGTAGCTGCAATAGAACAGCCACAAGGTGACCTCTTCCAGCAGCATGGAGCCTGCAGATACAATGCTATCAGAAAAGAAAGCAAAGGAGAGCAGTTTAAGTGAGGAACAGAGCTTATTTTTCCTGCTGAAGAACTAAGTTCACCTATAGTTCTTCCCACAAACTTGACGAAGTTCCTAGTGACTGGAGGAGGGAAATTATTCAGGACATTTTTTATCACTCCTGGCTCATCCTGTGGACAGGTCCTTCAGAGTCACTGACAGCAATTGACAAATTTTGTCCAACACTTACAGATTTCAGCAACACAGAGAAACAACACTCAGTCAGAATGGTTCTTGGCTCTTCCTGTGGTGGCAGAAGCTGAGGCCTGTCTGGCAAGGATTTATGAATAAACCCCTCTTATTCACATATTTCCATGTTCTTTGGCTGTATTTCCTTATATTGAGTTCAACCCCTAGTTATCTCTTTCCTAGGCTGGTGAATTCATAACTCAGTGAAGCTACACTCTGTGTGATGTGGTGGGAGTGTTTCCTCCCGTGTTGGTTGGAGGCCTTGTGTACCCTCTGAGGCTGGGACAGGAGAAACACAGGATTCACCACTCCTTTTCCTGTGGCTCCCCTTCCTCTTTTTGCCCCAACATCATGTTTTCCTTTCCTTTTTCTGCATCTCAAGAATGCTGCTGCCTTCCCTGCCTGCTTGTAGTTGTCTTCATCCCTCCCTGTCTACAACTTCTTTCCACCTTCAGCAAACTCCACCAATGGGTGATGACTACAGCAATGGCACTTGAGCCCATCTTCCAGCTGAAGAGGACTCAAAGCACTGATTTTTCAAATCTGAATTACTGCTTTTCAACAACAGACATCAGGCAAAACAGAAAGGAATAGGGATTGATTTTCTCCGTATCTCAGTGCAGTGCCCTGCCTTACACACAGTCCCTCATCCTGCCTGAAACCTTTCACCAGTGGTTGATAAGGCTTTGAGAATTTGTTACTGAATACTTTGTAATAACAACAATTAGTTGTTACTCCATTAGCTCTGTCTGTGATTAGCTGTAGCCAAAAGGCATCTGTTATTACCCTCCCTGGGACTATGGGGGTATGGCTTCTTGCGAAGTTGCTGTATTAATAATGGTCTGCTGTATTCAATAGGCCATTTTTACTAGTTTTATTAGGGATGAGGTTGTTTGACATCACAGTAACTGCTTACAACAGATTGTCTCAATATGTTTTCTTACTTATTTTACATATAAACTTACGACAAAAATAAGTCTCTAAGTCTTGCTTTAAGTATAGACTTGCGGCCTGATTTTTGTCTGAGGTATTAATGATCATAAATCTGCTAGTTGTTTGCTGGGAAATGGAAATACTTTGTTGTTTTTTGTTTTCTGTGGCTGACCTGAAAAAAGAAATATTTTCCTGCTGGTGTGGTGTAGTGAGTCAGACAAGAAATCTTTTTCCTTCACTGTGACATCTCAAAAGTTTTTCTTTCTAGTCTTTAGAGAGACGTTGACTGAAAACATACTTTTGCTTTCTCAACACTGTACTAGATTTTTCTGAAATTGTAAAGAAAATCAGTCTTTTTTTTTTTTATTTCAGGAGCCCAAAGACATGAAGTAGCCTTAATGAATGGGTTAACTGTTAATTTGCACCTTCAGATGGTATGTCTTTTTACAATGTTTATTTGTTGTGTTGACAAATATTTTTTTTCCTTTATTTGTGAATGGTGTTAACAGACATGCTTCTCCTTTATTTGTTAATGTAAGGTAAATGTTTTGTAGGGACCTCACAAAGAAAGCACCATACAGAAGCCTAACTTTTCTTAAGCCTTGGGACTTGTACCTTGAATGATGCTTTGGTTTGTACAAGACCTGGCTCTCCTTGAACAGAAAAGCTGGACAGAAATAATTTCAAGGACCCTATAGGGAAAGTTTGAGCTCTTTTCGCATGTGCTGTATGTCAGTCCTCAGAGAGGATACCTTATTTAAAATGCATTTCTAAATAGTTGCTCAACTCTGGATTCTACGTCAAATTTCAGAGCTTGAGAAACAGAAGATTGATGAGTAATTTCTATAAATTTAAAGTGGGTATTTGAGTCCTGCTCTTTATATAACCACAAAATGTGAAACGTATTTGAGTCCTGCTCTTTATATAACCACAAAATGTGAAACATCTGTTTGTTGGTTTTATGATATTGTTGCCTTAGACATGATTTCCTTATGAGCAGGTCCCTCAACAGTTACATATAACCTGACCATGGTTCTCCAGTGTTACCAAAAACTTGGTTCAACTGAATGAACATGTGAGGCATCATTTGGTTCATGGAGGAGGGGGTGGGGGGGAGAGAGGAATTATCCTCTGGATGTAGTCCTCTGTAACAGGTCTCTGACCTTTCTCAAAGTAAGACAACAGAAGCAGGGCAGGATGGGGCTATCTACAAGCTAATGGACCTGGCTGCTTTGCTCTGAAAGAGGTGCAATGCAGCCAGACCTTTGCCACATGTAAGCAGCCCGTGCTGAGCTCTGTGTAACCGCCTCTACACCATTGCCATGAACAGGAGGGCTCCTAAATCGTCATCTACTCCTCTTGGCATGGTGGCAAGCCAAACAACCTTCACACTAGGAGATGAGTAGGAAAGGCCATTCAGCTACAGGTGCTGAGGTGGATGAGAATGAGGTCTTTGCAGAAGGCTTAGTGCTTTGGTGTGGCTTGTTTAAGAGGGAATGATTTGATAACTGATGTATTCGAGCAGGGATGGAAATTCAGTTCTTTGGTGCTGCTATACTTCAGCCTCTGCTTTGGCCTGGGAGACCTGGCCACAGTTAAAGCTTTGCCACTGATTCTTATAAGTGCAAGTTTTCACAGTTGGATTTCTGTGGCCTTTGTTATAAATCTATGAAATACAGTATTATAACACTTTCCTACTTTGATAAATGTTATATAGACAAAGAAATATTTGTGATTTCTGGGGGATTCTCTGTAGTCTGCATGAAAGTAAAACAGTCTTTATTAAGTCACATACTGGGAGCATCTCTCTCATCTCTGCTTAGATACATTTCAACATATCTTTTTTTTGTTCCTAACAGCTATCTTTCTTTAAACCTACACCAAGACGCTATAAAATTCTTCTAGAAGCCAGAGCCTTTCCCTCTGACCATGTAAGAAATTAATATTTCACCATATTTGTATTATTAATCATATTTTTCCAAAGAATATCAGTAGCTTGATTTGAATATTTATTAGCTCATCTTGTCCAAGTAACATTGCAATAAAAAAATCTGTCAGAAGCTTTTGAGCTCAGCATATTTTACAGATCGTAGCTTTATTCCTTTTGTTCAAATAAAAAATGTTACAAGAGGAAAAGATTGAATGGGCACATTGATTTATTAGTCTTTTTTAAAGACATTGAGCAAACTACTGGCCTAAATCAACTGAAGTTGTAAATGTTTTATTAATTCTTGTTGCTGTTTTACTTTATGAAACCAAATCAATACAAACTCACAACATTAACACTTATATATCCCCAGACAGAGATGGAAATGTTTGTTCTTAGCACTTTAGATTACTAGTTCAAACATAATTTGTGTGCTATAAAATAAGAGACAATAGTCCATGTATCACAGCTTAGAGCAAATTAATCTTTGGGTTTGTGGCCCATTGCTACTTTATCATCAACTCTGTAAAATCATAGAAATTGATAACAAATTTGATCTCTAAGGTGCAATAGAGACAACTCAAACTGCTAACAAGTTTATTTGTAATGAAGAAGGCAGCACAGATGTATAAACTTCAAATTGCCTTTATTCTAAATAATGTTTATGCCAATCCTGCATTTGTTCCAGGTGCACTTGTACATTTGGACTCCATCTTCTTAAATTTCTGACACTTCAGTAATACCCTGTGCAACTAATGTCACTTTGGTTCCTGTCATGTAATTTTGAACTATCTTATAGTCATCTTACCTGATGATTTTTATGCCACCTCAAAATACATTATTTATTGATTAAATCAGTTGTTAAGAGTTTGAAAATAGCCTGAGTTTAGAGCTCTCATTTCCTCCCAGCTGTGCAGCAAATTTAAGATGTGAGGATAGCGTGGGCCAGCATATATGTGCTAGCCAAACCTCGTTTGCACTGACAGCAGTGCATATGTGACAGCCTGGGATTTAGCATGTGCTACCAAGCAATGTGCATACCCAGGGCTCCAGTTAATCAGCATGAGCTATAGATTGTGCTGCTGTGTTTTCACCTTGGATGTTATCTGTGCAGGCTTTGCTTGCTGGCGTGTGGTAAAGCACATTCTCCACCACATTTCCACCCTCCTTCTGCTCCATGAGTTCATCTTATAGGATTTAAGGTTTGACTTTATCCTTGCTGTCTGAAGTGAATTAAATTCTGATGTTTTTCAAACCAAAGGAAATCTAGAATGTTTTCAGAGGAGTAGGATTAGGCTTTCAAGCATTAATTTTAGTGAAAGGCAGGCATCAGAATCCCTTTTCTGAAGTTCTGCTGTGCTTGGCTGTTTTTCTTTTAGTTGTCTGACCATGTAATTACGCTCACGTGCTATGCATGGAAATCTCTTGCAGTATGCTGTTGAGTCCCAGCTTCGACTTCATGGACTTGATGTGGAGAAATGCATGCTCATGATGCAGCCACGGGAGGTTGGTGAGACATAAGTCAGCTTTCCCCACTAATGCTAAGGGCAGAAGTGTATTTCATATGAGAGTAGTCATATATTCTCAAGTATTCTAGTGTCTGCCTGCAGAAATTAGTCTGTGTTCTTTATAATACTTATTATTTAGACAAATTTACATGAGTTTTACCCAAGTTTAGGTAGAATTTGAATTGTATATTCTGTTTCTGCATATGGTTTTTTTGATATTAGAGTCCATTTTATAATTGTCTGGTTCAGCTAGTGCATTTACCTTAATGTTACTTTCACTATTTTTCCTGTTTGTGAAAAGCTGACAGCATCCTGAGAGGACTGCAAAAATATAGCAGTTCATTGAGAAGCCCCAATGTCCTTTTAGTGTCCTAAGGTAAAAGATTGTCATAACATGAGCAGCATTGTGTCTTTATCAGCACAGAATAAGAGAAAGGTTTGCTTTGAGTAATATGCAATTCAGATTAATTTGAAAGATTGCCTTGCTTCACTTTTGCAGTATTAAGAATTTTGCCACCTAACTATAAACTGATGGTGACCTTTTGCTTCTGAAATCTGAGTCATCTTGTGAGTAAAGAGCCCACTCCTGAATGCTTGATAGATTTGCAAAGATTGTTGAGATAATAACAGTTGCAATACTTGCAATTCAACAATCTCGCCCAAGCTCTTTTCAGTAACAAGTCTAATTTAATTCTAGGTTTTCACTGCCTAATTGATCCCTAGGTGGTGGTATGTTTTACATGATCCCTTGCTAGGAAGACAGGAGGAGGATGGGGCAGTAACTTTCCTGTAAAGAATCAAGAATGAGGGTTTTTTTGGTTGAAATTCCTCTATATTTAATGACCCCAGGTTTGGGGATTTTTGTACTTTTGATGATGTGAGACTTATTGTTTTTGAAATATAAATATGGCAGGTTTATAATAGCTTCCTGTGGGATATGAAGTTTATCAGAAAAGTACAGAGTGAAACTGATAGACAACTTTTAAGCCTCATGAGTGTCACAAGTTTCAGATGCCACAAAAATCATTATATATGCTGTTTTTTACTGTAAATTAAAACTGTCTGAAATATTAAAGAGTATGAAGCATGCTAGAATATGAAGTGAATAGACTCTTTAAAACTGGCACTTTCAAGATAAGTTTGCTAATGATTTTATTTGAAGTAACTTACTCATAGGCTACTTCATGTCTCTACCTTTGTATATCATTACCATGATAAGGATTTGCTTTTGATCTCCTTATGCAAGCAGCACAGCTCAAGGTAAAATATAGATTATGAAATAAGAAATGACAGTTTCATTACTGCCAGAGTTGATGTAAAATGTGTGCTTTAACTTTGTTTTAGGGGGAGGAGACCTTGAGGATTGAAGATATCCTTTCTGTAATTGACAAGGAAGGGGACTCTATTGCTGTTGTTCTGTTCAGTGGGGTGCAGTACTACACAGGCCAGCTGTTTGACATCCCCAGAATTACAAAGGCTGGCCAAGAAAAGGTAGGGTTACTCCAAACCCATCCTTTAAAAGCCAATTTTAGATCAATCTTCCTTGTGAAATATTTTTAATTTCCACTTTTTGTGGAACAAAACAGAGCAAATGTGGAAACCTGCGGGGCTCTGATAAAAAGTAAAAGCATGCTGTGCGCAGATCCTTTGGGGACTGTGCGCTGCATGAAGGAAGAGGGCTGTGAGAGCAATCTTACAGGTGGGACTTAAGGTATGTGAGGAGATTATTCATGACTATTGACTTCTACCAGGCTTTCACTTAAAGATAGAATTTCAAGAAGTTCAGTGGAGAAGAGGGAGGAGGTAATCGCAGCCGCGGTCTCTAAAGGTTAGTTTGTGCTAGATTTCTGCTTTTTGGCAAACTTTCATGTTTTTTTTTTTTTTTTCCTGTGGTCTCACTGTGGCAGTGTTTGCCCCCAGTGAGCAGGGAGGTGAGCTCCCATGCAGCCAGCACTGCTCTGATTCCATGGATAAGTTTTCAGAATACAAGCACAACGTGGAGCACATCAACATCAAAAGATGACTGTGTTTTAGTGATGACTCAGCCTTAGGAACTTGCAGACAATGTGCTCTATGGGCCTAGCTATAAAACTTCTTTAACCATCTCAATTGCCTCAGGAATCCAAGAGAAAATAGTTTTTAATTAAGTCTCCTCAACAGGAGGTCACCAGACTCTTTCTGTAGGGGCAGTCTTTTACTGGATGTACCTTATCTCATGTAAGATTAAACCACTCGAGGATAAATTTACTTAGTATCACTGGGTTTTTGCAAACTAGCTAACTATTTATATTTGATGTTTTAACTCTCTGGGGAGTTTCCTGGATCGTATCAGGGTATACGTCTTCTGTTGCTGTAGGTTTGGCAGTGGAATTTTTTCTGGATGACAGGGAATAAGCTATGCCACTGGAAAATGAGGGCAAAACCACCCTTGTGAGAGCAGAGCCAGGTGTGAGAGCCAGTGCAGGGACCATGGGATACAAAAAGGGAATGTTCTCACTGAGCAGCACCTGGTGACAAAATTGATCCCAAACACAGTACAAAACAATACCAACTTCTTGACACAGATGCAGAAAGCCAAGGAAGAAAGAAATGAGAGGAATTAGCTGCAGAGGCAAATGGGTCTCTGCATTAGCTCCATGTAGCTCTAAAACCATGTAGCTCCTCTTCCAGTACTTTGCTAACAATAAGTTGCCAGAAGACTAGACTAGAAACTAGGCTGAAACATTTGATGAAAGGAAAGACAGGTGATTAATAGGATGATGCCAGTCAGTGCACAGCTTACTCATGTTCCTGATGGCAGCAAAACTTTTGTTCAGCCACCAACATCCACATCTTCTACAAATCCCATCTGTGAAGGGTCTAAAATGTGACTGAGAAATCTTTCTCCTCTAATGTAAATTTGAACAATCTGGGAAAAACCTATCACTTTATCTTCTCTCTTAAAGATGCTCACCTGACTGTGAAACATCCCCCAAGGAGCAAGTGCTGTAGCTTCACTGAGAGCTATAAACTGACCCAGACTGGCTGAGAATGTATTCCAGGGGAAAAATAGTCACCAATAGTTAATTATATAGAGCAAAACTGGATCTGATGGTTTTATTATTTGAGAAGATAAACAGGATTTACTTTAGAGAGCTTAAAATTTTTATAAGGCAGTGCAAATACAAATGCTAACTCATGCAGGAGGGAACGTGGGCTGCAGAGTCCCCATGAATGCTTCTGCATGGATGTAGACATAAACTTTACACACCTATACGGGGACTGTATTGTCTTACTAAAGAGGAGAGCAATTTCTGACAGCAGTTCAGTCACCCAGCAAGCCCAGATAGATGTCAAATGCCCACTTCCATCTGCATGCCTGTTAGAAGCACCATGGGATGCAAGTGAATCTCCTCTTCCAGAGATTTTTCAAAAAGGAAGGTGAAAGAAGAAGGTATTTTAATTAACCAGTTTGTGGCAAGTGCATGTAGGACTAGGATCGAGGTAAATTCATAACATGAAATGTCATAAGAGTATTTAAAGAAAAGTAATTCAACCTGAAGAAGTGATTGAGTGCTCAGAGAGCCTTAAAAGCATGAGGCAGCCCTGTTGTTACCCCACTGTCAGATACACTCAGCTCAACATCCTTATGGACTTAACCCCTCTGGGTTAAGTGACGTTTATGTTTATACAAAAGCACTATATAACATACTGTTACACCACACTTAAAACAATCTGCGTATTGCAAATATTTACTTGAACAGCTATTAAATCAGCAATTCATGAAAAGTTTGTGTTAATACTGGTAGGAGGTTTTCCTGTATCCTGCTTCTTCTTAGTCTCGGATTCTGGTTACTAAAATGCAAAATGTTGGGTCCTCATAAGCAATTGGCTCCTCTCTTCTGTTCCCAGGTCATAGCTGATATTAAGAGCTGCTGTTGGGTTAGAGAAGAGCAAGGAACAACTGCTGAACTAGTCATGCAGGGAAGAGGAAATATGATGTAAAAGAAACAGCCTTCTCTGTTCAAGAAGTTTGAATTTAGTTGATTAACCTGAATTGGAATGTTTTGATTTTAATCCAGAGCTTTTTGTCTTTAATTTAGAAACAAATTTAACTTCAGATGCAATAACTTTGATCTCAATCCTTTTTTCTTCCTAAAAAGAAGAGGCTGTGTAGCAAGATGGAGGTGTGGAGGCAGGATGTACCACTTCATCTGTGAGATACTTATGCAATATCAGTGATCACAACTGGCACTAATGTGCACTAAACAAAACAATTACAGTCCGTGTTAATCTGGTATAAATATCTTAGAAGATGGTAGACTTTCATACCTTTGTGTATAGTTACCCTGCTCTAAATATCTAACAGGTGAGATACAGATGTAGGCAAAACAGAAAGGAAAAGTAGAGAACAGGAGGTTAAAACAAAGTTAACGTGGTTCTTTTTTTTTTTAAATTCTCCAATTCTCTAATTTAAAATGGTGCAAGTACATATGAATTATTACTATTTTCGATTATGGAAAGAAGTCCTGGTGAGGAACTGATATACAGTCTTTGAGAAGTGTGGTGCAAAGGGAGCAGGTATAGTTAATCTCTCTAAAAAAAAAAAAAAGTTACCTGAACTTTTTTTGCATTTCATTTTGTGAAAAATTTGGCTGTACATCCAAATGAACCTGGGTTTGGAGTGCAATGGTAGGAAATTTTTGGCTATGTTCGAGTGCTGACACTTCCATCCATGTCTTACCCAGAGCAAGGATGGCTCAATTCCTTGCAGTCTGTAGTTGGTGGTAAGGTGTCCTAGAAGCAAGAAGCACCTTGGTCCCTTACTGATGATTGTTCCTTAGTAGTCCTTTAGTGTAAATACAGGCACTTAGATTACTTTTAGTAATGGCAGTCAGCACAGATCTTGCCTACATGAGGCAGTAAGCATAAAGATACTGGGATTTCATCCATCTTGGGCAGACCCCAGATAGTTATAATGAACAACTATTTCTTAAGGGCTCTTCCATGTTCTGCTTGGAGCAAACCTTTGTTTTTATTCCTCTCCCCTGCCCCAGTATGGACTAATTAGGGAGTATTATGAGCATTTAGGATCCAGTGCTCTTCATCAGTTGAGATGGTGTAGTTTGCTGTGCAGATGTTTCACTCAAAAGTTAACATGATGGCTGAAAGGGAAATCCAGATGCCATGCAGCAGACAGAGAAGAGCTAGCTGCATGTGGCCCAACTGCTTGATGGAATTAGTCATTAGCATCTGTGTAATGTATGTGAGCTTAATTTCTGTTTGCTGGCATCCAGTCCAGTTCCTGTCCCTAGGCTGACAAGCTTTCAGGACAGTAAGTGTGTGAACTTGAAGACCATATCTCCTTCAAGAGCTTCTGGACCTGATGAAGCCAGTGGTTAGAATGACTGTCTTATACATGACATATTAATATGGAACAGATGAAGTCCTTTAAAATGTACATTAAAAGATATGCCTGAGAAGTCATATTCACAGCAAAAATACAAGGCTGTCCTTACTGGTGATGAGGGGTGGTGAATGACCCAGTGCTCCTGAACAAAAGAAACTAGGCTGGGGAGAGCTGACAAGCAAGAAACTGAGAAGGGGACAATGCAAGGTAGAAGTGTCATTTGAGGAGGAAAAAAAAATCATTAGTCAACCAATGTAGCAGAGAGAAAAGTCCTACACAGGTGGTCTTAATTTTAATGTACAAGGAAATAAAATCCTGGAGTGTTGTACCCTATCAGGGCTTGGCTAGATGTCTGAGCTGCAAGCTCTGGAGGTCTGGAAAATGTCCTAAGATTCTTGAGGTCAATCATTTATGAATTAAGTTACTGATTTCCTTTTACATTTTTTAAGCCAATTTCCTAAGTTCTCTATGTATGTTAAGATTCCTCCCAGAGTGAAAGCTCTGCACATAGACAGCTTCATTAAGTCATTAAATATTAAATGAACTAAATTAAGCTTGAAAAATTACCTCAGGCTATTTTTCCATCTTAGGTCTCTCAGATAAATCAAAATTACAGTGTATTGTGTGAGAGACTCATCAGCACGCTGAAGAGGATGTAACAGTTTTCCTTGTTTCATATTTTTGTGCTTGCTGTGGAGGATGGAGGGGGTTGAGTCATTTTATTCCTCTGCGAGTGAAGAAATGGCTGACTTCTAGGAGACTCTAGCTTTCAAATACAATTTTCATTTTATAAGTTATATTGTACTCTCCACTGTCTCTGTACAGTATGTAAAGTATTTTAATCGCTCGAGTCCCAGTAGGAAGAGCTTAAGATCCTTCATCTTCATTTCTTTTCCTGTCTCTCTCTAAATGTCCCAGCTTTGCTCGTGTGAAGCTGTCATTTCTCTCCCTCTCTCCAAATGTCATTGTCCATGCTGAGTTGTTACCTGCTGGTTATCAGCAGCTACCCAAGACACTTTGCAGAAATGACTTTTAGATATTAAAATAAAATGGAAGAGGCAGGGGAGAGCACATGTCCTCTTCTTTGCCCATAGCAGATGGAGAGCTCTGTTTTCCCCCAGCTTGGGGAAGCAATGTTCCCACGCAGCCCCTGTTCTGTGTGGCTTGTGCAGGGAGAGCCGTTTGAGTTTGTTTTTACTTTTTTCATGCAATCTGTGTGGCTAAACATTCGCTGTTCATGCAACTCGTGCCAGACGCCTTCCCAGGAAAGCAAAGCAGCAACATCCTTTTGCAGATGACAACTCGAACAAAACACGAGTGGGCTTTTCTGCGGTGATGCAGGAAACCTGTCAGCACAGAACCCAAATTTTCAGGCTCATTAAGTTTAACAGTGCCCTGTAGGATTCACCAAGCAATTTCAAAGCAGTGTGGAGCAGTTAAAATGGCTCGGGAATATATGCCATGGGTGGCATGTTGGTGGCTGTCCTGTTAGAAGGCTACAAGTGCATGGTGTCAGTGCAAGCCAACCCTTGCCAGCCAGTGTCGGTGCCCATCTCTACTACAGAAAACTACTTGTTTTAGTTTGTTTTAATTTTGTTAATGTGCTGTCAGATACATACGTTCTCCAAGACTCCCAACATTTTACAGCATTCCTGTTTTCCACTGAAACCAATGAATCTCTCATAGCAGTTTTTAAAAAACTTTGTGTGGGACATCTGTATGAGTTGTTACCTGCTGGTTATCAGCAGCTACCCAAGATACTTTGCAGAAATGACACTTTGCAGTATATCTATCAGTGTTTAAATCCAAACAACCGATATGTTGAAACTAAGTTTGAGTCTTAAACTTTCTTATTCAGTAGCAGATTGGCTTTAGTAGCTTATTTCTCTGAACCAAAGCCATTTTATCTCTGGATGAGAGCATTCCCATGGGCATTCAGTGTGCTTCAGCTTCACCATTTCTGTTGATTTGTCGTAACTTACTCCTCAGTGTCTTCATGAAGACAAGATGCAGAGGGTGTGAAGGCTGGAATATTTATTGGAACTTTGGTTCTGTTTAATAGCAAATGTTTATATCGTGCGACTACTACAGCAGCTTAGTTCTTCCCATGTTCTTCCCATCATTTTGGAGTGAATTCTCAAGCTAACTTTAATGTCTCCACCAGAATCAGTGTCACATCTTCTTAAAATGCTGCTTAATTCAAATTGTTATCTTATACAGAAGAATAAACATACCAAAGTATTGTTTAAATAATTTAGCTCAGGCTCCCTTTGTGTAAGAAACAGCAAGAGATTCTTTTAAAAAAAAAAACAAAAACTATTTTATTACTAGATCTGATTTTTCTGAAGCCTGGGCTCTCAGTCTTATTCCTACCATGCTGTTTGCAAGCTGACTGTGTTTTTTAAAGCAAAATGCAAAGTAGCATTTTATTTGTAGTCCAGGCACAAAAGGCAGTTTTATTTCTCTGTCCTTGAATAGCAAAGCTGTGAAGACCTTTTTAGTTTAAAAAATGCTGCCATCCAGTGGCTATTTTGTGTATAGAACTGCTACTTTGTGATCTATACCTCTGTGGTCCTCAAGGTTTTTTTAGTGCCCAACAATAACCACAACTTGTGGTTATTAAAAATACATCGCTTTCAATGGAGAAATGGCAATGTATCTGAAAATTTTAGAGACAAATACAAAAGACCTTAAAAATCAATGTGTTGTACAGGATGCTATCTCAGTCATTTGGTTTCCCAAGGAGCTAGATCCTCAGAGTTTGAAAACTGGGGGGGACCTTAAGCATAAGTACATAGTCAAATGTAATTGCTCATGTATGAATAGCATTAATATATACATTACAATTTTTTCTTTGCCTAGGACTTGTCATGTAATACAATTTCTTGAAATAATGCATTCATTCTAAGTAGTTATTTCAAGTAGTTCCACTTTACTGCATGAGAAAGCTTGGGAATCTAAACCATAACCAAGTGTCCTTGAAGACAAGCCCCGAAAACAATTCATGATTCTAATATATATCTATGGCATAGAAATCTTTCTTCTAGTAAAAGTTCATAACAGATGGACTTGATAGCATGCCTGAATAGAGAACAATATATACAGTTCTAAAGATACTTTTTCAAAAATAACGTTAGTGATGATTATCTTGAAAAGCAGCATATTAAATATCTGTTTCCTGCAGGGTTGCTTTGTTGGATTTGACTTGGCTCATGCTGTTGGGAACATAGAGCTTCATTTGCATGACTGGGGAGTAGACTTTGCCTGCTGGTGCTCCTACAAGGTAAAACAAATTCATTGTTTGAGATTTTCTGTAACCTCCTTTATGGGATGGGTCAGCAAACAGGTAAGATGAATAAGAGCTATACCTGAGAATGTTGATCAAGGCTTGGGTTGAACCTTTGAACTAGCCACAGCAAAGAGATGGACACTGGCTTTAATGGCGGTTTTGTTATAAGAAGTTCCAGAAGATAATAGTGGCAATTTTTTGTTTGACCTGTAGACTCTTGTGTATGTTAGTGAGTGGATGCTAGTGGTGGTTGAACATCTGCTGTGATATGCACACTGATCTGCAGCCACAGTATCAAAGGCTCTCCTCTTATTTACCACATGGAGAAGGTCTTGCAGTTATGGGATTTTCATCAAATATGAGAATATTCTAAATATGAGAACATCTTTGGCTAAGCTCAAATAATTTTAGATCATACAACAAGGTACTTTTTGTTTTCTTCAATTTCTTTTGAGCTTAAGAATCAACAGATGCAGTTAGATGAATCGTTTGACTTACCTATATATATTATGACATGAGACTGCTTCAGCTTTTTGTCTGTTAGACTTCAAATATCACACATAAGCCAAGTATGTTTTCAGAACTAATCTGAAAAAATACATTTACTTTTACCTATGTTAGCACTTTGAGAGAGATGCTAAGATCTCCAGTTAGAAACAAAGAAATACTGAAATTTATCTGTTTTATAGAGCAGGATGAAGGAAGAAAAGCTGTATATTATAGATAATAAGCACAAAAAATGTTTACATGTTGATTTATTCTTTACAGTATTTAAATTCTGGAGCAGGAGGCCTAGCTGCTGCCTACATTCATGAGAAGCATTCGCAGACTATTAAACCAGCGTAAGTGTGTTTCTAGACACCAGTAAAAGGTGAAAGTATGTAGGAATTCTAGTCATGGATTTGTTACGTGTAGGTGTGTGTGTATATATATATATATATATACACACATATGTTTGTATAGATAGATGCAGAAGAAATTCCTTGCTTCAAAGAAAACTTAGGCTAATATTTGTTGCTGACTTGTTGCCTTAATGAAAAGGGTAGTGCAAGTTTGAATAATTTGGTTATCTGACTTTGTTAGCTTAGAAGGGTTATTTTATGCTAATTTTGTTATATTTCAAAATTGTTGACGTATGCGCTCACATCTTAAATAATTTCCTCGAAGTCTGCTCTCAGTTCTAAACTAAGTATAATCATAAAAGAGAATGCTTATAATATTAAAAATAAGTAACCCAAATCATGCCTGTGAGACTGTTTAACGTAAAGAGAATACTTAACATCTTCCTTTAAAAATGGATTTTTTTTAATCATTGAAGTCTCTGGTTAGTGAACAAAATCAAAGACAATTTCAACTCTATGTCTAATAGCTCTTTAATACTGGCATGTTTTCATTAAAATTATATCCACCAGTAAAGCTAGGAAGCATTACGTGGAGATCTGTGTTCTCAAAGACTTTATAATCCATGAAAAGCTGTGCTATCAGAACTGAGGTTAGCTGCATTAAAAAAAATATCTGTTATTTAGAATGTTATATGTCTGTACTCTATGTATATTAAGAACAGTAGGATTAGTACTTTTAATGCATCGACAAATGTAAACACATTCTGGCTTTAATGTTTGGAGAAATTGCTGGCACTTGCTTTTATTTTAGCTTGAGGAAGGCACACTAAATCAGGTTTCAGAGAAAAATAATATTATAATAAGCAGCTTCGCTGCACTATGTGCTGGTTTCAGACTGTCTAGACTCCCAGGAGATAAAATAACGCTGATAAGTTCTTCTCAGTCACCCATAACAGAAAACTCATTAGGATGACATATGATCTTCTGTGAGCTGATTTGATCCTCACATGTGAACTCTGGCAAAATATTCCAAATACCTGGATATTTCTTCTGGAAAGGTATCTGCTACTTCCCCCTTAGCCAGGTGCAGGCATTGGCCTCATGGCCAAACCTCTGGGCCACAGCTGTGGGGAGCAGGGAAGATGCTGTGCAGTGGGGAAAAAAGTGGGCCAGCTAGAAATTGCAGAATAGCAATAAAAGGAATGAAAAAAATCTCAAGGACTTTGAGTCTTTTTTCTCCTTGATGAAATTTTGAAACTTCAGTGAGGGCACTAGCTTGGTATTGTAGGTAAAGGCTTAAATTAGCTTTTCCTGAACCTGCTTCTTCATACATAGTCATTAACTTGTATTGAATCTGGATGCTGAATCTTAAATACAAATGCCTGTATGAAATAGGGTTGGTTTGGTTTGTTTTTGTTTTTTCAGCCTGGGACCTAATTAAGGATATAATTCCAAACTTCCTGCATAGACCCTTTGCGTTATTTGATCATAGTTATTTCATATTTCCTGAGATTTGATAATCACTCATCAAATTGTTTTTAGTTAATATGCCCCGGTTGCATGGCTTTTCTTTCTTTTCCACATCGACCAGCCATTTCAGGTCTCCAGATAAGAGAGTGAGACAAAGGAGAATTTGTCTATGTCAAAGTATTCAATTTTATAGCTGATTTAAATGCAGAGCAATTTGCTGTATGTTGTACAATCAAATAGAGTGGAATTTAACTGCTCTGGAAGTTGCAGATTTTATGTTGTATCTAAAAAAAAGTCCTTGGCTGTCATCTGAATCAAGGATGACACCCAGTGGCCAGACAACTTCATTTAAAAACAGAAGCACCAAACACTGTTTCTTCACATCCCAACCCACACATAAGCAGCTAATTAAATTTCAATCCAGCTGATAGCCTTTTGTCATTTAAACCATCTGAAATACTGTTTTTAACTCATGACCAGTATTATGCAAGTCACTTTACTCACCTATATAGATTTCTTTAATTTGTTGCATCCTTCATATTTTCTACAAGTTATTGACTAGGTAGTTATTTTTATATTGGAATAATATATTGTATTTTAATATAAAAATGTCTGTTCTGACCATAATTCAGAGAGGCAGACCTGGAATGTTTGCCAATTGCCTTTTTCTTATTACGCTGTTGGGGCAAAAAGGACTTAGGTGCTCATTGAAAATTAAACAGCTTAATCCATTTTTTTTTTATTTAAAACCCTCAAGCCCAGCTACTGCCTTTCATCAAAGGCTCTTAAGGTTGTTTTTTTAAGTTCCCTGATTCCCATAAGTGTGCTTTTTTTTCTCATGCCCAGAGTCTTGCTAAAAATGAACGTTGTAAGCAAATGGGTGTTCGTGCTGTAGCTATGCCTGGTTTTAAAAGCTGGGTTCCCATCCAGCTGTTCCCCACAGGTGTTGTTCCACCCACAGCCTGCTCCCTTGACTATAAAACACTTATTTGGTGCTGCTTTTTTTTTTTTTTTTTCAAATGCACCTGGAGGTGTGCATAGAGGTATTAATTTATTAGCCTTACCACCAGCAGCTAGGGCCATGCCAGAGCTGGTCTGTGCTTTGAGTCTACGGACCGAGGCTGTGGCAGCCTAACTGCAAACCAAGCAAAACGAAACGGGCATTAGGCAGTAATGCCATGTGTCACATCCCAGCAGACAAAAATCAACACTGATTCCACTTCAATTTATTCATGTGCAATCTTCCCACAAGCTCTTTTGAAGTCAGTAATTCACCAGTTAGGAAAAAGCATTTATGCCCAAGACCAAGCTTTGATCCTTAGGCCTGATGGCCAGAAGATGGAGGCTATGGACAGCACAGGCTCATATGCTCTCTTCTGTGTCACTGCAAGCATTGTCCTGCACTCTGGCTTAGCTAGGTATGGTCCTCTAATTCACTGCAAGGGCCATGGGTCTAAAAGTTACATGTTGTAACCATCCTAATTTAACATCTGTACCTGAATATGTCGAGTAGTCCTTAGCTAGTCTATCTTTCTTCCCACAGCAGTAAACTGAATCAATCTGACATATATGGGTCCCATATATCCCTATGCTCTCATGATCTCAGCTCCTTTGAAGTCTCTTTTAATACTTGAATAGCTATTTTTTTTAATACCTGTTCTATATATCACAGTGCAATATATTCTTGGTTAATTGTGCTAGAGCAATTTCTTCATGGGAGGAGGAGACCCGGACAGAGCAGAGCTATGAAATGCTACTGATGCATTTTGGCCAGTGACTGCAGATTGATCCTGTGCCACCAAGTTTCCATATAAATTCAGTTAGGTTGCAGAGGGGAGACTTCCAAGACACAGCACTAGGGTGACTGACTAATACTGAAAATCAGCTTGACTCATGTTTTAGGCTCCAGAACAACTTTATTTTTCTACTTTTCAATTTTCTCCATTTATAAAAAGGATAACTAAAATTTGCTAAGCAAATACAGAAATGTGAAAGTTTGTGAGCACCTGGGATAGATGGCACAGCAGAAGTCAGGTATTCATAGAAGTATATCTGCAGCTGTAAATGCGCAGTGAGTTTAACCCTGCTGTCAGCTAGCATAAGGGATGGGAGGGGACAAGCTCACGGAGTCCTGAGATAGGAGAAGAAAAAAGTCCTAGCTGAATCCCTGTAAGAAAAAGTAAGGCACAATTTAAAAAGATGAAAGGGAAAGAAATGTATGTAAAGCAGCCAGGAGAATAATAGATAAGCCTTGGCAGAGGATTAAATGAAAGTTGTACACAGTCTAGTGTTTAAAGCAAAAGGATTTATCAAGGCTTAACTTTAGCACAGACTAGAGCAGGTAGAGTTTAAAAATAAAATGTTTGTGATGTGAAGAAGTGCTGTGTGTGCAGGAAGCAGCTGATGTCCAAATAGCGTGTCAGCTTTTGCTATAGGATAAGAAAAAAGTTATCAAAGAAAAAAGGTAACAATTTCATAGTGGCTTTGAGAAGTACAAGGTATCTTCAGACAAATTCTTCATACACAGAGGTGAGATATCAACCATTTCTGTTAGATCACTTTCCCTTTGGACTTCACGATCCCAATAAAAATACCAGAGCGCAAACAACCTCTCTCTACCTCTTTATTGAGACCTGCATGTCTTTTTGGTATGTGAACTTTTGCACTGGTATAAGAAAAAGCAGCTGTTCCAGCTCCAAATGCCTCTCACTTCCCTCCTTTCCCAGGTGCTCTGTTTCCCCACCCTGCTCCCATGCCAGGTCTTCTCTGCCCATTAACTCTATTTCCCAAGTGGTTGCTCAGTTCCTTCCAGGGTTGGTAGCTCCGGTTGAGTTTTCCCTTAGCTGTTCTCTTGATTTCTGAAGAGATACTAAAGTATTCCTTTTAGAATTAGAGTTGCATGATCCCCAAACTAAATAGCTGAAGCTTCTGTGAAATTGCTGACAATAATATAGCTCTGGAGCAACATGATTCTTGTCCGGAGTGAGGGACAATAACAGAAAGGTTGGGAAGGTTGTTTTATATCCAAAGTAATGGAAAGAAGTAAAGCTGTTCTTGGTTAAAATGTTTCTAGGAATAATAGACCGAGATGGTCCAATTCTCAATGACCCTTGGAGTCTATCATATCTGACTAGCTTAGCACTACTGAAAATGTTAACTGAGCAGAGCACCCTGGCCAAGCTAAGAAGAGCATCTGGAGAAGCAATATTGAGACTTCCAGAAAGCTGCACTGAATGCAGCAAGGTGGAAAGTCAGTGGTCACAGATGAAAGTGTACATGCTGCTGTGTGCAGAAGGGTTTGTCACTGGTCCCAGTGCACTCAAATTGTGGAGTGATGTATAGACAAGCTATTCGTGGAGCGTAACATGTGTCCCCAGAGTGCATAAAGTATCCTGTATTAAGGTAGAAATGAACTGTTTCTTTGCCAAGGAGATGAGAGCAATTTAGCTCCTTGAGCTAATTTAGAAACCAAAAGTTAAAACCTCCCTTGGGAAAAGACTGTTTAGGAATAAAGGCATTGGCTAATTAGGCTTAATTGCATTGTCTTGGGACAAGTGATTTATTAGGCCAATCTAGACCCATGATGGGGCTGCAGGGGTGTGTTCTTGGATTCACCAGCTGAATGGCAAATATCCAAGAGCATTTTTTTTAACTTTGGAGTAAGTCTTTGGGACAAAAAGAGAGGTTAATATGCGTTCACATCTATTTCCATTTTCATCTTTTCAGCTCTGTACATCCTTTTATGTTGCTTCCATGATTGTCTCCTTGTTCTTTGTCAAGCATTTTCTATCTTCTTTCAAATCCTCCCTTGTAATTAAGCTGCATCTTCAAGCACTCTTACTTTTCTCATTATGAATAATCTTCTCATTTTACTCCCTGAAGGTGTTCCCTTATGTTATGCCATCTTTGTCTTGGTTGGATTTTAAGATCTGTGAGAGAGGAGCTGTATGTCTCCTTGTAAATTCAAGGGACCGTGTACAAGTGAATTTGCTGTTTATCAAGTCTGCATCACCTATAGCATAACTGGAGTGTGTGTGAAAGTAATGTGCTGTTGTCATTCCCTTTGTCCTCCAATGCTGCACAGACCTTTATTATAAGTTTTGAAAACTTAATCTTTACAATGGAGCATGTAGAAAATCAGACATGGTTCCAGTTAAGTTTCTCAACTACAGTAATTCTAAAAAGTGTGGTGATGGACTGATACCTGCTTTCAATGACTACTCCATAAGCATCAAAATGCTGAAATAAGCAGAGATAAACGGGCAAATAAAAGCACTTAGCTTCTATGAGTCATATCTTCTCTCAAATAGTATTTATAGCATTGGTGGTTTTGGCTGCAGACATCTGCAAATAGCTTGCAGGCAGATTTGGGGATTTTATGTATATTTAAATCTTTGCATGACAACTTGCTCTTTCATTTGTCCAAAACTCCAACAGCAATATTAAGAAATGTCCTGTCTTCTCATAGCCTTTTTTTTTTTTTGTCTGAGGCTGATCAGATTCTTGCAGGTCTTTATGGTATTCATTCTCCAGCAGTAGTTTACTTGACAGACCTGAGCCAATTCAAATTTCTTTTGCATCTCTACTTCTGGACCATGCTGGCAGGACTCGGTCTGCTCTGCCATGGTCCCTTCCCACTCCTACCCTTGGAAGGGAGAGGGAAGTGGCTGCGTTACTCATGGATGCAATTTCCCATCTGCAGCCTGAAGCTTTTCTTATCAGACGGTGTAAGACACAACTGCTCGAATACATGAAAGGAACCCAACAGGCTTAGGTTGATGGAAAAGTGAATGTAGCCTAGGGGCAGCTCTTGCATCCCCATTAACTAGCAAGGAAGAGATCCCGGGGCTCTCCTTGGAGTCTCTGTGGTTGCTGTGATTTCTTTTTCCCACTTCAAAAGACGTGTTGTTAGCTGCTTGCTCTTTGTGCCTCAGTTCTCCACTTTGAGACAGGTAGTTTTGAAAGCATTCTTCTGCTGTGCCTTGATTTTACCAGTAAGGAAAGGCAATGACCTGGTTTCCTTCGTGCTGAATGAGCTTCCAGAGATGCAATGCTTGAGTTGGTGTCACACACCTCTAACAAAATGGAAGGAAAACCTCCTTTGCATGCCTTAGATCACAGAGGTATCTCCCCTTTTATGCTTCTCTTAGTCTATATGCTTCTGTATCCACCTCACAGAACCTTTCTCTCTTAGGGAGGAAAAGTTTATTTTCAATAAAAACATCAAGTAAATCTTCTGTCATTTCCTCTAAGAGCTCTCTTACCTCTGTGCAGAAATGTGCTGCTAATGCAATTTTGCATTTGGGATTTTCCACTAGAAGTTGACTCACTTTCACTATTTGATCATTCTTCACTTTTTCTACCTCAGATTACTGTTTTGGGTACTTGCTATGAAGCTTTCCTCCTAAGATTCTAATTTAAAGCTGTATTCTACATGTGCCCTTTAAAAATGAGATTTGCTATGTATGTATTAGCTCATTAGCCCACAGTGGGGAATTGTTTCTAATTCTTCCTTACTGAACGTGCTTCAAGATCATGATATGTCTCACAAAAGTGCTCTAAGCTGAAAGTACTAGCAGTAGCTCTTATTCTTTTGTACCATTAGTACTGTTACCTTTTTATTCATTTATGTCCCCTGGAGTATATTTCTGTAGTTCTCAGTTGTTGATTCAGATGGGGTCTCCTCCGCTGCATGTTCCCCAGAGCTACTTGTGTCCCTGTCCTGGCTGAATACCTCCCTGGCTTTAGCTGTAGCTCTCAGTTCATGCCAGCAGCTCATATTGTGATTCATATCACAGGTGGCACCTGATTCAAACCATAAGCATTTTTAAAGGTAATTGGAAGGTTGTTGCCCAGGTTAAGGAAATAATTCAGCCTCTATTTCTTGCAAAGTTAGTATTCTGTGTGTGCGCTGGGGGGGTATTGTCTATGGATGTTTTTTTTTTTTTTTTTTTTACCACGTGTGATTTTTTGTTTCCACTCATTCATAGTCTTTCCAGTCCCCAAACCCCCTTCTCCTGGCTGAGCACTGGAGAGATGATGATATTCTCCCCAGGACATACCTCTTCACAGATTTTTCCTTCCTCCTAGCCGATTCCATTTTATCTTCACTATTGCTATGGGCAAGGTAGCTTTTGCCTTTCCCCACCCCAACACCTTTCTTAGTAAGTCCAGCAAAGCGTGTTCACAGACTGCCGTCCTTCACTCCTTGTTGATCTCCATACATCTCCACTGAGTAAGGAGATTCTTAGAGAGCTTCGTGACATATATTGTTTCTTCTTGCCCACTTGTTTTAAACCATTAGGCCTCTTACATGAACATTTATTTTCATAGCTGTTTGATGGTAAATTCTGGCTATCACGCTTGCTATTCCTCATTTGCTATTGAAATTGTTGGCAGTGCATGCTGTTTCCTGCTGCATGGGGCAGCTACAGCAGCACAGGTTCAGTATGGGCTGTGAAACTCCACGCAGAAACCCGTGCTCACTCAGGTGCCTGAAGAGCAGTTTCCTGTGAGATGCTGAGAGGGACACTATACACCGCTCTGTTCCCCTTGTCCTAGTTTGAGTCTTTGTGACATCAAATCTGGGAGCTAATCCCACCAATGCAACTGTTTTGAGAAACTTGTTGCTACTTTCTGTCCCATGGCATGTAAAAGTTCTTCAACACAACTATTTATTCCTTTTTGTACAATTTATTGAGCAAAATTTAATAAGTCCCTTACCTAGTCCAGTTTTGGGATTTGGTCAGTGTATGTTTTGGTCAGTGCTCCTGATATGGTTAGTTTGTCACATGAGAACAAGCCCATGCTAGTTATCTCATCTGGTGGTTTCTCACCACCCTCTGCCATGAGAAGGGCTTGGGGGTTCCTGAGACCAATGTTTTGTGTCTTGAAGTACTGGTCTTGTGTGTGCTACTAAAATTAGGGCAACTGCAGCTCTTTAAAGAAAGGTCCCTAAATCACGTTTCTCTCATGTTCTCTGATGATGGGTGAAATTTCAGCTTTTTGAGGAGGGACTCTAAACTCTGAAAGGTGCCCATTTCTGCTCTCCTGTAATTTTGTGTCTTAGACTTCAGCTCAATAAAGTCAGTTTGAGTTCTTCTCTCCTTCAGTACCGTTTAGCATCAGTAAATGTTTTGTAACACAACTACTGGATTCTGTGGCAACTCTGATGATGCTTGAAAGTTTGAATTCAGTTAGTTCCAGCAACTGACATACTTTGTGTGTGTGTGTGTGTGTTAAAACTTATCTAAAGTGGATTGCCTCTTTCAGGCAAAGAGCAGAGGTGATAATTCTTACATTTTAGCTAATATGGGTTCTAGTATGATAAAGGTCTTGCATTAATATTGCGATTGCTATATTCAAAAACAACAAAGACCCAAGGAAACACATCTTCTCAAATCTTAAAATTTTTATATTGTAGTTCAGTCAGATACATGTATTATTTAGAAATCTATCTAAATATCATCCCCTCAAAGATTCATTCAAGGGACTGAGGAGACTGTATAGTTCTGTAAATGCATCATAGTAATCAAAACCATCGACATCTCCTTTAAGTCTGAATTCACATTTAAAAGTACCTCTAGGAGGGATTGTTGCTCTTGTTTCTTGTTTAATTTAATCTATCCGAAACAGCCTAGAAAAAAATACTGAATTCTTAAAGAATGTATATGCTTTTTTTATCACCATAATATAATTGGGAACTATTCAATACTTTATAAAAATCACTCAACTTTATTAATAATCTCTATCAGTAAATTGGCTCCCTGCTTGATTTTTAATTTCTGGTGCTAGGGAGAATATTTGATTTCCCTTTACTAAATGTGCTAACATACTGTTGGCTGTATTCCCCTTTTTCATATATCTGATATTTTGCTAGTGCAAGTGATATATGAGCACTTTGTGCTAATAGTTGTTCATAAGCTGCTTTAACAGTTCTTAATTCAACTTCATTAGCCTTAGAGGGGTTGTTTTTTTGTGAGATCTTTTCCCAGGATTTAATTTAGCCAGCAATTTTGTCTGCTGCTTGATCATACCTTTCTTTTGCGTGATCACGGCAAATGAAGTTATCCCTCATCGCAAGCGCCTTAGAGGTTTGATGCGGAGCTGCGTGCAGCTAGGCTGGGCGCTGATCGGATTCGCAGCAGCGCAGCCATTTCTCTTCTGCATGCCCTGATCGCTGCACCTTGTTTTCTGCTGCAAAAGTGAGCTCAGTCTCCTTTTGTTGTGACCTGGAGGGGTAATACGGAGGGACGTGTTGAAATTGGTGTATTCCCACTTGTGTCAAGTCTAAAAGACTAACAAGGAAAAAATCAATTCAAGAAGAGCGTGTGCACCCTCTGTCTTCAAATACCTATCAGCTGTAAATCACCTTGTGCTTGATTGACCAGACAGCCTAGGTTTTTCACCCAGGAGTCTCTCTAATTGTGGCAACAGTTGCATTGAATTCCCCACCCCTGAGAGAACTGGGGCTGAAAGCTGCCCAGTTACTTTTGGAAAAAAGGATGAGGAAAAACCTAGAGGATTTTGTAACTTCAGCCTTTGCAGCTGCATTCTTAAGTGTCATTATTTGGATTATGAAACTGGCTTTTCATGATTTTGATCTAAAAAATTTGATGGTAGGCAGAAACTGAAGCCTCAAAATAGTGGAGAAAAATTCTCCCTTTCAGTGATACTAAAAATGCAAGCTACTTAACAGAATAAGAATGTCACACTATTAGCTTCTAATACAATCATATTACTTTGGTCCTTCGATGAAGTAAAACCTCATTGATATTAAATATGAGAGTTACTACTTTCACAGTAACAACTTTTCATAAGGAGTTTTGATATTCTTTTTCCCCACCGAGTTCTAAGAGACTGGTCCATTAATAATGTATGGCATTGCTCACAAGTCACATATGCTTAATAATTAGGAAACATTTGTAATGAGTTTAAAAGGGTAAGGAAAGCATCAGGGTACATGGAAGTCCAAAACTACAGAAATCAGAGGCTAATAATTACCTGAGCTTCAAAAGCTTTCCAAATTCTAACAACATATCCTACTTAAAATTAACGATAGGCACTGCACAGAAGAGAACAATGAAAAATGTCTGATCTTATCATTTGGGATAAAGAATATCTAAACAGATATAAGGCAGGGGGGATGCTTTAATATAGCTTCTGGCAAGGTTTTCTGAAGGAGATGGCGAGAGAGAGGTTTCCAAATATTACTAGAATCTAACAGGGGCTAGCTGCTAACTCCCCTAGTCCCCCATGCAAATCCTGGCCTCTATATGTATACTATGAAGTATTCTCCATAACTGACAGTTTCACAGTATATGAAGAATTTCACTTACACAAGAGGGTTAAAATCTTTGAATTCTGCATCTCTGTGATGAAACTGGGAGTCACTCTACAATCATTCTTCATTGTGATTAAACAGCCCCCTTAACCATACCTAATACGAGCATTTTTCTCCCTTCCAGTGAGCTGTCGGCAGGAGAGCCCTGGGTCAAAGCAGGACCTTGCTGTGGTGCTCGGTATTAAGGGGATGGAGTGCAAGCAGGCAGTTTGGGACAGGCTTTGTTAATAGGAGTTCATTTTAACAGGATGCAAGCCCTCCCTTCAGGTGGCATAAATGTAGAATAACATTGTCTTTCCATGTGAGTTTCAGTTTTTGTTTCAGCACAGGTGTAAAACATGCAATGGAAATATTGATTTTTTTTTTCTTTCTTGGCATAAGTGCCAGTTAGATGACATGGATCAAGAAAAATATTAAATTCAGAACTCAACAGAAACCTAAGACTGGAAACAACTTTTGAGCCTGAGAGGATAATTTGGGGAAAGGCTGGGAGGAGGGGAAAGAAGAAAACAGTGGCATCAGCCATTACCTCCAACTCCCCTCTTCCCATCTGTATTTCAAAAAATCCAGTATAAAATTCTCCAAGGAAATCTATTTCTCCATTCTTACACGATCCTCATTACTAAGTATGTGAAAACATGTTAACGAATATATTCTCACCACTCACCAGAGAGTTAGGGCAGTACTGAACAGCATTTCTAGAGATGAGGGCTTGAGGCATGGAAAGACTAAATGACTCATCCGTGATGAGGCAAGTCTGTGATAGCAAAGAAAATTGAAACTCCTTCTCAAACTCCAGTCAGTGAGCCAAAAATATGTTATGTAAAGCAATGAACATTTTTTCTGTTTTCTTTGGGGGGGATTCTCGCTATTTATTCTGAATTTTGGCATTGAATCCGAAGAAGAACAATCATGCTTATGTGCTTACAACAAAATTAATGCAATAAAATTGAAACAAAAAAGTATAAACAATTGCTGTTAGAAAACTGCAATAAAATTAATGCAGAGTAGAATGCAAAGACTGTGCCCCAGCTGTAGAGCCTGGGGATCAAGTCTGTGCTCAGAGTTTGCGGGAAGCAAGCTACTTTCAGACTGGCTAAATTCGTTCGTTTCATCCGTTGCCTGAACCCCATCCATGCGGCAGGCGGTCTCCTGGCATCAGTGATGGTGTCGTACCCTGTTGATGTGCAGTGGGTCTGGGAGGGTAGCAGCGTAGATGTGGCCTTACTGCTTTGCTTCTCTCGTCTGCTCCTGGCTTTCAAATAGTAGTTGCAACCTCCTTTTTTTTTCTGGCTCTGGTTTGGCCCAATCAGGCAAAACTTGTATCTCTGTAATGTGATGTATTTTGCTGCTCTCTCCCCTGTTACTAGTATTAGGCATTGTTTTTTTTCAATGGGCAATCTACAGATCTGCACTTGATGCCGACAGAAGGCATACCTGATATTTGTAAGGGAAGCTACTACCTAGTTGCCCATGTCACCCTCATCAGATTTTTATGCTGTCACTCTGAGAATGAACAGCAGTCTGCTGATGAGTTACCAGAGATCTTATCAGTCCACCTAGGGAAGGAGATTTTGGAAATGTAAAAGCTTTTTAATGGTAAGCTTTGAAAAGACCTTTGTAAAGAAAAAGCTCTCTAATAGATGCAACTATAGAAAAGATCCAACAGGAGAATCAACAGAGTTATGATAAATATTGTGGAAGCGATGCTGGGAATTTGCACTGTTTGTAAATCTGGGCAAGAGCAAGGTGGCTTTGCAGGGTGATGCATCAGTTTGTTTATATGAGCTTGACTTCTGGGATTTACTTTTCTGTGAATGCAGCAGCATTAGGAGATGCTACTGCTCAGGACCCGAGTCCTGTCTACTTTTTCTATCCTTATTGCACTCTGTGGAGGAATGTATCCCACTACCTGGAACTAAATGTTCGGTCAAGTTGGAGATTTGTATATGAATGTAAGGCATATTAAAGAATACTTTTGGTCTTTGGGAGTTGTCTGTGACTTTATTTATTTTTTAATGTGCTTTTTGAAATGTGAAAGCTGGGCAGAGCCGGACTCTGGATGTGGCAGTAGTGGCGTGGTACATCATGATCTTCTAGGTAGCAGGAGATGATCAAACATGGTAAAATCACCATAACTGAGGCCAGATGCAGTTTGTTCTCAGCTTCAGGCTGGCCCCAGCCTCTAGGCTTTTTGTTTTTCTTTTTCACTCTAATTCCTAAGATTTTGTGGATTATTTTCTGCTAATGGGAACATATGGGAGACATGGTTAACCTCCATTCTCTATGCTTGTATCACACTGTAGTGTGCTTCTTGGTCTTGTGCTTGTATGGTCTTACATGCCATAAGCACAGGTAGTGGATGTAGCAGGGATGTGCTCTTCAGCCAGCCAGTTGTCATGGATGTGTGTGGGACTGCAGGCAACTGAATTACCATTGGCCTTTTCATTGCTTTTCCTGCATTTTCCTGTCTTTCTAGACATAGCACATCTGCCTCAGTTCTGTGTTTGTGAACTTTCCTTCTGACAATGAGAGCAGGGAAAAGTCTCATGACCTTCTTAATGCTGATTCTTACTGATAGCTAGAACAGTGGCATGAAAACTCAAACAATCCTTGCCAACACCCAGAATTTTTTATAAAATAAAATGAGGAGTGAATGAAGAGCTTAGTTGCAGCACAGCAGCTGCATCAGCTGCTTTGTGGACTGTCCCAGAACTGCCTGTTTATGATTTAGCTTAATCCACAGTTTCATAAACATAGCATGGTTTGGTATATGCTCCTAATAGAGACATCATTGAAGTAAAGCAAATACAATTTCTAGACAGCATTGTAACCTGTTTATGGAGAGAAAACAAACTGATCCACTCCCAGTGAAGCCAGCAAGTGTAATATAAAGTAGTACTAATTTCACACTGCATTCCTGTCGTAGCTCTTTAACATGCTTTCTCATGGACATAAAATGATTTCTCTCACAATGTAATGACAGGATGCTTCCAGTGCATTGCCCTGGATTGTGCAAGTCGAGCTGCATTAATAGTATATCCCTGCTTTCTGTATCACTACTCAAGAGTTTCTATTTCTTCTTGCTGAGAAGGGAAATGAGACCCGTGGTGCTTCAGGCAGTAAATTATAAATGAGTAGCATGATCATCTGTAACTTCGACACAAAGGTCAAAGGAATATTTTTTTGTATTTTTTCTGTGTTCTTTAACTGGATCTTCTTTGATGTCTACACTGCACATACATCATGATCATTATATCCCACACTCTTGCATCATTAATGCAACTACAAACGAGGTGGCTCAAGTTATGAACAACTAGTGCTTCAGTCTAAAGCATACGGATATGAAGGAGGGAAATGAGCTAAATAAAAATACTTATTGAAGAGATTGTTCCCTGGTGTAAATGTGCTTAAAGGGAGTAGGACTAAATGAGAGGGTACTGTTACTTTCTGGAGTCATTTTCCAACGCAGTAAGTCTTTGTTCATTGATTTGTAAAATAAGAGAACATTCTGGGGTAAAATAAGGAATTTGAAAAATCTTCCAACAATATTTCATTATATGCCTACTTATTGCATGAAATTGAGCTAGTAAGAGTTTGCTTTAAATTGTATGTTGCGTGTTTAAAAAAGACTTCTGTGCATAGACTGGAAAGCTGCAAAATTCCCTGAGAAAGTCTCAGTGCTTTTAAACCATGAAGATATGAGTTTTGGTTGTGGGATAAAATAGAGCAATGTGTTATTTTATTTTAAAAGTTACTTTCTTATAGAAGTCAGTTTGTATAAGCATGCACACCCCACAGAAAACCCACAGCTCTTCTGCCACTAAATTACTCTCCTTTTTGACATGTCAGCAGTGTGTTTTGTGTTCACTTTTGCTGCCGGATGGAGAGAGGTTAGCTGCAGAAGTACTCCAGGAGCACCTGGGTACCCAGGACAGGTGACCGGATGTCATCCTGGCACACACCGTGAGCCAGACACTGCTGGGACAGCCATTTCAATTAGCACTGATCTAGTTTCTCCATGGCACTAAGTTTGGATACATCTACAAATAAAGGGCAGTGACTGGTAAAACATTATTGTAGTGGAATGATTGCAAAATTAGTCTCTTTTCTCCCCAGACACACTAATTTTTAACACACCTCGTAAAATGGGTTTTGTCTGCAATGAAAATGTTTTAACTCTAGAGTCCAGTTACAAATAAGTCTAAGGTGTTTATAAGTACAAGAACATCATAGGAGGCTTTTAAGATCCTTCCATATTACACATTTTGCAAAGATCATGGTTTGGAATTCAAAATCAATTTAGATCTTGGTGTCTTTGTTTTTGAAGTGAGAATAATCAAAATGGTGACTGCATTTCAAAAAACTCATTTTGCATGCAGAGTAACAACTCTTTAATAAGAAATTTTACTGCAGCATCTTAATGTGCAGTTTTATTGCCTATTATTTTTAGCGAGCATTTATAAAGCCTTATGTTTGGGGTTTAACACCTTAGCTATTTCCCATCATAACAGGTTGAAATTTGGCATAGCAGTGGCAACCCTCATTTCAGATTTTTCACAGAAAATTGTAAACAGCAAATTGCTAATTTGTAAAGATTTTATTAGATACCACACTTTGAAGCCTGTCAAGTTAAATGTCAAATAATATGACATCCATATGGACCATTAGATCAATGACAGTGTAGGACCAGAGCTGCCTCAAAATGCACATCCTGTAGTGACACCTTTGAAGTTCTAGAACAGCCAAAAATTTAAAAAAAAAAAAAATCATCAAAGTTATGGTAGGAAAGGGAAAGACAGCTAAAACTGTCTTTAAAAAAAAAAAATCATTCATTCTGTCATTTTGGAAAAGTTCTGAAATTTCAGTTTCTAAGTTGCAAATGTGGTGCTGTATCAGAGGTTTGATTTTAAGGCAGCTTCAGAGTTAGCAAGTTATGAACTTTTGAAACACAACCAAAGTGCTTTTCATTGGGTTTTACTGGGGCAATATTCTGGTTGATGTTTATTTTGTCTTTGACTGTAGGATGTGGTCCAAATAGAACATCATATTTTTTTCTCCTTGCTACCAAGTAATAGTCCAAATGTTGTATTTCACATGTTTTCTTCTGCCGTTTAAAACTTTTGGAATTCATGTAATGTGTGTCGTTGATATTAGTAGTATGTTGTAGTAACATACAGTATTCAGGGTCTACAGTGAAATGTCCTATAGATATTATACCGTGCATATTAAATAGCTGGAATGTCTTTTATGATTCAAATCATCAGTAACTGAGTCACTTGGGCAGAAGCTGTAGTGTATTTTATATTGGGTATATTCATTTTGGCAATATAATATCTCATTTGAAATGAATGTATATTGCACTATTGATTTTCATGGGTCTTAGAATAGTAAAAACATCACAACAATAAAAAAATCCATGCTTTTTTGTATGCTATGTTTGGATGCAGCTCTCAGAGCCTTTCATAGAAGTAAACATAAAACCTATGTTGTTATACAGAAATACGAAGTACTTTATTTTACACTATGCAATATTCATAAAACAAGTCTTTAACTCAAATGTGGTCTTCATTCTATAGTGCTAACCTCTTCTAAGCACACTGCAAAAAAGTGTTCCTGCTTTAGAGAGAGTCAATGCCTTTCTTTTTCCTTGTTTACTTCCAGAAAGGAGGATCTACCATCAGCTTTTACTTATAGATTTTTCTTTCTATTAGAAATTTTGAACACTTGCCAGGCTTCGTGTCTAACAGCTCTGCTACCTGACATAGAGAAAACTGAGCAAAGCCTTGGAAGAAATCTTGTCTGTATGTCCATCCCTGGAGACCTTAGTAGGTCAGAAAGGAATCTGTGGTGGCAGCTTCCTAACATTGTAATAGCATTGATGCATGGGAAATTTCAAGTAATGCTGACATGATTAGTCACTGATATTACCAGTTAAGAAGTACACAACTGAAGGAAGATGGGGAGAACCAATCCTTGGTTTTGCAGTATTGACTTGTCTGCAGTGTAGGTTGAAGTGCCCTGGGCATCAGGAGGTCCAGTGCATCCAGCTGTGTCAGAAAATTGTTTATAGGGATATCCTTGAGCATATTTTCAACAAATCTGAAAATATTAATAATCTAATGTCACCTTAATTTAAAAGCTTGGATAAATGGTATTTGAGGTTATCAATCTTTGATTTCTTTTTTTTTTTTTTTTCCTGGAGATGATCTAAAAAACCCAGATTTTTTGGATTAAATTGGTTTGTTTTTCATTTTAAAGAATCTTTTTTGAATAATTAGCTTAGTTCAGGGAAGAAAAATTTATTCTAGAGCTCACATTGCTGTCTCAATATAAGGTAAAGGCAACACCAACACAAACTTTCTACTGAGGCCCTGTTGGCTGTCTGCTGCCCATCACTAATTCCTTTTGCTTGGTGAGACCAAAGTCAGATTTTATAACACCTCTTAACTTTCGATGTTCATTAAAGTAAGTGTAGGGGGGTGAAGTTTAATGGTTTGGAACAAAACAGAGGAAATATTTCTGTTCTATTTTTCATTTGGTAAAATGAATTCAGACAAAATGGGTATTGTCAGGAATCAATAGTTAATTTGAAAGATGTGGTACGTTTTATCATTAGTTGTTAAAGACAAATTTCTAAACAGTAAAATTAAGTTTTTAGTGTTTCCTATTTATAGAATTTATTGCATTTTTATGCCATTGTTAGAATTACAATGTATTATTATAAATGCATATATTTCTTAAGTCTCAAATGTAAGTTAAAAGATATACCAAGATTGCTATTCAATTACTTTGCAAAATTTTAGGTTAATCGGCTGGTGGGGTCATGACTTCAAAACAAGATTCCTCATGGAAAACAGTATGTACTTCTACACTTTCAATTTTATCTGATTTGATGTATTTATATATAGCCAGCATAGCTTTTACAGAAGTTTGAATAGGAAGGATAGACCTTTGTGTGTCCTTACTTACGTTGAAGTTTTTAAGCTAAACTCATCCCAAATATGTAATACAGTGGAGTCAATAAAATAAATGGAATAAATTTAGTCTCTGGGCATATGGATCTGACTGTCTGCTTCCAGACATTTTGCTGGCAAGATGCAGTTGTAGGCTATGGATGGAAGTTTTGAAGTATCTCAGTGTGTTCATATCTCATAAGGCTCTGAGGAGTGAGATAGATTCTGTTATCATTCACATGGGTAATATCTTACTTTGGGATTAGTTCCACTGGAATTAATGAGAAATGGCAAAGGAGCCTGGCATAAGTTGTGCAATAGCTCTAATGTTTCAACATCTTTAAATCCTTTGCACTAATGATCGGGGGAATATAAGACAAAACCAAACCTGCTCAGAAATAAGCTCAGTATTTATTGTCCCAAAGCACAATGAAATGAGGACTCCGTTCTAAATGTGGCAGCTAGACTCTTTGGCTCCTTCTAAAAGTATGGCAGGGAGACTATCCTGAGGGATCAGGAGGAGAAAGGAGCTTTTTGTTTTGATCGGTTGTTTTGGTTTTAGTATATTTTTAATTTTCTGTGGCAGCCCCTATTGATGTGACTTTGGCTGGTGAACACCTCTCTAATGGTTTCAGTCTGGTCTTTGTTTTCTGACCAAATGTAAGAGTGGCACCATGGAAAGCCAGCTGGAGACACAAATTACCTTGAAATACTGTTAGAAGAAGAAGAATGTTGCTTATTCATTTCCACAGACGGTTGAGAGGCAGAAGTTGGGCAATAATCATTATAAAATTAGCCAGTCTGCTGTGCGTGAAGAGCATTTCCTCCACAGCATCCTCTTGCTCTGGTGCTGAAGCATGAAATATAAATGATGACACAGAACTTACAGCGAAGCTTTATGGCTTTATTAAATAGATTTTGTGAAATTTCACAGCCTAAAGTCTATGCAACTTCTATATGTGGCCTGAAGCTACACTTAGCTGCATATGCAGTCTCCCACGTGTCTCGTCAGTTTAATAAAGTCAAGGAACGTGATTCCCTGATCATGCACCGTGGCTTCTCATGAGCATGCCTCTGCTGACTTGGAATTTCTCTGGTTTATGCCAGTGGTAAAAGAGATTCAAGTGTAAAGGTGGTTTTAATACACACCATTTAAACAAATTAATTGCAGTTCTCTAGTTCCCATGAAGCCACTAATGAGGTCTTCCACTGGATAAAATTGGGCTTCTCTCAAAGTTAAAAGTATTAGCTGTGAATAGATTACTATTTCCTTTTAATGAGTGATTCCTACAGGCCACGTTAGTGAAATATTTTATTGCATGAGGATGGACTTCAAGATAAGGTCTGATCCATTAAAAGGAAGAAATCAAAAACACTAATATAAGTTATTCATTTTCCAGAATTACAACTAAGCGAAGGAATTAATGGATTTCGGTTATCAAATCCTCCAATTTTACTGGTCTGTGCTCTGCAAGCTAGTTTAGAGGTAAGTAATTGCTTTATTTTGAGCCTGAATTTAAGAGTATAAAATGTTAAATGAATGTTATGGATTTTATTGCTGTCTTCCTTAAAAAGAAAAAAAAAAAAGAAAGAAAAAAAATCCAGAAAAGCTAAAAAGCCAAGGGGGGGTGTGCAAACAAAACAACCCTCATAGACCAAGATCTTTAAAAATCATACTAATTCCTTCACTGCTCTCACAAATTTTGCTGTCAGATTTAGGATACATGAGGTTTGCATTTTCAGCTTTTGTACAGGGCTGAGTGTTGGGCTTTTAGGGCTCAATACAAAGGGCAGCTTTTCCAGCACAGATATTCAGAGCTTGCCTCTGTGCAACTTGTGCAAAGGACGCTGATAGAGATTTTCCTAGGAAGGAACCGTGTGACTCTGAAAGGCTGCATCGAGAGTTGATTCTATGGATATTTCCCTGTGCAAAACAGGCTAGCTCTTTTATGAAAAAAATGGATGGGGTTGCTGGATGTCCTGGAGTCTAACAGAACCGGTGGCTCTATGAATCTGTCATCCACTGTTGTCCCTTCTATCACAAACGGAAAAGACAGAAACTGTCTGTTAATGCTTCATAAAAGGAGAATTCATGAATGTGCTATGGATCTGGACTTTCACCTTTCATCTCTTCATTAGTTTTCTGGCGGGCAAAGGAGCAGAGCCCTGCATATATCCACGCACCGAGTTTCTCTTATGGGTGGTTCATGCCTGAAATACCAGATTTTCATTATTTGGGGATGAAAAGGTTGGTTTTACACAGATTTCCCTATAGTAAATTTTTTTGTAAGCTGCTTTTCAAGCCAGCCTTGGTTAGCAAGGTTTTGCAGCAGCATAATGAGAGAAATTTATTTCTGCCAGCATTCCATTAATGTTAGTGTAACAGCAAAGCTGATGCTGGTACGAAGAGCAATGTCTGTACACTGTACATCCCTCTTCTTTATTTACTGAAAAAGCAGTATTTTAAGCAAACAAAGTCAGAAAATTGCCAATTGTGCCCTCTCCAGCTTACATGCAATGCTGAAGGACTGCAAAGGGCACAGCAATACTTCTTGTTCTGCCTGACAATTTATTTTGTTAGTCCTTAAACATCCAATATATTTTTAAACTTTATGTGACCTTCGAGATAAGCTGAAAGCTATTCTGCTATGACCCAGATTGTCAGTGCTCCAGTTTGTGCGGGTTGATGTCATTTAGCCCACTGCAGGGAGCCTCAAACAATGAGGGCTGAGCAGTTTCCATCGCCTCCCCTTTCCATGCCTGCATTACCTTTTGGCACAGCCAGGATTTCCCAGTGCTAATTGCTCTAATACAGTGGGAAACAAAATAGTTTTCATGTCTGGCAAGAGATGGCTAGTGAAATTGCATGCCACCTTCACTGGGACACATTAAACAGAAGGCAGTGTTTCCAATGGAAACAATGAAAACTGCAAGTGTTAATGCATGTTATTCCTCAATAATGCTTAAAGTGACTGTTATGGCAGTAGCTGCTCCCTTTTATGGAAAAAAGGGGAGCGCTCTACAGCCCCATTTGAAAGATCTTTTTCAAAAATTTCACCCAGGAGGCCAAATATTCCTTGTGCAAAGCATTTGCAAACAGATTTGTGCATGCAGCCTAAGGAGCTCCATCCCTCATCTGCTGCAAAGCCCAGAGGAGTAGGAGACAGGTCTCCATTTTACCTCCAGTAATGTGCTAAATGGTTGTGTGTGTGCTCTGCCTGCCTGTGTGGTGAGGGAAGCACCTCTGGATTTTTGTTGACCTGTGCAAGTACTGACTGCTGGTGGCTCTGGTCCCTGTCACATTCGTTTCTGTGGCTGCAAAGCCTGTCTTACAGCAGCCATATTTTGTTAGCTTAGAATAGAGAAGGAAAGTGTAGAGGCTTTTGATTTTGTGCAGCCTTTAGTGGTTGTGATAGCATGGTGGAGTAATACTTGGGATATCCAAAAAAGATTTCCAGATGCTGCTGGAAACCAAACTTTGTTGTATTTGTAGTGGGACTTCTCAGTTACCTCTTTGTGCACTCTTTCAGGTGTATACAAAGTAATATATATGAGTATATCAGTAATGTTAAAAGTGTGACTCCTTTAGTCTGGAGCAGTGATTTTCTGAGAGTGAAGATCATGGATTTTTGTGCAGGACCTCAGCCTTGCCTCTGATTTTGCAGCTGCAGTCAGAGGAGGCATAATTGTCTGAGCACCTATATTGCAACTATGTGCCACAATCTGATTTGTAGGGATGATCAGGTACTTGGATGTCTCTATCTTGTCGCTTTTTCCCTGAAGCTTCTTGCATGGGAAGAAGAAAAGGAAGGGTCTGCGGAAGGCACGGGTTAATTGTTTCCGGGGTCACATTTTCCATTGTTCCCTGTAACTGAGCCTTTCTTCCCTGACTACAAGCAGGAGAGGAGCTGGAGCTGCCTGGCCTTCTCCCCTTCCCAAACTGTTGTGCCACATTGTTTGTACTTGTTTGTCTGACAAAGCAGTACTGCCATTTTTAAGCAATCACTTTTTCATGTTTCATGATGTTCTGACATAATTTATTTATTTATTTATTTATTTAATTTTTTTGAGCTCACTGGTCCTTGTAGCTATTCAGGAAATAAAACAGTAATGTAAAACAAATTTTGTATTTTCAAAAATAACAGTTTGTAGATCAGTTGTGATGTTTGTCTTGGCCCTTGGCTTTTGTTATTTGAGTCGCAAAAAACTTGTATGTGATTTTGTTTGATACAGGCATATTGCATGTATAGAGAATTTATGGATCACCTTCAGATATGCAAATGGATGCTCTCTTCGCAAACCTTTTTTATGTGCAAATTCATTTATGTAAGATGTGTGTAGAAATCTTTAACAGCAGACAGAAATGTTTTTCATTACCTAGAACTAGTAAGGTTATCCTGTGTTTCCAAAACCTAAATCTTGCCATGTGTATGTATAATATCTATCTGATATTAGCACTTGATTCCAAAGATAGTATGTGTGGAGCAAAGTAAGAATGTACATAGCAAAGTAAGAATGACAATCCAATTCCCAAGTTACCAAAATAATCTAACTTATTAGAAAGGTCAGAGATGGCCTTAGTCATCTTTACCTTTGTTCTATTTTCTGTAGCAATGCAGTACCATTCTAATAATTTAAAATCATTATAGGTTTTTGGTCAAACTACAATGAAAGCATTGAGAAGAAAATCTATTCTGCTTACTGGTTACTTGGAATACCTGATAAAACATTACTACTATGAGGATAAAACAAACCCAGAGAAGCCCTTTGTAAAAATAGTCACACCACCTCGGATTGAGGAAAGAGGATGCCAACTCACATTATCTTTTTCCCTTCCAATCAAGTCCGTGTTTAAAGAGCTGGAGAAGAGAGGAGTAGCTATGAGTAAATCAAACTTCATCTTCTTATTCACTGTTTCGTGAGCATATGCAGTACCAAAATAATCATTTGCCTTTTATTCATACTTAGTCTCATATAAGGCCAAAAAAGACTTGGAATGATGAAAATTGCTTATAAAACAGCTACAATCTTTAGCTCTGCAAATGATCAAGCAAGTAGTGTTATTTTATAAATTATTTGTTAGTCTGTAGATTGTCTTTTCTCTTGATTAATTTCCAATACTTCTCTGAGTGGCACCCAGGAGTCACTGCTGAGGGTAGAGCTGCTTTACTGTTGCATGATAGTGCAGGCATTACAGATTGAAAGATAAAGGAAAAGTGATCTGAAAAAACAAATCACTGGAAAAACGCAAATATGAGTGTGTCAGAAGAACAGAAATTAGCACCTGAAAGGTGAGGTCAAGGTCCCATTTTGCAGCTCTTCACTTACCTGCCCACTGGCAGTCAGCAGTGAGCAAAGCTCAGGTGGCTCTTGCCACCCTTAGCCCCCCAGCTCGCACACCTACAGCCCAGCCCTAGCAAGGAGCTCTCAGTCTCAAACCCTCCTTTTCCTGACCTGCAAACGTCCAGAACCTGCTCTTCGCAAGGCATCAAGTTGGACAAATTAAAAACCTGTCATTTCCTTAAAGATGCGTTTCAGTGCTCAAAAAAAGAGGCTGCTGAATGGTGGTGCCATGTAACGGCATGGTTACTGGTCAGCACTGCTCAAAAGCAATAAAAGCTGAATTTAAGGCTATACATTTGGTGACTTAGAATTACTGGGAGGTGAGGCTGATAGTGTAATGCCGTATAAATGATATATGAGTTTTATTTCTGCTGGTGACTCATGTTCCCAAAGGGCAACTCTTAAAAGCGAAATATGCTGCTGTTTTGGTGCTGCCAGGGAATTCCAGGAACGGCTGCTTTTAAGAGGGCACAGGGCCTTACGTTGTTGGCTTGTCTTTGCAGTGCAGTAGTGTGCTTCAAATATGAGAGATTATTCTATTCAGCAAAATGTTCAAATTCACAGAGTGGGGAAAGAAAAATACTGCAAGCCCTGTGACATTACTTGTATATTTAGTGGAAGATGCTCTATCTTACTGGGAGGGATGTTTCTATTTTGTGGTGCTCTTTTTGTCGTCTATATGCCTCTTCAACCATGGGTTGCTATAGGTGCTAAGGTAGACCTCAGCATAAATTACAGGGCTGCATAGCCAGTTCTGAGCCCTTAATGGCACTACTAGAGTCCTGCCTGTCCCAGGCCTTGCATCCTTTTTTATTGACCACACCGCTCTCCTTCCTGTGCTCTTCACAATAATGCTCCTCAAGGTAGTTTCTCTGGTGTCCCAAAGTTTTCACATATGTCTGCATAAATACCATTCTTCTTTGGTATAACTCTGTGAAGGCAAGGATGACACTTATAAATATAGTTTGACAAATAAATATGAAGTGACCTGAATTTACTAAGCATTCCTTTTCTATTTTGCAGTGTGACATGCGAGAACCAAATGCTCTTCGCATTGCCCCAGTTCCTCTCTACAATTCTTTCCATGATGTGCACAGATTTATTGAAATCCTGAGATCTGCAATTACATCTTCAAAACAAACAGCAAACAATACTGCACTATCTGGTTCTTATTGATGGCTCAGCTGTATCTTTTAATCTATTTCTGACTAAGATGCATTTATCCCGCTGAGCGATTCCTTGCTTCGAGTAGACTAAGCTATATCCCATGCAATTTGCAAAAAAAATGACTGTGCTTGAATAGTTATTTACAAAAGACATAGGTTTATTAAAGCTCATATTTCCACTCTGGTTTGACTTTGACTTCATGAATTAGTATGCTTTGTATATTTTAATGGGGTTTTTCTTAAACATTTTATGTAGTTTTATTACATTAGCTTTGAGAAGCATGGAAGAATTGCTATCAACTAGAATGAAAAAAAAATCCCTTCTTTATTATAAAATGATGCATAATAAATAGTGGAAAATAGACAAATCACTAACAGTTAAAAGATATAGTCCAATTTACATTTTTAATTTATCAGTCCTTTTTAAAGTACATGGTTTACTAGAAGAGTAGAAGTTGAACAATTAGTTGTTTAAAAATTCTGCATACTGACTTTCAAAGGACTCCAAAATTTTTTTAATTAATGATTTAATTGAAGAATGACTTTATATTGCAGATACCTTCTTTCCTGTGATGCAGTTGCCTAAAACAATACATCTTCTCTTTATCTTTCTAGGTAGTCATTTTGAAGATGATAGTCTTGAGAAAGCTGAGAATGCTTTAAATTCATGTAACCTGGTGTGAAGGGCTGCATGAGCACTTACTGAGGTTTTAACAAGGCTTATTTCGGATTAGGCAAAATGAACTCTGGATTGTTTCAGCAGCAGCAAAATATCTCACTGTTAACTTAGTGTGGCCCAAATTTTTACAGGGATTTGCATTAGACAGCTAAGAGCAGTGAAGAAAAGCTACTTACATTTAACCAACACTTTACCCAGAGTTGTTCTAAGATGTAACACCTTGGCATAAATACCTACTGAGCACCTAAGTTTCTAGCTATTTGGTGTGTACTGTTTTTTTTTTTTTTCTTTGAGAATCAACTAATCTGTAAGCCTGTCTCTCTGATGATTATTGGTTTGAAATGCTTAGAAAATTACTCTTGGTAGTACTTTTTATTCCACTTTAAGGGTGAAAAAGGATTTGGGGGAAGAAGTGAGGACTACTCCAAAGTGTTTTGGCTCAAGGGCATTTCTGCACTTTATGAGCATCTCCCAGTGCATGTTGGGGCTTCTGCAATGGGGAAACCTTTTCAGTGTCTGCCTGCACTGTAAAATTCCCCAAAGAAGAGTAGTTTTAAAATACCTGCCACAATAATACTTATGATTTCATCAGTTGTAAAATGCAATTGAAAGCTGAAAGAACTGCAAATAAAACATTTGTTGGCATTTTTAGCACCTGTGAAAAGTAAGAAGAGCTTCTTATGCAAGAATATTGTTATAAAGAATAGCATAGGAGTCTTAATCACTTCGAAAGCTCTGGCTCACTCAAGAGGTTTTGATTGCATTGACGTCATCTGTCCTTGACTCAGCTGAGACTGTGTCATTGTGTTGCAGACCAGGTATCTATGTTTCAGTAGATGGTGTTTTATTTTTACACTTACATGTGCAGCACAGCTACTTGCATCTGTCAGGTGACACAATCTTAGAAAAAGACAATTTTCCATAAAGTGACTGTTGATGAGAAAAGTACTGAATATAAAACTGCGATGGTCCATGGTAGTGAAAAGTGGTTTATTTCGCTGCCAGTATCTTTGAAGCACTTGTGCTGCTGTTCAGCTCTGGCTAACACTCACTTAGGTCTTCACTGTAAAATTAAGCAAGCTTTATATAAATCCAGATGTCACACTAAGTCATACTGTAGAATACCTTATTTAGTTTTCAGCTGGACTTTGGTTGTGAGGCAAACCGAGGAAGAGGAAGCACCTACAAATCCCTTTCTAAATAGCATCTAGAGATGAGGTTTGGACAAGCTTTATTGGAAGTTATGGGGAGATAAATGGTGAATTTATCGGTTTCAGCCTGGCAGAGCAGTTTGGCATCTGCATTAAATTTGCTAATTGTGAAAATTCCTTGTATCTCTGTTAGTGGAAAGTGAACCGTGTAGGGTAGGTAAAGTAATTCCTGAATCTATACAGTCTGGTTCTTGGAAGATAACAGATTATTAATAAATGATTACTAGTATTTTGTCTTTTAGCAACACTTCAGGCTACAGGCAGAGATATTGACTTTATAAATAAGCATTTGTGTTCTATTTGAGGGATTTAATAAAAATCAGTGAGTCAAAATTCACTTATTTCAACTTTGCTGAGTTACTCTTTCTCTTTTATCTATAAGCTGGGAAGATAAGCATAAGGCTCTTTGCTTTTATGTGCATTATGTATAAATTCTGAAAATGATTTCCATGAAGTGAGGAGACTGAAACAAAATTACAGCATAAGCACTAGTTTTACATGTTCTTTTGCTAGTTCTTGTAAAAGTTTTGCAAAATGAATAATACTGAAAGTTAACATTAGGTGTCAGTATTTTACATATTATTTAGTGAGAGAATATCAAATGAAAGAGATTCTGTACAACACAAAAATAGTCTGCTTTTCCAAATGCTCTAAGTTATCACAGTTAGAGTAATATCAGGAATGATTATGCGTGAAATAATTAATTGTATATACCCCGAATGCTTCCTGGTAGTTACATCTCTGATTTAAAATTCAGTATTAAGTACTACTGCTTTCTAATTGTGATAACATTGAGTTCTTGGATTGTCTGAAGAAATTACATTTTTCAAATTAAACTGCAACACATAAGTGTCTGTAGATGACAGAAAATTGATACCCAGATAGAATGAGAAAATGCCTACAAAATGAAGATAAACGTGAATATGAAGATCCCTGGTTGTATGTGATCTTTCTCAATACAATGCAATTTAATACTGTCCAGATCTCTTAAATGCAATAT
>VXAA01000016.1:279612-346373 GCA_013399115.1 Anseranas semipalmata | reverse complement strand
AAGAAGCTTTAAATCATAAAATATTATAAAAAAAAAAAAAAAAAAAAGAGGGGTGGGGTGGGGGTGAGGGGGGAATACTGTAGAAACCATTTGTTCATTTCTTTTTACTCTGTTTTGCCAAAGGATGACTAGAGAGGAGTCAAAGTCCTCGTTCATAAGCAGAAAAGGTTGTTTTTGTTTTCCAAAAGAAAAATATACTTTGAATGAAGAAAAAGGTATGACACCTTGCTTTCATTTTATCAGGATAGTATTAAGCAAGAAGAAGAAGAAGCTGGATTAAACAAAGATGAAAGGAGAAAGAAAGGGAGAAAAAGAAAAACTGACTTGGCCCTGTAATGTGTTAAATTCTAAAAGAAGTAGAAGAAGAAAAAAGGATGGAAAATAATGAAACAAATAATTAACATTTTAAGCTATGTTACATTGTTACAGGTATGTTCCCAAATACAGCAGGGCACAGGTGGGAATTCCCCATGAAACCCTAGTTTCAGGGCTAGGGATGGGTCTCACTTGTGTCCATAAAGGTGAAAAGAGCCATCTGGTGCTAAATCCCCAGAAGGGCTTTGTAGGATGTGCAGACATCAAAGCAGAGGCAGCAATATAATGAAAACATGGCCAAGGTAGGTATGTTATGTCATATATTCACTTATAAACCTAAACCCCACTTTTAGTTCCAGATCCAATCAACATGTCATGATCTGACTTGTTTCGGAGGAAATTGACTTGCTCAGAGACGCTTAAATATATCAATAGGTTCCCATCTGAACCTCTGGGCGTGTGAACTGATGAAAATATGTTTCTGAAAAGCTAGTCACTCTTTATGACTAGCTGAGAGACAGTTTTGCATCCTAAGCTTAAACTTTTGTCAGTATTTGTGAAATATATTTAGAAAGCTTATTCAGAAATGAGTAAGTTATAGATCAGTAATTTATACTTTTTTATATTCCAAGTTTTTATTACCTAAACTTACTCTTCTAAGCATCATTTTATGTTTCTAGTTAAATATAGGTGAGAATTGATTGGGGCATTTCTCAGTGGAATTCTATCTTTATTTCATCATAATTGCTTCATATTTGAATAATGACAGATGAACTACTTCATTCAATTGCAGTTTTAAGGCTTTGAAGTCACAATAGCAGCAAAGGATTTAAATCCTGAAGCCATTATTAAGGCAGAGAAGACATCAGGGAAAAGGAAAACTTATGGTGGTGTAATTTTCTAGACAGAAAAATAGTTCTGCGGTTGCTCTTTCTTTCTTTCTTTCTTTCTTTCTTTCTTTCTTTCTTTCTTTCTTTCTTTCTTTCTTTCTTTCTTTCCTTTCTTTCTTTCTTTCTTTCTTTCCTTTCTTTCTTTTTCTCTTTCCTCTGGACACTTTGCTGATGTTAAGAGGATCCACTAAACTTCAACAAAATGAAGTAGCTGCAGCTTCTAGCAAAACAAATGGCTTCTATCCACCTTGGAAGAAGACATTAGAAATGCTGAATGAGAGTTCATGCTGTAAGTAAACTTCTGTAGTTATTTTGCTTTGGAGCTAGCTACAAACCATTTAAAATTCTAGGCAGCTGCAATACTGTATTTCACCAATAAAGAGTTCATTAGATCTTTTTTCTCCCTGACATTTACATCTAGTCCTGTGTACATGTTAATACTCCAAGGTATGAATTTCAAAGTTCCCTTTATCTTTGTGTACAGTTTTAAGCAATTAATCAAGTGATAAAAATAGGTTTAAAAATATGAAACGAATAATGAATTTAAAGTATATGTTCAAAAAAGTTGCTATAGCATAATTTGTGGGGGACAGGGCCTCTTATCAACTGTGCAGAAGTTTTTTTTTTATTTAACTTACATTTTATTGAAAGATTTTAAAGAGATGATCAAATTGTTAAAACATGACCAAGTTTTACATCCAGAATAGTTCTTTCTCCTAGGAGGCTACATCAAAGTGGACGACACACAGAAAATTTTTAAATTTTGTTTAATACGTTTAAAATTACTCCCATGTGGGGCAAGATTTATACAGGCTTCTGAAATAAGCATGGGGCCCCACAGCTCTGAAAACCTTTCATTTGAAATAAAAACAAATAGCAGTCTTATCATCACAGTGCCAGGTATAAATATAGTATATTTATACATATAAATATCTATGTGTAAACTTTTCCAGTTCTTTCTTCATAACAGAGTGCATTCTGAATGAAAGAAAGCATCTGAGCACATGAGATACCACTGCAGATTGAAAGGAATTATGTCTCCTGGGATGCCACCTGCCTGGTAGAGTACAGATTGTGTAGATACACATAGAGGCTGCAGCCTAGCTCATGGGCTCCCGTATTGCAACACAGAGCAAGTTCCCTGATACTGAAGAGAGGGTCATGAGTGGGATAGGTGTTACTGTATGTTTGTGGTAATAGAGTATGAATCAAGCTTCCTGGTCCAACTTGCAGCTTTGCAAATTTGCAAATTTTCCCGGTGTCTTGGTTTACCATCTAGGATGGAGCATGATGTGGTGGTGCTTCTTGCAAGGTGAACTGGCAGCAGATGTCTGCAAAGTTCACACTCAAGCTTGAGCACAAGATATTAAGAACTGGGAGCTATTAAAATGTCATTAATGAATCTCGGTAGAAATATGCCTGTAATATGCTTATTTTAGTAGTGAGGTATGTCTAGCATACTGACACTGTGGTTCTTTTTAATGAATGTTTTATTTGAAGTTCCACTTGGGAGGTGAAAAGAATTTTTAAGAAATATTCATTTTTCAAGTAGGGCGTAGAAGCAATTCTAATATCTTAGCTGAAAATTTATGCAAAATGCTCAGGTGCTCTTGTGTGCAATATCTAATTTTAACCAGTGTGGTCAAGAGTGGTCAGTAGGTCTGCCTATGTTTGTCTTTTTAGAGCAATCCTTTGCAACTACGTAACTTAAAAAGAAATGACTGCACATTTGCAAGGATGCTCTTACACTTCCCTGTACTGCTGCTTCCTACAGAGAAAAACAGGGTGAAGGTCTCCTTAGAGAAAAATAGGGTGTGCGTGGAAGTCCATATTCAGCTACCTCTGAGTTCTCTCAATTGCCTCTGAAAGGGTTGTTTTTCCTGATTCCACAGCTGATTTTCTGTATCACTGAGACTGGAAAAATGGTTTTGATGTGCAGCTATAAAATGTAGAAGCTATGAGAGCAGGGCTCTTTGGTTTTGTGTAGAGAAAGAGAAAGGAAAACTTCAGCTTAAGATATGAAAGGCCTCTATAAGCTGATTTGTCAGGTACGATTACAGCAACAGCAGTGGTATTCCAGCCTCTGCCATAGATACCATCCACATTAGATTGTATAATTTTAAAAACACAGCTCTTAATATGCTTTATGATCCTTTTGTTTTGTTCTTGTGAAGGGTCCAAATGTGCCAATAAGCTTTTCTGTGTTTCTTGAGTTTGAGTTTCGGTTTCAGATGGATGAAGGATAAATATAATGATTAATAACATACGCTTCTTTATAAGAGGCTTTCCTAAAAGTTCTTCAGTACATCAGCTTGGAAAGAGGCTTCACCCACTAGAATGGGGGGGATTAACCCTTCATGATCCAGGGCCAGAGCAGTACTTACATCTCCAGAGCAACCCAGTCAAAGCAAGTATTGAGAAAACATCCACAGTGCACCCTGACAGGATAAAACCCAGTGGCTACTAGAGCAATGACAGTTACTCTAGTAGAGAAATGCATGGTGGAGCCACCTCTTACTGAGAAGAGATCATTGGTGGGAGCATGTATAGTGGCATACTGAAAGTACTGGTACTTGACTCAGATTGATCTGAAAATCCTATTCACTATCATTAGTTATGACTTCTAGTTTGCACATAGTTCAGTGCAAATTAATTTAATGAATTTATAAACCTATTTATGTCATCTAAGTTTCAACTGTTGTTGAATGAACTTGTGTTAGACAAGGTAAATTTCTTCTGGACCAAAGCAGGAGTGACAAGCACACTAAATTCTGGAAAGAAATGACTCTCAACTTCTCAAATTTAACTAATAACCCAAAGACTATTGCTCTGTATTAGACATGGATGAAGGACAATGCTAATGTCAATTTTTAGAAGATCCTAAATTCTGTGGAAGCATGGAAGTAGCATATGACTGCTTCATTTTCATTAGTATTCTTATTTTATTCAAACTTTCTTGCTTTAACTGGATATTAAAACTGAAGTGATAAAATACCAGAAAAAAGTATGAATCACCAAAATTACATGCTAAAGTCTGTTATCTTGACATTTTTCTGAATGAATATTGAAATGCCTAGCAAAACAGATCTTGAAGTTCCTCCATCAGTAATCAGACCCAGACTTACTTGAAAAAAATCTTTTTATATTTAGTTATGAAAAGCATGCTCTTAATTGTAATGATGTTCATTAAGACCAATGCTTTGCAAGACTACTATTTTCAATTCTGAGGCTCTTCAAAAACATCTGAAAAAAAAATGTAATCTGCAATAAAATCTATCCTGGAAAAACATTAGAAAATGACTGAAAAATGTACTAGTTGTGTATATGGTATTGCATACATCTATATGTGTGTATGTATGTGTGCTCTTTCTCAGAGAATCACNTATGGAGTATATAAGAAGTAGTTTAATTTGATGAAATCAAACTTTCAATGGAAACAAAGACGCTAGCTCTGAAATAAGACGTCAGTTTTTGAGGGCTATACATCCTTTGAACTTGGATGACATTGTCTCAGAGGACAAGATGTTTGATGAGTTTTAGACTTTAAAGCCTCTAGCTGGAAAAATTAGTCCAGATTCTGTTCTTGTAGGATGGGAAAAAAAACATTCACTCTTCAAAAGATCAGGAAAAAAATGATGTCATTTTCTATTTCCCTTCAGTACCTTTTTTTCAGATGCCTATATTGGAAAAGGCTCAACAGCCATGCATTTAGGTGCTTATACTTCTAATCATCTGGGCATTTATGTGCTTACTGCCCAAAATATCAAGGAGAAAAATAACACCTTAGAATATAAGGATAAAGCGATCTATTGCTAAGATGATCTTAAGAAACATTGCTGACTAATTTTAATCTACTTAATTTAATATAATGAACATAATGATTTGTGTAAAATTACGTTACCCCTGTTATATGCCAAATCTGTGCAGAACAGCTGCTTTGCATTCAGTATATCAGAATGACATACACTGCAGAGCTATAATGTTTAATTTTTATTTTTTTTACATTAAGGTCCTATTTTAGGAATGCAAGATTGTGCATGGGTGAAGAAGGGCTGGTGCCTCCATCATGCAGTTGCTGCCGAAGGTCATCTAAGAGAGCTCTTGGCTCTGTGGAGAAATGAGTAATGAGCACAAGTTGGTTTTGGAGACCCCATTCCAAGGGAAGAATAAACCAGGATTAAAAAGTCTTGCAGGGAATATTTTTCCTAACAGACCTAACATTCAGTGCTGTTTTGCTCAGAAGAACTGGAAGGCTCAAGGGAATTGAATCTTGAAATAAAGGTGAATTGGAAACGTGGGTGGGGAGGTGGGCTAAAGGGACTGCAGTTAACAAAGTCTTCACAAACACACAGAGTTGCAGCAGAGATGTGGTCCTGACCATGTGCACAACCAAGGAGTGGGGACTGCTGACTGCAGTGTCACATCTAATGTCTTAAAATCCCTCTTTCCTAAATCCAAAATACTCCTAAAACCTGAAAAAAAAAAATGCTCCTTAACCCTAAAAACCCCTTGCCTTCTGAAGTACTGATGATTCACTTTATCATCCTGTTGCAGAGTTTTCTGGAGCAATAGAAATAATAGATCTGGATGAATGATTAATGGTTTTCAAAGCTCAGAAGGTATAAAACTGTCTGATAAGAAATCAGCATTGTAATATAATTGCCAGTCCCTCCCAAACATCAGGGAAGAGTGGAGATGTAAAACTTTACACCAGGCATCTGCTATCATTGCTTGAAGGTGATCTTTCTATGATAACCTGTGTAGGGTATCTAGAAGATCAGAATACGGCAGTGCCATGTACTTGCTTTAGGACACTCCCTGTTAAATTTGGCAGATATAGCACAAAAAAGGGCTCATAAATTCGAGATTACAAGCATGAACCAGAAGAAAGAGAAGGACAGGGTGGTCTTGAGAAACAAGAGAAAAGGAAGTATATGTCTTCAGAGACCACAGGCTGTAGAGATTAGGAGGAACTGAAAAACTGGAACAATCTCAAAAAGCTGTAGAATGAGGGCTATCAGTTTTCTTTTTTTGCCTGCTTAAAGCAAGCTGAAAGTAAATGCATCTGTGGGGACATGCTGGAGTGGTCTAAGTAAAGACTGCCGTTTTATTTTCTGTAGGTGCCAGCTGTGAACAAGTCTTCCAAAATGTTTAAATAGCCAACATCTCTAGTATTCAACCCAGAGGCTACTAGTTAGGCTGGTGGTACTTTTTTTTTTTTCTGTCTTTTCCTTCCTTAAATCTGGATAACTCTGTTTACCAATAGCCAATATGATTTCCTGTGACACCTCCCATATCTTATGGGAATGGGCAACATCAATTGCCTGTTGGAGGGACTGGGGAAAAGGACAATGGAGTAAAGCTGTGTACAAAAGCTAGAGGTATCCTTGAATTACATGGGCAAATAAAATCACAGGAAGGGATTGGAACTGACATACTGAATTGTTTAATGCAACTACCTGCTTCAGTCTTCAAGACTTTAATAACAGATTTTTATTTTTTTTTTTCTCTCGCAATCTGTTTCAGGCAGCATAGTCTCCCCTGAAAGCTGCTTCTGGACATGAGAGAAGATGATCATGTGTCTGCAGAGGACTTTTACTTCCTGCGTCTGACTTTCTCTTGTTTTTATTGACTTTTTTCTTCTGGCACAACTGCCTGGGAGGTTCTGACTCACTCTAAATGGCAGCGTGGGAGGGAGCAGAACAAGAGCAGAGCCTAAAGCACGGATGAAAGCTGTGTTAGGAAGAGCTGAGCAATGACTTGAGCACTTACTGTTTTACACTAGGTTTGATGGGGACTGCATTATATTTCTGAATGTCTTGCGTTGCTGTATGCTTGCTTTTATCTTTTTGTGAATGTGGAACTTGATACTGTAGACATAAGCCTCTTCCTCAAAGGCTGAAGCAATAGAAAGGAATATGCCAGAACATCTCAGCTTTCTTCTGCGTTCATCTTTAGCATGGGATTTTGCAGGGCTTGGTATTTTCCCCAGCATTATTCACTTTGTAATAAAGGTAGAAACAACACTAGCTGGAGTTTTGGACTAAGGACAGCCACTTCATACTTTACTGTGAAAACATTGACAGTTTTTGAAACATTTCCAGTCAAAAAGTTATTGATGTGGAGAGTTTGGGTCTCACTTAAGGCCAGTGGTAGCAACAATGAGAAGAGAAGGGCTTTGGAGAGGATTTTGCTGGCACCAGTTTGTAACTCTGACTTGATCACAGGTCCATGGATTAAGATATTGCCATACAAAGTGCATGACTCATTTGCCTTTTTAAGGTCCGTTATGGTGTGATGTAAAAATACCATTTTGGCAGTTTGGTGTTGTAGCACTTCTAGCATTTGGAGCCCTAACGCTCCAGAAAATGCATTTACACTGCATTTAAAACTTGCATGTAACTAAATCCTGTCAAGGAAAGTCTTTACATAATGCATCAACATATGCTTGTTTTTTGTCTCTTTTTAGTACAGTATAGCTATACAATGGGTTGGAGTGGCTTTTTTAAGTTATTAAAAATATCCCTAGGCTAGGCTGGCCTTTAAAATAAGTGTCCAGATCCCTAAAACACCTGGGAAAGAGAGAGCAAAGAACCAGCTTGGATTTATGTATAACTGTCTTATCTAGTGGTTTTCATTAACTTGTCTTATTTTTTATTTATTTATTTTAACAGTTAAAAGTTAGGCTGGATAGCCTTCAAAAAAAGAAAAAAAAAGTGTGAAAATAAATGTGTTATGTTCTTAATTTTGAATATTTCTAGATCCAAACCTCATTATAAGGCAAAAAAAAAAAAAAAGAAAAGGTTCAGCGAATTCTATCCTAAACTTCTCTGCTGCTTTGTAAAGTATATGTGTTATCAAAACTTTAACAGCTCAGCTATTAAGAGATGTTTTAATGCAAGATCATTTGTCTCCTAAAATTTGAATGTTTTGGGTTTTAGACCTTGAGTCACAGTGCATATGTTCCTTCTATATAGCCAGCCTTAAACTGTTGGAGAAGCTCTTAGGATCTATTTTCTACCACCTGTGACAATTTTTTAAAAATATCTTTTGCACTTTTAAGATTGCAGTAAGTAAAATTGATTGTTTAGGGGAAAAATCAGCTCAGAGTAAAAGCTTTTGGAAGATGATACCAGAATGTTTATAATGCATATTATGGTTTAGAGGGTTGTGTGAATTTAACCATTACTGTATATTTACACTGACATTTACACACAAACTCCTACGTTATAAACATTTATTGCTCAAGCAGGTAATATTGGAGACTTGTTATCTTGGGCTATAAGCTGGTGGAGTTGTTGAATGGCCTTCTTGGTACATAAGAATGAGTTCCTAGAACTGTTTTTGCTGTGTTTAAGTGTTCAGAGACCTTACAGCAAAAAATTATGGCTACTGAATGAACATGAGCTCTCTGAGTGAACAAGTGCTGTGAACAAGAATATGAATTAGGGTCCATGCAGATATAATTCTTTGTTCTGCTTTTTAATTTAAATATTTTAAAACCCACTAGAAATACAAACAATATCATCCCTCTGGTGAAGAATATGGAATTAATACACTATTTCTTCATTATCACATAGTCTGCTAGTTTCCTAGTGATTGTTTTTTGTTTTTCCAATGAATTGCAAAATTTTGGAACTTCATCCATTTTCATTAACAAAAATTTTCATCTGGAACCAGTGATTGCATGCAATGTACGGTTCTTCCTTATAGCATCTGTTATGGCTTGAGTTACCCCCTGAATTAGATTTGCTGCTAGAGAAAGGTGTCTGCTATACAAGCCAGACTATGGGCTTCCTGTCGGTCATCCCAACAGAATAAAGGCTTAACAATATGAGAAAAAAAAATAAGTCAAGTTTTCTTTTCCCCCTCAGGAGGCTGCTGGTCCAGAACAAGTCTTGGATGCCCTGTTCGAGAACCTGATGAAACTTATGATACTGGTTGAAATTATCAGACCAGAGTTGGTAACATCTGCTGGGCATTCAGCATCCTCAGTAAATGGGGGGTTTTAAAACTGTTGTTTTAGCTTTAGTGCTCTGTGCTCTCAGTTATGAGATATGGAAATCTGGATGTTCACCAGCTTGATGACATGTCTCATAAGCAATGACGCCATGAGTCACTGAAATAGGGACGAGAAATCTGAGCTTCAGAAATGATGCTCTGTCTCTAACTTGCACAGTAAACACACAAAGACCAACCTATGGAGCAGCAATCTGCTCCAGGTGATGCCTCTGTAATTTCTGTTTCCTGTTTAATTTTACTTAAATTAAATGAGCTCCTAGATTTTGTTAAATGGGTTTTTGCACATCTAAAGTATTTTCAGTCTTCCAGAGATCACACAGGAAGCTTGTGCTGCATAAGTTTAGGCAGTATGCAAAGCTGCCATCTTTTTATAGAATTTTGTCACTACTGACATACTGTCAAATGGATGTGAAGGAAATCAGAGTATGCAACTTGACTTGAAATGTTAGGTGTATAGTGAAAGACATTTTCATGAAAAATGTCATGTCCTTGGTAATCTAGGTTTTCAACAAGGTAACATAGACAAGTTCTGCTATGGTATTTTATACATTTACTGATGGTCACTTCACATTTTAGTGATAAAGTTCTGCTGTCCACACTGCCCACAAATATTTACTAATGGTAAAAATGCCTTTGGTTTCATTTGATGAAAATTTTGAGATATGTAACTACAATAGATTTTTCAACCAGTGGTTCCCTAAAATTTGTTCCATACCACAAAATCTGTTGAACCACGTACTGTTTATAAAAGAGCAAGCAATAAAGTAATGCTGATGCAGGTTCTCTAAGCACTAGCTTTCTCCATAAGCTAACAACAGCTCTGCATTGCTTTCTCTCCTCACACCTTGAAGAAACACCTCAACACCATTCACACATAACATCTATTTTGTTCCAAAAGTCCGTCTTTAAAACACATCCATAAAATACAGTGCCTTAAAAAAAAAAAAAATGCTTTTGTTTAGAGCTGTGAAGGCCAGGTGTCATGCTGTTCAGCTCCCTCTCCTGTCCACATGTGTACATGCTTGGAGTAAGTAGTAAGCATTTGGGAACAAGGATGGTCTTGAGTCTGGTTTTGTACAGCATTTAGTATAATTGGATCTTTAGCTGTAAAATGGAGGTTGTACAAGTCATCACAGAATCAGTAATAATAACATAAGGATCACTCTATAGACTGATAGCTCTGTTACTCCTTCAGTGGTGCTATGTGCCCCCTTATTCTTTCAGATTTTTCTTGGGTCCTTGAAGCTCTTGTTTCCCACATGCTTCAGGAAATGCTAAAGCTTTTCTCTACAGAAACTCTCTTGCATCTTTTCTTGCTGCAATGGGAAATTATCTATCTGCAAATGACTTTTTTCTTTGCATCCTTGTAAAATTTGTCATAGTCCCCTTCTAGGTCTTCCTTAACTCCACTCCAGCCTCAGTCCTATCTCCTATTTCCTAACTATCTCTGCCGTTTCTCTTAATTCAATTGAACCCTAATCTTTGTGCCAAAAAGACTTCGATCAACCTTCAAAAGCACTTAGCTCTTCACTTTAAGCTGCTTTTTTTCAATTTAAGAAAAGTCATCTCAACATGGGATGTTCGGCAGTGTGCTAATAGAAGGTGGACAACTGAGGATAACTCGCAATTGTCCCTGGTTACCTGGGCACATTGTGTCTGTCTGTTTTGATTCTTGTGTAAGAGGGACATTGTCCCAGTTTTCTTTAAGGAAAGAAGGAGACAAAGGACCAGAGAGATCAGGGGAGAAAACGGGGAGAGTGTCAGTGACAAAGGTTGCTGGATGAGGCCTGTAGGAGGAGGAGATGATGGGAAAGGTAAAACTCCAAGGAAAATAAATACTTGTGGGCTACATCCTGAAGCCTGTATTACTGATCCATCCCATTGCCTTCTCACTCTCTTCCCACTGACACCAAGCTGGCAATATAATGTTCTGCCCAAATCCAACTGAGAGATAACTCTCCCCAAATATTGGGATGTTTTGCAGGATCCTCCTTCAGGGAGCCCAGTGAATTCATTGCTGGGTATCTGCATTGATGGAGCACATGTTCTTGAGGAGTTCCACCTGTCAGTGGTACAAATCCTTACACTTCAGGATGGACTTGACTTTCTCAGGCTGTAAGGCAGCTCTTTGTTTCATTTTGGGAAACAACCAAAAAATCCCCCTAATCTGCCAAAGCATCAACAGAGGGCTCTGCATCCTGAAGAGCACCATGGCAGTCCTTGTGTGCACACCACAACCACCGTGCCCTACAAAGGAACCCCTGCTTCTCCAGGAAGATGAGCGCATGCTTTGAAAGTCAAGCTAGAAACACCAGAAAGATACTGTCATTCCTTGCTGGAAAAAAAAAAAAAAAAAAGGCTGTAGGGGAATACATCAGTGAAGGCGTGAAGGGTTTTTCTGGAGGGTCAAAGGCACAGAGCTGTGTGATGTCCCTCTCTGGGTTCCTCCTGCCTGGCAAGGACCACAATGTTGTGAGCTGCTGGGCAGCAGCTGTGTGTGGCTGTGCTTCTCCAAAGGCTGCTTTATGAAGAAGTGCTAAAACAGAAAATCAAAGAAGCAGAAGTGTTTATCTGAGAGGCAGTATTTCAAGTCTTTTTTTTTTAGTAGCAAACTCTCTGATTGTCCAGAATTTACTATTTTATAAATCTAAAGTAACAGTATGGTAAGCATCCCGTTTGCTAAAGCTACATTTCAAATCTGCAAAGCAGATTTGTTGCAAGCTATTTATTTCAGTACTCAAAGGGTTTCATTGAAGGTAAGAAAAGGGAAGTTGTCTTGAGGCTTAGAATCGTAATTCCTTTCAGCATTTCCTTTTAAACCTTATGTTTACCTTCTGCAAAATCTAACGCTCCCTGTTTGTTGCAGATTTAACAGAGAAGAAGTTTTCATACTTTAAAATTTGGCATTTTATCCAAACCGGAAGAGTTTTGCCCTAGACTTGGGTGTAAGTTACTCACTGGTGAGATGTTTAGTTTCTGCTGTTGCAGGAAGTGGTTTTACTTTACTTTTTTTTCCTGCTTTCTTTCTATCTTTATGAGCTGAAGGAGATTAACCCAAATGCTCTCTATAGACATGTGACATAGATGTTTTCCGTTTTTTGAAATAGTTAAACTGTTGCTGGTTGATGACAGTTTGAGATGAGACAACGACGTCTGTGAAGCTGTAGGTAAGGAGTCTTAAATTCATCCTTATGCAATTTAGAAAACTTGTTGCTAACAATTTTTAGAATAACTATAACTGTGTATTTTGTATGTATTCAATACAGGTTGTGCTACACGATTATTTCCATTGTTGTTTGTTCATTTGAAAACAATGAGCAATAATGTAGAGGGTACAAATGTGAAATGATGCTTTAAAGGCAAAATTAGTATTCAGAATCTAAAAGATCTGTTATGTCCAATGCAAGAGGCAACTGTATTTGATCTTCTATAGTATCCCAAACTAGTAATCACTTCTCATATCCCTGCCTGTACTAAGTAGTTGTCCCAAAAAGGCCAGCAGCACTTGCTGGGAAAGACAATTAGGTCATGTTTCCCAGCATTTGCCTTTGCTGGCTGCAATTTAGCAGTGTTTGATTAACTGGCTTCCTTGCTGGTGACCACAAGGGAGGTGATTAGTGACAGTGGATACTGTAAGAATTGGTGAGTGGTGAAGGTTGTATCTGGAATCACAGAATATCCTGAGTTGGAAGGGACCCGCAAGGATGATTGAGTCCAACTCCTGGCTCCACTCAGCACCACCCAAAAATCAGACCCCAAGTCTGAGAGCATTGTCCAAACGCATCTTGAACCCTGGCAGGCTCGGTGCTGTGACCACGTCCCTGGGGAGCCTGTTCCAGTGCCTGACCACACTCTCAGTGAAGAACCTTTTCCTAAACACCCAACCTATCTAGTTGATACTCGGTATCGCTAGAGGCTGAAGATATTGATTGGGTCTCTTGCGCTGCTTGCTGACAGCAAGCTTCATACCACTCTATTATTCATCAGTAGTGCCAGTAAGAATAGAGCACGGGGAAGTGTAAAGGACATAGTACAACAAATGTCCTTGGTTTATCCAGGGGGACTCTCAGTGTTGTTCCTCGTGGAGCTGGTCAGTGGAAATGCCATGATAGCATGTTTCCTGCATAAAGCTGTTTAGATCCAGCCTAATTTGTCCTTTGCTTTGGAGCTGGCCAGAACATGCTTGTGTGTCCTGAGGCCCATTTCACTTAAAGCTTTCTATCAGAAAAGGTAGCTTTGCATTTCTGTCAGTGGGCAAACACTACTTTCTGGCCTTTACAGTCTTACAAGGAAATAACAAACTAGGAAGATGTTCAAATAACGCAATATAATGTTTTGATTATGGGCCATACAAAGGAGAGTCAGAATTAGAGACAAAGATTTGCTTTCCTGCTAACATGTAGTTTGCCGCAAACTTTGTGACATGTGCTCATGTTTGTAACAGATAGCCTTATCATAAGAAGCAACTTGTTTTTCATTTGGAAATATGGGTCAGAGTTTAAAGAAATCACACGTGGCTTGAAGCTCATTTTGAAATTGTGCATACTAATTGGAAACAGATTTTAGAGCAGTGTTGTAAGATTACATTTCAGATTTTCTGTAATTTTTTTGAGAAAAAAAAAGCTATCCTGCCTGTATACACAAAGCAGCACAGACAGGGAAATTGTATAAAAAGAACATGTTCTCTTCCTGGGCTATGTCTGTAGTGGTTTTTATGCTATTGCTGCAATGTCTTAGAGTCATTTGAAATGCATTTTTCCACAGAGCTGTGAGATTTGGTAAAGCAGTTTGAATTCTCAGAGTTATTTTTCTTTATTTTCTCCCTTCCCTGAAACTTACCTCTTTGTGTCCAAAGGAAATTCATTTAAAAGTAGCACCTCTTGTTCACTTTACCTCTCAATCCAATTACATCTGTAACATACATTTGTTCATTTTCTTTTCCAAATAGAGTGAATAGCTGAACCACTTTCTGTATTTTAGAGCTCCTACTGTATACTACAATTGAATTACAAAAAAAAAAAAAAAAAAAATCCTTTGCCTTTGTTGCAGTATGTGCTGTATACACTTTCTTTTGCCTTGGTATGAGAGATACCCTAGTTTGGAACAGATACTCCACCTTCTTCCGACCAAGTGTAGGCGCATGTCCCCCTTGGTAGCACCTGTCCTGTGGGGCTGGGATTGCCAGGGCATCAAAGGAGAAGTTTTTGTCAGGTTGTGGGCTCATGCATGTTCCTCCCTACCTTCAGCAAGGCAGGAACCAGAAACCAAAATGGTGACAGTGGCTCTTTTCAATTCTTCTCCTGATGTTTGGATGGCATAGCACCACAACCTCTGGCATGGGGCTTAACTGAAAACGTTGTACACTGCTCTGATTTGGATTTCTCTACCTGTTTCTGGTCCATGAAGTTACTACTTCTTTGCAGTGACATATTAATGAGATGAGCTTCAGGCCTGGCTGTAAAGCTTCAGGTCCATCATGATCAGTAGTGCCTCATGCAGAGGATGGCTTTTGATGTGCTGCATGGAGACTTCAGCTCCTTTCTGTGCTATGGAGTCCCGCAGACTTTTAGTGGTGGGAGCTGCTCTTTTCTCATGGCCTGTTTCTACTGAGTCACATGGGGCTCAGTGAGTTATATGCAGCATCCTCCAAATTCTTTGAGGCCCACAATGTGTAATTCTGATACTTGTCAATTTGTCTTTTTTTGGAGATACCGCTGTGTCAGCTCAATCAGTTTGAGTTGCTAACCATTTTATGAGTTGTTAAAGCCTGCATACTCCTAAGGACTGTCCCTTGATGTTGGAGATGTCTCTCTGTTAGGTGTGTTATTAACCAAAGACCAGAAACATGGTAATTGTACTGATTCTTCCTAATCCTGTATGTCTCAGTGTAGTGTGGGCTGATGTCTTTTAAAGACAAAAGTAAGCATCACTGGAGCTCCAGCTAGTTTCTGTTTCCCTCCTCTCCTACTTAAGACTTCTACGTGAATGTATCAAAGGTAGTTCTCTGTGCTACAAAGACAGAAGCTGGTACTGGGGGATACCTTCTATATGAAGATACTTTGATAGCTTTCATGGTTTCATTTGCTAACATCATTAGTGCTGAAATAGCGAGATGGGATAAAATTTTGGCCTCTAATTGTATATCTTCCATGATAATTCAAGTGCCATTCAGAACGCAACAGAAGTTTTCTTTGCCTGATTGCACACCGTGCATAAAACTGTCCTCTTTTTCCATCCTGTGGTGGCTCCCAGCAGCTCCTGTCATCATGAAACTAACTCCTGTAATGTTGACTTTGTCTCAGAGCAGTCTGAAGGCCTCCATTTCCTTCAGCTCATTCACAAAAGCACAATCACCTGCTGGGTGTGTATTTGGAAATCTGTGAGCTTGGTCTAGGTGGGGACACACTGATGTCATCTGCTTCTGAAACTGTCTCACAAAGTTGGTCTGCTTTGATCAATGGTCTTGATGAATCTTAATTTCACTGATAACTCATTTATCAACATTTGAAATACATAGGTGGTTGTTCTTTTGCTGTTCTGGATGTTAAGGTTTTGCCCTCATGCACTCAAAATATCTCTGGTTAGCTTCCCTGCCTTGAGAAATACTACAAAAAGGTTGTTTGGAGGACTTGCTACAACAAACACAGCTAGCTTCTCATTTGCGCTGGGACTTCTTCAGTACAGATCTGTTTTCATGTAAAGAGTGAGACCTTTTATTGTGGAGTCTGTGGACTACCATAATCTTTATTACAACTTGAAGGACAGTGAAGTGACAACTTCCAGGTTGGCTGAAACAGGAACAGAGGAAATGTTGTTGGATGTTTTTAAGAAAGCTATCGGAATAGGAAAAGCAGGCATTATTTTTCTGGACACAGATATGTAGCTTTTGCAAACTGACAGCAGTAACCCCTGCTACAGCTCAGTCTGTGGATGCAGTCAGGGCATGCTGGAACAGATTTTCAGTGCATTACTTGGCTCATGCTGAAATCACCTGGAAGTGCTGATGCCTGGCATGTGTAAAAGTGAATCCTGTTTGCCAGAAACTATGAACCCAAGGTTCACGCATGCTTGAAAATTTTGGCCTTTTTCTGTTTATTTCTCTGTGTTTACATTCACCTTACTCAGCATGAGAAAGAACTGCTTTGGGAATTAAGTAGAAATATATTGAAAGATTATTTAACAGATACTGGTATTCTCCAAAATTGTTCTAAACTGCTGGGGGTATGTGCAAGTTACATAGTAAAATACTAATTCAGACAGTGCATGGATCCCTACTGAAGCATTTCTTCAATAAATTAACTAAGCAAGTTTGACATTACCATGGTTAGTGGCTAACAGTCGTTTAAGACACAGTATAACACTTCCTGCCATTCCAGATTGACAGGTACTAAATCATTCACTTGTAGTTAAGCTGGGTGTTGTGGGTTTGTGCTGTGGTTTTTCATGAATATTTCTTCCAAAGCCTGTGCCTGATGTACTAAATGGGCACAGTCCTTGAACAAATGAACTTTAAGTGACTTCTGATTCCTTCTCCAAGACATGCACCAGACTTTCAGCACAACTGCAACGTGATAAGAGGGGAGGGGAAGAAAAGGAGGAAGAAAAACCAGAAGTGAATAAGGCCGAGAGCTGAGGAGACATGCTTTAAGTACATGTTTGCTTTTTGTTTCTTCTTTTCCTGCCCCACCCTGAGCCAAGATACCACTATTTGGTGCTGAATCAGATACCAAAGTGCCTATCTGAACCAGATACTGAAGCTCCTCCTAGACCAGGCATAGTGCTTGTACCTGTACTTGTTTGCTGCTCAGGATGTTACTAAACTTTCTTCCTTTGTGGGCAAGGAGGGAAATGACACAGAAAGTTTGTGAAGACACTGAAGCCCTGGAGTTCTGGCTGTGAGAGTAACCTTCACGGTTGATGGGTCTATGCCCAGCCTGCTGGATGTCAGGATGCTCTCAGTATTTCTGGTGTCTCCTCTGGAGCTGTGACTCAGGAGGCACCTGCTGGCTAGCTGGATGGATATCTGCTTGGGATGGTGGATTTGGAGGAACTGGGCAGTTCACAGTGGGGAATGGACCCAACGCTGGCATCCATGTGGGGATCCCCAGCCCACGTTGTGAAGCTGGCTGGAGCCAAACCCCAACATGTGCTGCAGGAGAGACAGACGGTAACACTGTGGGCATCCACAGCAAACAAGAACAGAAGCCTCCCAGGGTTCTCTCCATCAAAGTGCATTTCTAGTGAATGGCTTTGCTACAAATGAATCAGCTTTTTCCAGAAGGAGTATGTTACATCAGACTTTCCAACTGGCCAAGGTGCTCTCACATGTGCTGCCTTTTCTGCTTTGGGCTGAATAGTTCTGAGGCTTGAACTGGAAAGGTTAAGTCTCTAGTATCACCAGTATGTTGCATGCTTGGTTATATTATTAGGAGGAAAAAAAATTAATAACAATTAGTAATCAGTAATCAAATTCCTGTGATGATTTTTGGTCTAGGACATGGCACTAATCCATTCACTCTTTTTTGAGTGGCAAAAGAAGTGGAACCAGCCCAAGTAAAAGTATCTCAGCTCCTGCTCAACTCTTGCCCTTGGTAAAGGAAGGCAAGGAGTGCCCCCCAGTCTTAGCAGAAGCTTAGAGAAACTGGTTCCTTCAATGCATGCTTGAATTTCCCTTGGAGAATTTAGCACTGGCTCTGGATTGAGTAGTGCATAGTTGCATAGACCTGAGATTTTCAGAGATGCTGTGCAGAGACTTTAATTATAAAACTTCTTTTCTAGTTTTATTTTTCATCTAAAGTTTGGAGCTTTCTATCCTATTTTTCCAAGATTACAAGAGAGTGAAGAAAGGGAATCTATTACGATGTGGAGCAAAAAATGTATAAAATATCAGAACGAAAATTGTTAAATGCAGAGATTTCTTACCAGACTTGCATCTTGCATCAAGATACAGATGTTTAGGGAATAAAGTTGATGTTCTATATGAACATTTTAACTCGGGTATGTAGGACTGCAAGGGCTCACTTTGCACACAAATTCAACCAATAAGGAATATGAGCTCCATCAGCTCTGCAAGTTACCACCCTACCTGATAAGCCACAGCTGTAACGTGCCTCAGAAGAAACCAAACCAATGGCATTCTACAAAGGATGGTGAGAAGAGCCTTGCTGTGGTGCTGACCTAGGGGGTCTCTCCACCTGACCACAGTTGTGCACATGGTTTGTGCGGGACGTGGAGGAGTGGGACGTGCCAGCACAGTCCTGCACAGCCACTGCCGCTACTGCCAAGGTGCAGCCTGCCCGGGCGTCATCTCTCGCTGTGTCCATTTCGCAAGGCTTGGGAGTGAGGAAAACAGCCTCAGACACCACATTGTGCGTTACAGAAAGAAAGAGACTTGGGGAGAGACCCTTTATCAGGGAGTGTAGCGATAGGACAAGGGGTAATGGTTTTAAACTAAATGAGGGTAGATTTAGATTAGACATTAGGAAGAAGTTCTTCACTGTGAGGGCGGTGAGGCACTGGAACAGGCTGCCCAGAGAAGCTGTGGATGCCCCATCCCTGAAGGTGTTCAAGGCCAGATTGGATGGGGCTTTGGCAACCTGATCTAGTGGGAGATGTCCCTGCCCATGGCAGGGGAGTTGGAACTGGATGGGCTTTAAAGTCCTTTCAAACTCAAAACATTCTATTAAAAAAAAAAAAAAAAAAACTTTTCAAAGACCCACCTTTTTTAAAATGGAGAGTGCTTTGAAAGCTATCAGTTGGAAAGCGCAAGTTAAATGCAGGGACATCAACTCCATTTACATCACTACTCAATTTTACTATTTAAATACATGGCTTTTTAACTTCTGCTCTTAACAATGTAGGGGGCAGGTGAATGGCTGCCACTCTTCTCACTATGACTGTTGGGGTTTGCACGCCAGATCTGGCACTGTTGCACTCCTGCTGTCGTTGCTGCAGACTGACTGCTCCTACCAAGTGCAGCACATCTGTGGTGTGACTGGAGGTGCAGGTGGGCTCTGTCCCCTGGCCTGCAGAGAGCATGCATGCAAGGTTTCCGGCAGCATCTTGAATCACCTTTGTGAAATAATGTTTTAATGCTTGGTCCTACACAAAACAAAGCAAGTTTGCAGTAGTAATTTTAAGTGTATTTAAAGGAGCTTGTGCTCAAACTTCTTGCATAATCAACTTACATTTTTGACACCACAACACCCTTGGTATTTCCCCTTTGCTGAAAACAGACATCTTAGTAACTGCACATTGTGATGTGAGATACTATCACATCAAACAAACATCTTTGTCTTATCCCCCCCGGGCCACGTGATGCAGAGGAGCAGCACAGTGGGGCAGGCACGTCTGATGCCTTCTGCTCCACTCTGGGCACGTCAGAAGCGGCTGGTGAAGAAAGCAAACCGGGGGCCCCACGAAATGCAGAGAAGGGGCTCACTTGATGCAAGCTGCAAAGAATTTCCCCTTTGAGTTCCTGCTGTAGCTTAAAAGTTTTCTCCTAAAATTGTAAGTGCCGGTTCTGCTGTGTTTCACAGTGCCATCTCTTGCAAAAGCAGCACCAGGCGCTCTGTATAGGAAAGTGGAGATGGAGTGTGGGAACAGATTAGAAGTGTCTGGAGCTTTTTTTTCCCCCCTCAGATGGGAAGTGGGAGCAGTGAGAAGAAGTAAGGGAGCAGCTGTAGGATCACAGCACAAAAACTGCTGCAGATACGTATGGAGAAAGATGGAGGGAGGGTAGGAGGCACTTTCATGTGCACAGCACGAGGGATTGAACATTACGGCAGGCAGTGGGAGGGGAGGGATCTTGCTGTCCGAATAAGGGGCAGGCCTCTTGTTTTAGACTCTGCTGAGATAGGCTGTGCCAGAAAGAAGTTATTTTATAAAGTTTACTTTTAAAATTGTTTTTAAAGTCTGAGAAGCTTTAAAGCCTTTCCTATTCAATAATCTCAGTATCTCTGTTTGACAGACTAGTCTTCTGCAGAGTGATGGGTATATGGAAGTGCAAAACTGATTAAGACACAGCCAGTGTTCATTAAAAATGTTAAGTTGAGGGATTCTTTAAGATGCCCCTCAACAAGAGAGGTAGAGCTGGAAACAACTGCCACTGCTTCACTGAGGGCTTAACAGAGCTCAAGGAGACATTTTTTTCTAATAAAGGTGATGCTGCAGCTGCAGGAACTTAAGGACCAGTCGGCAAACTGAGGCACGACTTACAACTGCTCCAAGTGTTTGGTAGCACCCAAATAATTTAAAGTGTGACAAAAACTGTGTGTAGTCTTACTCCCTGGTGAACGTGAGGTGCCTCCTCCACTGTGGATCAGCCGACCCTGTCTGATGTGGAGCATGCACATGGACATTAACATGACACAGGTCACGAATGTGTTGTAAGGTCCTGCTCGAGCCGCCCTTGTGATAGCTTGTTTATATAGCCACAGTCAAATTGAAACTGAAATTGCTGTTGGCAGAGCTGTGAAATTTTGAACTTATAGGAAGTTTGTTTCTTTGGCTATTCGTGGCAAGCTTTCAGGCGTTTTAAAAATATTTTTCTAATACCTCAGTTTGTCTCGTGGTGCTAACTCTTCCATTTCTCTGGAGAGTTTGGGCTGTTCCAAAATTACCATCGCCACATGTCTACTTCAGGTAAGCATGGAAAGTTTGGATGAATATCTGAATCTCTGTGAGGAGAAGTTTTGCAAAATTGAGCTGGAAGTATTTCAAGCAGTCTTACTTTGAAATTTCTGTCACTTCTGCTTCTGCTTGTATCTGTAAATACTGCAAGAATAACCTTTCCCATAGTATCTCATCACTTCAGATCTGGCAACATTAGAAGTAACAACACTTTTCTGAACATTTAGGCTATAGGAACAGATTTCTTTCAAGCACCGGAGAAAATTTGTGATTCTTATGTGATCTTCCTAGAGAAAACATTGGATTTTTTCTATTCAGAATTAGACTACTTTAAACTAAAAAGTTGCCACGTATTTAAAGGTAGTCAGTCTTATTCGTGGTGGTTGGAAAGCCATAGATCTACTCTGTACTTATTTGCAGTATATAAAAGTATAGCAGAAAGGATGGAGGTGGGAGGAAATGATCTTTTCCTCACCTAAGGAAGGTCAGGAGTAATCTAGTAGTACTCCTCTGGGCCTCTCTAGTACTTCTCAGATTTTATTTGGTGTTAAATCAATTAAATTGTGAATTTTTATGATGCAGGAAACCTCTTGCTATCATTGTTCTAATGACTGAAGCATACTCATTCTGCCTTTCAATATCATAGGATGCATTAGAAGTGCTACATATCAAACAATCTTCTTTTTTTTTCTTTTTTTTTTTTTTTTAATACTGTCTATATACGACCAGTATTCACTATTTGAAGCATTGTAGTCTAGCTTGCACAGCCTGTAAAATGGAGGCAGGTGTCATGGATCAGATGCTCTCCAGAAAGAAATGAAATGTGCTGCCAACAGGAAGACCTAGAAGTAGCATTTTTTTTTTTCCCAGGCATGTTCTTTTACATATTCAACTGAATTTCTACTATGGACGACTGTTCCCAGAACGTATGTAGGCCAAACCACACACAAAGGATACTTTTAGCTTCAAGTTCTACTTGAAACTGAGATATTAAATTGACATAGGAATGGTGAAAATAGACTCCATTATGCTATCCCATATGATATATTGGGACAGATGAACTTTTGAAACAACTGTTACCTTTCCTGAGACCTTCACATGCAATATAATTAAGAAACTAAGTGACGCAAGAAGAGACATTACCATATGCAGTCACTTGCTGACTTGAAGATGCTCTTTTACCCCATTGCACGTGTTTTTGTTGTTTCCAGTAATATCCTAATGATATTTCCTAGCAAGTTTTTATTTGTTCAGGGAAGTCCTGTAGTTAGCAGGTCATGGAAGATTACAGGACTACAGATGGATCTGTAGTCATTAAATATGGATGTGAAAAGTTTGTCATTGTATCTGCACAACTTTGGAAGTCTGTCTCCCATTCTCTTTCTTTTCTAATTCTCAAGCCATTTTCTATGCAGATAGGAAAGTATTTCCAGAGATAACACATCTCTGCCCTATAGGGTTCAAGTAGCTTATTCAGATCTGTATTTTTATTTGTTGACTTATCCTGCTGTTTTTGAGGGCCTATGTATAACAGGGAAGAGACTTAGAGGCTTTAAGCTATCATCTAGTATAAGATTTCACAATGATACAGAGGAAGACCTTTAGCTCTCTGCTTAATTCTTGTTTGATTGCCTGTCTAGCACATCTGTTCATATTTTCTATTTTCACGTCTCTCTTCATCCTATCCTTGAGAGAAATTGAGCAACATTTTATAAAGATTAGTATTTCCACTGAAACTGTATATTTGGTTAAGATATTTTCCTGCCATCTGCCAGCAAGTGGGACTCAGTATAAGCCTTCTACTATTTCTATTTTATCCTTTTAATTTTTTATTGTGTAAGGTGTTATTACTAGTGGAAAAAAATAGAATAAGCTACAGTCAAGCTTCATAGCACTAAGCCACTCCTCATATTTTTAGCGCTGCGGTCAATAGGCAGGAAATCACTCAAGCATCCAACTGTAACTGTCTGTAAGTTATTGTTCAGTGTAGAGTCTGTACCCCTGCGGGTCTGTGACACACTATAAGTGGAGAATCACATATACCTAAGTGTGCGGTAACTCTCAGGTATGAGAAATGAAATAATTGCATCTTAACACTTTAATTCTTAGAAACTCAGTCATCAGGATAAACTTAGTATGTGCTTGTACCCCCAAATTAAATAACATTACTGCTGCACATTGGTGAAAGTCTCTGTCCTTCCACCTTGTAGTCCATTACAAAGCATATTTCCACATCTGGCTTCTTAATGCAATAAATGCTTTAGCTTTTCTCCTTGGGTATGCTTAGTGCTACTTTTGCATCGCTGTAAGCCCATTAACTTCAGGTGGCTCACAGTGAACCTGAGATCCAAATAATACACTGCATCTACAAACTAGGACGAAATTATTTTAAATGATAACACAGTTTGTTCCTATTAGATATTAAGCTGGTACATGAGATTTCAGTCACAAGAATTATGTAGTTATTAACCAAGTGTTGTTGTTAGAAATAACACCTTCTTAGTATGAGAATAAATAAGGCTAAAATGGTCATCATATCAAGGATCAAGTTAAAATCGCATGGATAAAAGATTCTTTATCCTAAGAGTTATTTAACAACAATGCTTGTAAACACTTTTCTTGTATTGCACTACTGCCTGGGAAGTCTGCTATGATTTTGGCCAAGTTGTGCCAAGATCTTTGCCTTTAGGGGCATCCTTCATAGAGACTGGTTTATATACTTTATATACCTTAGACCATAAATAAAATTGTGAATAATGTGCTGAATTGTGTATTCCCCATGTGGTAGCAGAGAAATTACTGTGTGACTGAGTGCTGGAAGAGGTTGCCCAGAAAGGTTGTGGAGTCTTCTTCCCTGGAGATATTCAAAAGCTGTCTGGGCACAACCCTGAGTAATGTACTCTAGGGGGCCCTGCTTGGTGGGGGGTTGGACTAGGTGATCTCCAGAGGTCCCTTCCAACCTCAGCCATTCTGTGATTCTGTGAAATGCTGGGCAGTGAGATATTGCTACAAACAAAACAGAAGGGATTTTCTATTCTTCCCTTTGACACATGAGAAGCATAGGCAACTGTACATGTAAATTACAGCTGTCTGAAGAACTGTGGGCCATTTTTGCTTTTGTTTGTAGAAAGTCCTCAAATGCTGGACTAGAAAAGTGTGACTACAGAGCCAGCTTTCAGAAACATGAGGTGAGATGACCTCAGAGATCCTTGCTCAATGAGTAGTCTGTTCTGAGAGACATCCCTGAAAGTCTAACATGGCAGTAACAGGTAAAAAACTAAAAGGTGGTATAATTACTGCTATAAAAGGGAGAATGATCATTAATGTTAATGAGCATGGCTTTTGTAGGAAGTAGGGCATATTAACAAACTCACTGATGTTTGTTGATGAGGTTGCAAGTTTAATTGATAAGTGAAACTGTGCTGTTGAGTTTAGGACATTTAACATTTTACTGCAGACCGAACTCTGCATGAAATTCTGCTTTATCTGATACAAAGGGCTAAATCAGGAATAAAGACCCAGGCAGTGGTGAAGCAGTGTCATTCCTGATCTCCTACTCTGACCGGAGATGTGACTGATGGTTGAAATTAATGCTACTTCCTAAGTACAAGTTATTCCAGGCTGGATGACATCTTTGTGCAATGGAAAAGGCATAGGAATGTTACATCTGCTTTGCATTTTCACTACAATGGATTTTTCTATTATTTTAGTACTCAGATAAGCTGGCTTCAGGATTCCTCTGGGCACCAGCCCAGGACACCGTATCTCTCAGCAGCCTTTGCTGTTTGTGCCCTGGGTGCAGATGTGTGACATGTTAGCAGTGAGAACGGTGTTGTGCGGATGGTTGAAAAAAAAATAAAGACAGAGCACAGTGGGCATAAGAATAGCGGAAAAAGCTATGTGGCAGTTTACTTGTTGTCCCCTCTCTTTACCTGTAGTTGTTTCATCTGTCCCCCTTCATTTCCATCAGTTGTGTGTTAAGTGCTTACTGCCCCCAAGCTGTACTTCAGCAGAGATAATGAACAGTGTGGAGAAGGCTAAGAGCAAAATCCAACAGCAGAAATATTTACGTAGGTGTGTTGATTTTAAACACTCCTTTCACAGACACAGCAATATGTTTTCTCCTTTGCAAGAATGCTCTGACTCACCGTGTGTGGCATGAGCTTGTTTTTGCATTTTTAACGCTTACTTCCTCTTCCATTTTTATGGTGTTTCAGGCTTGCAGGTTTTAGAGTAATGGTGAACCTAGTGCTGATTTCTATTGTTTCTGTAACATTATTGTGCTAGGTTTTGAGGGATGCTCTTCATGCATGATGTAGCTCTTCAGCAGAAGAATGGAATTAGTGAATGTAACTAGGTGCACTTTAATTTTGCAGTGTTTTCATGTTATGTTGAACCCTTATCATGTTCCTTGTGCTTCTGACTTGATGGCTGTCTAAAAGTCATAAGGAGCAAAGTTGGAAGAAATTAAAAGCTGATTTTGATAAATATTGAAAATTACATACAACATTTTTAATCTCTTAATGTTGAAAAACGTAAAAATTGTATTAATCATGGATAACTTTTTTTCATTTCTTGGGTAATAGTACTTGTTACAAATACTTGGTACAAGATGCTAATGAATTAACATTTGCACTCTGTCTTTCATTATACATAGCCGTAGGAAATGTAGGAATAGCTCAAGTCAAAATTTAGAAATACCGCTACCCTCTTGTTTCTTGAAAACTAACTTTGCATTGCTTTGTGTTGCAAAAAAAAAAAAAAAAAAACGAGAGAAAAGAANAAAAAAAAAAAAGCAACTGTGTAAAAATTTTACCAACACCGTACCAAAACTCATGGAATAAAGGTCTCAGGTAACACTAGTCAGTCTGCTTATTATATGCTCCATTTCTGGACACAGCAACATGCCAACATGGATTAAAAACCTGATACCTGCAATATGAAACTTCCTCTAGCTCCATGAACTTCTGTAGGAGAGAAATACTTATTGGCTGTCACTGTGAGACAGAAGCCATAATCAAGCTAGTAAAGGCAAAAATGGCAGCGAGGTGAACTATTCACTTCCTTAATTTTTGCAAAAAGCTTAAAAAAAAAAAAACTAGAAACATTAAGGAGTTTTTTTTCATTGGGAAGTTAACAATGTTATTTTCTTTCCTTTATCATCTCAGAAACAGCAATTATAAAGGTAATAGAGACAAAATAATTTTTCCCCATCAAAAGAAATATTGAAATAATTGAAGTATTTTGGCTGTTATCAAACAGGATTTTGTGAAACCACTGTTTTTAAAAGAAATGTTATAGAAAATATTTTTAAAATGGTTTTGCCAGCATTTTGTGAGGAAGCCTGAGATGCGATCTCTGCAATTTGCTGTGTTACTCTTTCAACCTGAGCCTGATTCTCAGAAATGCGATGGCTTTACAGCGTGCACAGATTTGCATGCGCAGTAACCTTTCCATTTTTCACCTCTGCACTACTCATTGCTTCCATACCACGTGTTTGAAAGTCAACTGTACATTTAGAAATCAGGGCTTTAGGATCTTATCCATTGATCTGCCAGATATGTAAAATGTCACTTGCCTATTTGGCAGCCACATGACACCTTTAGTTGGTGTCTGAGCTCTGGCTTCGGTTTAGCTTAATTCACTGTGGGGATGCTGTGCTATTTACTTCCAAGCATCCCAAACAAGAGGACCAATTCATGGGAAAAGCAACTGCAAGTGCTGAGCCACTGAGGCTGCTAATTTCATTGACAGTACAATCCCTTTCTTCCACCACTGAGGGCTTTTGAACTCCTGAGGCAATTTCCAAAAGTAGTGCTTTGTGTAAGACTGAATTGGTTTTGCTCTCCCAGCCAGAAACGTGATTTTGTCCTTTCAGCTCTGTGGTGCTCCTTGTTTCATAAGTAATCTGATCTACACACTCAAGAAATTAAAGTTCTCCTTTCTCACATCCAATGCAATCTTTTTTCCCGCTCTCAGATTCAGATTTCCCCTCCTGTATCATCGATCCAACCTCACGTTCGGGTCTTTTCTTGCACCTGTACCTTTACCTGACTTTTCCGACCCTTATCTGTCTGCTGCTTCTGTTCCACAGCGTCCCAAAAGAGGTACCTCTGAGAGGGTTTTTCAGTATGTTCCCCTGACCCTTTTCTCTTAGGTGAATGTCATAAAATTATGCTGCCCCTTTGCTCCAGAAATCCATATAGACAAAAGGGAAAAAAAAAGTCTGTCTTGGTTTAATGCCTTTATCCAACAAATCAACCGTAGGAGGTTTCAAAACTAAAATTTATATCCAGATGCTAACTATTTGCCAAAAGGCAAATTAGCTAATTATATAATGAACGTGGAGTGTCTCACGAGCAGTTGCACAGGGCTTGGCAGCGCTGCCTTCCAAAGTAAGTGAAACTAATTCCCCTGCAGATCCGGCCTGAACTTGGCCCTGATGCTGCTAATAACAGTTTGGAAGCACCAGATCGTAAAAGCGTCAGATAGGATCCTTTCTCTGCTTTCTGTTAACATTTATTTGTTTCCTGACTGTCTTCCCCTCTGCTATTTTTTAGAAATTTAAAAAAAGAAGAGGGCAGATTGTAATTACTACCAAATTCTTCTTGCAAGAGCAAATGCAACGCTGTTGCGTTTGAGGAGCTCATATTGAGGGTGCCATCTACTGGCACGCAGAGTCGATAACGCTGTCAGGAGTCTGGGCAGCAAAGGATTTCTACCTGGAAATCCTAAAGGAGCAACTTTTGTAACTTGTGCCTTTCAGATTCTGCACGATCTCACTGTGCTCTCCATGAAGACAAACAAGATCTGACAGAGGAAATGCTGAGGGTTTGTTTTTCTTTTCTTTTCTGTTGTTTCCTGTAACTGTGCTTCAGAAAGTCCCATTGTAATACTCTGATGTGTATGAATTAGCTCCAGTTTCAGAGAAAATGTACTGAGGTTCAATGAGATTAAAATCAAAATTTTCAGAAGTCTTTGCAGACTTGCAGTTTGCTGATTGTGCTCCTACTTGAGATCCAGGGCGTGAGTTTGTCACCGTATTAAACTTTTTTTATAGCACATCATGTACTGACAACACCAGACAGAGAATACCTAATTACAACTCATAATGCTCCCAAGAGGAGATATGTCAGAGTTTTACAGGTGGGAGATTTCAGAAGAAAGTCTGAGAGATGTGCTTCAGCCAAACATTGGATCGGTGACAGAGCCAGTGTTGTTCTCGTCTCTCGAGTCTGATCAGCTCTCCAGCCTGGAGCCTACTGAAAATCTGTTGAGAAGTGATTTTGGTTTGATACCAACATGAAATACAAAATGGTTTGACTCTCCAAGTTTAGAAGGAAGGAAAAATCATTTCCTGCTTAGCACTGCTGCAGATCTTACTGCCAAAACAGTGGAGCATCTCTGCGACATGGGTTTGAGCGGTGACTGCTCTGAAGGGTGGTGAGAAGTGTCTCAGAGAGGAAGAACACCCAGTGCCATTTCCCAGAGGTGCACATAAAGAGTTTGCCCCAATATCATATATCAGCTCTGCAGCAGAAATAGAACTGAATGCTACTGAGTGGCAGGTAACTCCTTTAGCCACATTTTTCTCCTCTCTTTCTGTGGTTCTACTTCTGTAGGGATTTTTGAGTAACTAATTAAATGCAGGAAATGGCTGAAGAGCAAGATCTTTACTGTAGTTTGCATTGGATTTAGTGTTTCTATCATGGCACATAACATTGGGTGAGTAACTCCTAATACTGAAGTACCATCATCTTCTCATTTCTCTCTTCAAAAGTGCTGTTTCCTCACAGTTCTGTATCCCCAGTGTGTGTGAGTTTAAATCCCTCTGGAGATATTCAAAAGCCATCTGGACAAGGTCGTGGGCATTCTGGTGACCCTGCTCAATCTGGGGTTGGACCAGATGACCTCCATAGGTCCCTTCCAACCTCAGCCATTCTTTGATTCTGTGACCTCTCATTACTGTCATCCGTATCTATGGCTGAAGGGCGTTTTCTGGAAGGAATTGATTTGTCAGGGCCAGGAGAGGGTAATGCTATGAGAGCTGGGTCCTCCCACCACCACAACTCCTTGTGGTCCTGTCCAGAGACATGCAGTAGGCCCCTCACGTCCCTCTCCCACCTTCACACCAGCACCCTATCTGCCTTTGCTCTGAAGCCTTCATAGAAATAGACTTTCTTGATATCAGGGAATTTTATCTTCAGAGGTTAGGGAGATGTTACTCAAAAAAGTCATGCTTTTCAAATGCATTTGGAAAAAGCTGATTTTCAACAGTTTGTATTATAACTGCACTTAAATGGATTTCAATTTCCCTGGCTCCATAGTAGGGAAACTGGCACTTCCAGCTTATATCGTATCTTGTCCTCACTATTCTCTGTTATGTTTACATAGAAATATAAATAGCAAGTTTTTTTGTTGTTGTTGTTATTGTTTTTTATTTATTTTTTTGACCTCCTACTATACTACTTCTTGCATACAGTAGCATCAGCGTGAACTAGGAGGAGGAAAATAGGGTGAGGGTTGGACTCTGTACTGGTGTTTTGTGCATCACTTTCGTGATGTTTTGTACAGGAAATATAAAGCAACTCTTGTCAGTGGAAAATTTTGGGGGAATTTGAATAGCTAAAGCACATTTTGTTGGGTTACACCAATGCTGAGAAAGGAGATTGAAGAGCAGCACTGCTAGAGAAAGTGATCATTTTGTACAAGTTCCCTCTGGTCCACATGAGACCATGGTCCACATGGTCCACATTAGCATGAGAACTAATGTGCCCAGTCATTTCCTCATTTCAAAATTTTAAGAATGAACACAGAAACAAAAACCTCATCCATTCTGTTAGTAAAATCGTTAAAATTAAGTGATTTTTTTCCAGATCTGGATTTGAGTCTAGAATGCTAGCAGGGTTATAGTGTGGTCCTTTAATGCACTCGTAACATGCATGTATTGAACTGCGGAGGTAAGATATGTTAATTGGCTTCAAAGCATGTCATTTTCCTTTGGAAGATTTAAAATGTGTGGTGTGAGCAAGGCCAAAGACAAAATGTAGTGGCTGCCAGCTGGACATGACAGAGGCTTGCAGGGAGATTACACCACAGAGGAGAATGGCTTTTGAGATAAGGATAATCTTTTACATAAACTAACTCTTCCAAGGCAGTTGGATGAGTGAGTGATAAGGACAATAATAAAACTACCAACTGCCATAGCTGATAGTTATCCCGGTGTTCAAAGATGATCAAGAACTTGCCAGCAAGATTACTCAACTTCTCCTGATTACAATGACAAATGTCATTGTAATCCAGCATGGATACGTTTTTGTATGAAGGGTCCCTAGATTAATACTCTTATTCTATGTTCATCAGGTCAACCCAGTAGCCATGGAAAGGTCTACAACTTCTGATACGGGCTCTGAAAAGCCAAATCCTTCCCACAGTACGGGGGCTGTTCAAATGAGGATCAAAAATGCCAGCAGTCACCACGACAGACTGAGCCAAAGCAAATCTATGATTCTGTCAGAGAATGTGAAAGTTGCTGAGCCTGTAAGTAAAATACTTCTAATATTTCACGTCTTCTTTTTTTTTTTTTTTTTTTTTTTTTAAACCTACAGAATTATCTTAAGTTTGGTTAAGATACCAGTTCCATTATAATCCTTTGCAAGGAAGGGTTTAATGACACTAATACATTTTTAAGAGTGTGGCTAGGCATTAGGATAGGAATAACAGTTTTCCTTTGCTGAAAGACAGAATTTGGCTTTGGTGTCCAGGATCATAGCATTTCAACTCTCAAGTGTTACAGTATTTAAATACAGCTGCTGAAGAGAATAGTACTTACATTATGCCATGACTTCTAAAAAGGCAAACACTAAAACCAGACAAAAAGAAAAGAAATTACAACTATGTAAATAAAGGACAACTTTGTCAGTAACAAGAAAAAGTCTTGCTGTAAGAATGAATGAATTGCAAAAATCAGACACTGAAGTTATCTTAATATTTTAATAGTTGTCAGAGTTGAAAAAGTTGACTCATTTTTTATCCATTACCATATTTTTTGTTTTTTGAAATTAAATAGTTAGTGATGAACTCTATTGCCAGTTGTTTCCCTGCCCCTGTACTCCTCCTGAGCTACTAAACAAACTGATTGGTATGAGTCTCCCCTGGTTAATTTTCTTCCATAATGGTGGCAACTTGCAGCTGAGGCCATACGATGTTACAAAATTATTTATGCAATGTTAGCCACTTTTTGGACTCCACATCCATTTTGTTCTCAGAGAATGCAAATGAGAGAGAAAACTCTGTTGGCTGGGGACAGAGTCCCAAGTCTCAGTCATTTTTCACAACCAAGCAAGCTATTGATTTTTTGTTTGTTGATATAATGGATTCCTATGAAATATTCAGCTTTCTAACAAAGTTATTAAATGGAGAAAGCCTACTATAACAGCTGTATTTTCTGCCCTTTTTATGCCACGTTCAAACTCAAAATTCAAACTTGGTTAGAAATACATCATTTTAATAATTAGTTTCTCTGCTCTAGCTTAACTTATTTCAGGGACATAACATATTTCTAGAGAAAAAAAAATCTCTTTAGATCTTTGTATCTGATAAGATAGTAATTTCCTACCCATTTGAACAATTCCTGCAATTTCCTACAACATGTTGTACATGTTTTTTTCCTTTTTATCTGAAGTGAAATGTTCCACAATTACAGACCTGAAATGATGCTTATTGTAATTTACTGGGAATACTATAATGTATTATCAGGAAGAACTGTACCTTTGAAAAAGTTTAAAAGTTAAGTATATTTAATGATGCCTAACATATTTTATTGGCTGTGTTTAACAAAAGGCACTAGGCTGCAGTTGTTTTTGACAAGCATGAAAACATCACAGCATGAGACTGCAAAAGGAATTATGTAGAGAAATTACAAGTGATCCATCTCTCAATGAATTATCCACCTCAATAGCCTGCAGAACTCAGCTACCAATTAACACCTACTTTATTACATGTTGGGATGTACTTAATAACTTTCATGTGTTTATGCACTATTACCTTGACTGATGCCTCTTGTACAATTAGGCATAATTGGCATATCAATATGCAAAAGTTAAAAGGATTAACCCTCTTAAAACTAATGAGCATTTCTGTATCCAGCTGCTAAATGAGACAAAATTAGCATTTTTCACTTTTGGGCAGGATTTTATCATGCAGTTTCTCATTGTTGATATTACCTTGTTACATAACTTTAGTTTTGGGGATAGTATGCTGGACTGTTACAGAGCAAGGGCTCTAAAAAAGTTAAATTAGACATAAATATTCCCTGCTGCATCCCAATAGCCATAGCAGGTACAATATATGTTCATTGGCTGAGAGCTGAAAAGTTGCTTTGTGTTGTGTTTGTTTAGTAGCTAATTATATAAAAACGGAGTTTTACTGTGTATATGTCATTTTACCGAGCAAACTTGGCTCTCATATAATAGACTGAAAGCTTGCCATGCTACTAATTCCCTTTCTATTTCAATTCTTTTCATCTCTTTTTGCCATGCAGAATTTTCTGACTAGATATTGACAGACTCAAAGTAGTTTGGCATATTTACTTGAATAAGCCTCTTAAAGTTGTTTGTTAATGCCCAAACTAAAAGCAAAATTCCTAAGGATCCAAATGTTTTCAAATACATGCTTAAAATGCAGTGCAATTTGAGTTAAAAGACCCCTGAAATATCAATTGCGTGTGTAAACCGCATACTGACAGATCTGAATCTGTGCATGTGACTTGTGAAGGATTTGGGGGAAAGTAATAGGGGGAGTAGTCTCTGTCTGTCTAAGGGTCTGGTAAGAACAGGGTTCAGCTGATACATACACACACACATACACGTATGTATACGTTTTCGTGACATACTTTTTCAATATGCTTATAAACGTCACTTTTGCATTTAAAGGCACACAGACCCCTGCTGAAAGGTATGTACTACCAGTATGCTAAGCAAAGCCAATTATTTTGTGCTAGAAGGAAAAAAGGATCTATCCTGATTCTCTGTTTGGAAATTTTCAATTTTGAAGAGTCTGTCTCTGTTTAGATCACTATAATCTATAAAGTATCCACTGATCATGCTTATTTTCTAACTTACATTGACTGAATATTTTTGTCCTATCAGAGAGATTTTTCTTTTTTAAAACTAGAAATAGCCGAATAAGGGACTCCATATTACTCTTTCTCCACCCATATTAGGCATGTGCACTATACTATATATTCTACTAATAAACGGGTCAAATCCTCTTTACCTAACTTATGCAAAACCTTCTGACTCCAGTGGATTAAGGCAATCAGCATTTGGCATGTTTTCAACAATCAACAGAACTACATATTTACAAAACATACTTAAAAAAATAAAATTAACACTCTGGACATAAAGGTCAAAAAATAGGCACAAATCTAGAAAGATCACTGGTGATTTATAGAGAAGAAAATACATAATTTTCTCTAAGGGATTTGTTGTATTCTAAAGCATTTGCTGTGATGCTTGTAAGCACACCTGGGGCTATACTTCTGAAGGTGGACAGATTATTTTCTGCAGTGTGACAAAGAAGGATATGCATCATACATCAGTAGGGCCATATGCACTTGTGCATTTTGTAGTAGTAAAGATGCAAATGGGGAATGCAGAAACTAACTGATGCAAAAGTGAAATGTGGATTCTTGGGGGTTTTCATTATTTATTTGCGATGGAAATGCCTGAGCATTGTGCAAAGGTTGAAATTGATATTAATGTAGAGTTTAAAGAGCACAAATCATGAAGCCGGACACACACTGTGGTAAGCAAGGGCTCTTTCTGTGCTTAATGTTAGTGTCTGAACCAGAAATGTAAATGAATATTTGCTATTTTCATCTCTTAAACCCCAGGGAAGTGCATTTTGCTTCATTCAGAACAACTTCAAACAATGAAATGTCTTTTTTTATCGGTGTCTATATTAAGAATTAGAGCCTATTTAGACATTCCAAAATGTTAATGTATTAGAGCTTTTGCTGATTAGGTTAAACAGACTGGTAGGTTTATTTATCTCTCTAATACATTATCAGAGGAATGGGAAGCAATCTTCTTTTGTTTCTTACTCCTGTGATCATAGAACACTTGCCAAAGTTATGGCTAGCCAAAAAAGACAGAAATAAAACTGCTAAAAATATAAGCCTTCTGTTTAGCAGAGTTTTTGAGCCATATTTTGAAATTGTAGGGCTTGTACATGTTTACTTCAAATCAAGCTTATAGTCAAGTTTGAGGCTTTGTTTGTATAGATTGTCCTGAAGTAGATCCTGATATTTAATTAAAATGACACTAAATCACATTGAATTGATAAGACTTGGCATCTCAAACAAAGGTAATTGCCCGTATTGGTTTTGTACAAAAATAGAGCTGCTTGGAAAATGTGCAGCCAACACAGACTGTCAACTCCATTTATAGATCAATATGTGAAAACCATTGATCAGGCAGGCATGTGTAACAGTAACACTTTGCATTTATTTGTTGTTTTTATACCATGTTAAGGCTTACAGGATTATCGGCTTCCAAAATATTTTGACTTCCTCATAAATATGTTATCTGTTTAATGTTAATTACAAGACAGACTCCAGCCCTCTTTTAGAGTATTTTCAGTTTCATTGCTATGGGTAGTTTTAGCTGAAAATGGATTATTTCAATCTCTGAGAGATCATCAGAGCTTCTTTTATAATATAGTCTATTTAGGGAAAGATTCTGAGGATTCGTTTTTTCCCCAGTTACTCTTTCTCCTGGAGGAAAAAAAAAAAAAAAAATCTTGACAAAATATTTCCAGAAGCAGAAAACTTCCTGTTTTCATAGTTGTGTACATTGGAGGTGGAAGATGACAAATATTCTCTTTATTGTGTTCTAACAGTGACTGCCCAGGCTTTATTCTCCCCAGATCTTATCATCATGCACCAGTCCATTATATATGCATCTACTTTTATCACTGTAAGGAAAGAGCTGTGTTCCCTTCAAGGTGTTACACAAATCATATAATAGCAGTGGGACAGAAATAGAAAAATGTATGAGCTTCCCATGACAAGTGTGGTAGTTGTTAATAAATGCAAGCTTGCAGTGATGAGCACTTTGCTCCCCTGAATAATTCAGGGCAGGTAGGAAAGAAATAGATTTGAGGGACAGCAGTGAGTCCATAAGCACAGGTCTAGTTTTGTTTCTGGAACATGAATATTGTCCAAAAAAAAAAACAGAAAACACAAATGGAAAAAAAAAAAAAATCTGTTGGCTAATGTTAGTTGTTCTTCTTTCTAGAGCAGGAGAATGAGAAATGAAGTGTCATATGTCCCTTTACTGTATTCAGACTGGTTTAGTACTTTCAAACTCGATATGTGGTGTGTGTCGTGCCTGCAGACCTACTCGTTCAGCCCTTGGCTCTGATTTTCCATCCATTTCAGTCTGCCTTTCGTCACCTGAGGGGCAGAGGCCTCGTGTCTATAAACTGTTTTAGGGGCTGTGTTTTAGGGGCTGAAAGTAGAATATTAGTGCATTAGGATATTTTACGGTTCAATTTGCCTTCAATGAGAGAGTTTCCTCGTTGGAGCACTGCAAGTTGTCTCCCAAGCCTTTTTCAGGATCCTTTTTTGTCTGCAGGCATTTTTTCAGCCACATATCGGAGCAAGGCTCAGAGTGAAGCCTTTTGTTTTTCTGATTTTTTTCCATTTTTTTCTTACCCTGTGAGAAGGTATTCTTTGTTGTATATATGTATTATAGCACTTCAACCGAAGTAAACTTGGCTAAAAAGGAAGAAGTTAATTTTATTGTTAAACTGGCCATTTATTTCTCCTCTGAACATTTTCACTGTACCATTTCAGCTGCATTGCTTGATAGGCAGCATCATAATGAGATCATAGAAAAATGAAATAACCAGCACCTATTTCTTCTTAAAAGCAAGGATAAACTCATTTCAGCTCCATTAAGGGGGTGGTGAATGTAACTGGTTTGGCTTCCTTGTTAAACCAAACTGAAGTTCAGACGAGTTGGAAATGCTGATTTTGACTTTTAGTCAGTGTGACAGAAGGATAGAAAAAAAAGGTTCAAAAACCTCCAGGTTTTTTCTTTTTTCTTTTTTTCAATCTTACATTATCTCATGCTGTGAAAATCTTTACTCTATTTACCAAGCACAAATTAGTCTTGCCAAAGGTTCTGAAAGTTTGCTACTTCAGCTTAGATCCTAAAACTTCAAAGAGAGATGCAACTCTACAAATTAGTGTATGTGCTCTGCCATGGCTATTTTAACTTGAACTTAACTAAATTCGTTTATAATTTAGTACTGATTGAATGCTGCCATAAATGTACATGGGATACATTTTTTAAAGTTAGCCCTCTGATTACTAATTTGAATAAAAAACTCTAACCTTGTTAGCATCTGGACTTATTTCCATAATAACAACCCCTTCAGAACCTACAAAGTAATGAATAATTGACAACAAATGAAATGTTTTGATAGTTGTCGGCACAAAGCATGTTTAATGTTTTGTGTTGCTTCCTAGCTAATTATGTAGATGACACATTTGTCAGACCTTGACTGCCATTAGAAACGTGTTTCCAGAGGGGAGAAAAACAGGCTATTCATAGAGTAATTAACTAGAATGCTCAATGACCTGTGAGAGATTCAAATGGCTGCCAGTTCAGACATTGTTTTGTTACAGAAGCAGAGGGGTAATTAAAATTCCAAATTACAGTGCTATGATGAAGCATTTGTTTGTTGACAGTATACTCTTACTCTAGTTTGTTAATTCTTTTTTAAATTGCTTCTAATCCATTTTATGGCTTTAGGAGTTCCGTCTTTGAATTTACTGACAACTAATATTATGGTAAATTGTTCTTCGGCGGAGCACTGCGGGCTTGGCAGTTTCATGGGAGCACAAGGTGGGTGGGATGGAATAGCTACGCTTTCCCTAAACTGACATACCATGTGCTGTCACCGAGACGCGGCTAACACGGCACATCTTGTGAAATGATATGTTCATAATTCTGCGTTAGGGAAGATGTCTAGTTACGGGAGGAAACGGTTCAGAGAAAGTAATAGTAATCAAACAAATTGAGGAAGGTGTCCTAAGACGTTAGAGGACAAGCCCTGATGCGGCTGGGACGAGGACGACCAGCGGTTAGGTAAGCGCTTTGGGAAGCCGACCCTGCCTGGGAACTGAGAATGGGAGGCCGATCGTCTACATGAAGAAATCAGGCACAAAACGTGAAGAACGGGGTATTTCATAAGCCTCGCCTGCATCTCTGCCAACACCCTCGTAGGCAGTAATGGACGTGACAGGACGAGACGTCCATTCCCGCAGAAATGGGGACTCTTTGCAGGTCCAAAGTGTTAAAGTTCTCTAAACAATGAGCTAAATGCAAGCCCGAGTGGAATATTTATTTACTTTGCCAAAAGTGAGAAAGCCGTTTTGTTAAAGAGATCTGACAGAAGTAACATGGTGTTTGATGCAGGAGAGCTGACAGCGGCATGGAGTGAGCGCTGATTATCCTGAAGACACTGTCAGCTAGGATTGATTTCCACTTTCTCCGTTTATGTAACGGTTCCTGTAATACAGCTGACCCCAAATCACGTTACCTTGTCATTTCTCTGCATGGATCAAGAAGAGATGAGCTGAAAATAGCTAGGCACTGACCTTGAACTTGCCGGAAAAGCGAGAAGTGACAGCGGGGGGCTGCAGCGCGGTCCCCGCCCGGGCGCGGGCGGCTGCTCTGCGGCTGCAGCAGCACAAGGGGGCAGAGCAGCACTAGAGATTACAGGTGAAGCGGGCGCCTGCAGCTGATGCTACAGAAGCACAAGTCTAGGCCAAATGGCTTGCTTCTTCTTCTTCTTCTTCTTCTTCTTCTTCTTCTTCTTCTTCTTCTTCTTCTTCTTCTTCTTCTTCTTCTTCTTCTTTTCTTTNTTTTTTTTTTTTTTTTTTTTTTTTTTTTTTTTTTTTTTTTAGTTGGAGTGATGCTAGGTAGGAAAAGAGCTGCTGGTTCCAAAATTCCCATCATCTGTTGCTCAAAAATATGAATATTTGAAGTGCTTCTTAATAGTGAAATATCTTCTTAACTGAATGCATTGCTAGGAAGTTTTGCATCCTCCCTGTGAATACCTCTCCATCATTTTCCTATGCATCCTCTCTGTGAATAGCTCTTCATCATTTTCCTAGGATCTAGTGAAGGAATGAAACATTTTTATCATCAATAGAGTTGTCTATGATTTGAGGAATGTTTGACAGGATCAGTGCATTCCTCAAAACCTTCAAATCCCTTTGAGTTTCATAGAGAACTTGATGTAAATATTTAAAAAAACACATATTTAAAACCTGATAGGATAAACTAAAAAAAAAAAAGACTAAAAAAATAAAGTTTTTTTTTTTTTTTCCTTCAGCTGTGACATTTCTCTCTTTTCTAATGTATATCCTGAGGGGGGGAAAATGTCAGTTATGAAAATATTATTTCATTTACCACCTAAAAAACATGCTCCACTTCTTCTGTTTTGTATTTTCTTTTCATCTGTGCTTGCCTCTTAGCAGCCCTTTATCTCTTTGGTGCTGGCAGTGGCCATGGAGACACGAGGGTCTGGCTCTTGGGGTGTCACTGCAGGTGTGAGAGCTCAGGGCAGGACCAGGAACCCCATATTCACCCTGTAAGATAGCTGGCCACAGTTCCCACCTTACTTCATTTGGCAACACCAGAGCACATGTGCCTGCTGGAAAGGCGATGACAGTCTGTCCAACACAGGCCTTGCTCCTCTGCTTGTCATCTGATGGTTCCCTTAAACATGGACCTTTACCCCCAGGGAGTGTCAGAGTCTTCCTGCTTGCAGGGTGGTTCAAGCGCTCTTGCGTTCGGTCTATTGCTACCAAGTTTAATTGCCTTGTTGGGCTTCTTTGGAAAAGGAAAAGATTGCATTTTCTTTTCCACCAATGAATCTTTTTTTTTTTTTTTTCTTTAAGACACTCAGGGAGTAAACCCTGGTTTTCCAAATTGATAGAAAAGCAGATAAAGAAACACTCAAAAAGTATCGCTGAGGGTAGCAGTAGTAGTTCTTCAGGACACACAGGGCAAGGAAAGGGGCAAACAGGTTGTTCTTCTTTCAAAATGATTGTTTTTACTGTAATGCATGGAATACCGATGGAAGCTTATGGGAAGATCAGATTTTGGCCACATCACATATGTCTTGTTTAAGAGCGGGGTACGGCTGCAGACTGAGGCATTGTTTCTCAGTGGTACCTGGTGACTGGGGCTGTGTAACCAACAAGAGTTTAGAAGAAAAAAGGAAAAGACACCCCCCTCCTTCATTCTTTCCATCAAAATGTGCACAAATGATGAATTTGATGTTAAATGAGGTGAATTGTAGCAATTCCAAATGTTTCTCTCCCTTATGTCTGTTTGTTCAAAGCCAAAGGGCAATCATGGGGTTGTATTAAGTGCTTGTAGCTCAAAACTTGATTGTACCAAACTGCGAAATGAAGCATTTGATCTGTCCTTGTGAGGAAACTGAGCAGAATATGAAAACCTAGACATGAGATTTTAACTAATCAGAAAGTATTATTTTCTGAATAATATTATTTTCTGTAATTTAACATCTATTCCAATTGAAATGATCTCAGTACTTTGGTATCATCTTCATTATTTCATAGGCCATTCCACACATCCTTGTATGTGTGTGTTTTTGTTTGTTTGTTTGTTTTGTTTTAGTAGGGAAAACTTATTTCCTGCATCTGTTCTGAATGTGCCTTCAGGCTTTTAGTTTTTCTACTATGCTGTCCTGTAAATAGTGACTCAGATATACAGACATGTTAACAATATTGAAGTTACCACCCTGACGCTACATGTCCCAAAGCATTATGCTCGAGCATGTGCAGAGAAGAGCAACGAAGCTGGTGAAAGGACTAGAAAACAAGATGTACAAGGAGCAGCTGAGGGAACTGGGGTTGTTTAGTCTGGAGAAAATAAGGCTGAGGGGAGACCTCATTGCTCTCTACAACTGCCTGAAAGGAGGCTGCAGAGAGGAGGGTGTGGGTCTCTTTTCTCAGGTGACAAGCGATAGGACATGAGGAAGTGGTCTCAGGTTGCACCAGGGGGAGGTTTAGATTGGACATTAGGAAGAATTTCTTCATGGAGAGGGTGGTCAAGCATTGGAAGGGGCTGCCCATGGAAGTGGTGGAGTCCCCATCCCTGGAGGTATTTAAGAGATGTGTGGATGTGGCACTGAGGAACTTGGTTTAGTGATAGGACTTGGTAGGGCAATTTGGTAGTTGGACTTGATGATCATGAAGGTCTTTTCCAACCTAGGTGATTCTATGATTCTATGAAAGCCATATCTGTTTGCTACAGGTGTGAGATAGCACCATGCCATGATGCTAGAGTGAGAACATTTTATATGCTTAATATTTCACTTGGCTCCCACGATAGACTTCTCTTGTATGAATTCATTGTAACCAAGTGGAAAGGAGCTGGGCTAGAATTTGTCATGTTTCTCCTCATCCCAAGCTAGATGTTGGCTTGCCAAGATATTTTTAGTCCTTTCTTCTGTTTCTGTACCTGCAAGACAGGATTGAGGATGATGCTTATCTCCTTTGCACACATTCCAAAGTCTGCCTCACAGCTGGGTTGACTGTTATGTTTCAATCATGCTCATTACGTAGATAATTCTGTTCTCATCATATTAACTCTATTAATTGAAATAAAATTATTCCACAATTATAGCCAGTATAACTGAGAAGGGAACTTGGCCCCAGGCTCTGTACATTTTCCTTATCTATATTCTCTGTGCTTAACTATTTCTTTTTTTTTTTTTCTTTTTGATTAAAAAAAAAAGTCTTGTTTTGGCTTCTTCATTAATCTGTTCTGTTCCCTCAATTCTATACCCATGTGCTTTTAGGCTGAATTGTTTCTCCCAGGCTTTTCATGTTTTATAATACATATTTCAAAAAGTATGGTTGAAAGTATTGTTTAAAAGAGTCTCTTTGGCAATATGTGTCAGTGGACACTGTGACAAGGAACATAAGCTGTGGAATTATATTCCTCTTACACTATCTTTATTAAGTACTGTATTACGGCTAAATTGTGGCATCTAACACGCTTCCTTTCAAAATGCCATAAGATTTGAAATATGTAGGTACTGAAACTGAGATGATATCAAACTTCCCATAGCTAGTCTTGGGCACCTGACCTGCATAGTTTCCCACAGGGGAAAAGTAAGCTCCATTTCTTTAAATTTCCAATGAGAAGGGACATGTGTCTCCTTGCATTGAGTTACATTATATCACATCATGTGACACAAAGTGACCCAACGCAACATGACAGGAGAGGTAAAGAACCAGTTTTTTGTTTGTTTTATTACTGCACTGAAATAATTGCACTACTGATGCAATGAAACGGGGATCAAGTTATTTTGTGCATGCCCTAAATACACACGCTATTGCACAATATAGGGACATGAACACTAAATGTTGTTTAATACACTCAGAAGAGATTTTAAAACAGACAGCGGAGTGTCCTTGTTAGGCAATGTGCCTATTCTTAGACAAACAGTTGACAGCAGCATTCTCCTGCCCTAAATCAGATCAAATCCCCTTTGAAGCCAGTGGTTCTTTTGCAGCAAAAAGAAGTGGAGGATCAGATCCAGTTATGTTAACACAGCAGTATTTTATTTTCTGTTTGATTTCTTGTTTGGTGAGATTCATATCCTTAATGGAAGCAGGTGTTGATCATCTGTGATTTTGTGTTTATGCACGTCTGTGCATACACACACAGCAATTTCACATCCATGGCAAAACTGGAATTCCAGCCTTGCCCTTCAGAGGGCCCAAGACCCTACACCTTGAGAGAAAGAAGGAACTTGGCTTTTCAATATACAGCCTGTGGAAAAAAAATATATTTTTTCTCTGTATTTCAGAGACCAGTAGTACATTACTGAATATGGCTAAACTTTAGGAACAGTTATGCCTTTCTTTTCCTGTTTATTGTCTATCTAAGCTGCCATGTACTCTGAAAGATACAGTAAAAATTTGCATTTAGGAGTACAGCCGAAACACAAAACCAGCAAAAATGAGCTATCCTTTCTAATCTCTGAATCTTCCCCCAGTTTTGGAATCAAATTTGAAAGGTTGTGAAATACTCTATCCCATTTTCCCTTACTTTCCCCTCCCACAGCTCTGCAAGAAAGATTGTTTTCCTGGATATTTCATTCATGGCCAGAAATGGAAGTACTGCAGCTGTGATGAGCGAATCTGTTCTCATGATATTTGTAGCCCCAAGGCAGGTAGAAAACCCAGACGAGCATCCAAACTTTTGTGTGTTTATTTGGACCAAACCTGGGTTTTGGACCAACTGAGCTTTACATCAGCAGTTCTGTTATCCTTAAGAGCTCATTCTTCTTGATTGGGAATCTGAAGTCAGACTCGTACTTTATAATCTCATTACACAAAAAACAATGTTTAAAAATTAAAGTGCCAGGTGCCAACTCTTTTCAGTAGTTGGCTACTTCAACTTTGAGCTTTCCATTTTTTATCAGCAAATGATAAACTGAAAATTCAGTGCTCCCAGTTTAGATCTTTCTCAAAATTAAAGTGTAAATCTAAAGTGGCCACCTGTAAGCACTAAAACCTGAAGACATTTGGACACAAGTTAAACAAATTGTTTAAAAAACTGCCAATTGGTTACATCAGGTTTTAAGAACAAGTTTGCAGGAAAGATCCAGAATTTGTGTTTTAACCTTTTCAGTACTGATTTTCTTTCTTTTTTTTTTTTCTTTTCTTTTTTTTTTTTTTTGAGGGGCAGTTTTAAGTATTTATTTATTTATTTATTTATTTTTAATCAAGAAATTGCAGAGCTGGGAAAAGAAATAACATGCCTGCAGGCAAACTATTACAGAAGAATAAGGGTGACAACACCATGAACATCTCAAAAGCATGGGAAAGGCTGGGGCAATGGGTCAGTGGTGGTGAAAAGCATGGAGAAAGCAGGGAGCTGAGGGACATGGAGGCAGGTGGGCTGGGAGAAGCAGGGTGGAGAAGCTGAATTTGCTGCAGCTGTGTGGAGTCATGTGCTTTGTCTGGACGACGGGTTGTCCTCCTGGTATGTAGAGCTGGTGCTCTGCTGGCATTCTAGGAGGACTCTGGTCCTTGTCTCAGAGGTGTGAGTTGGGAAGGAGCTCTTCATCTCTCCCGTTGCTTAGCTGAAAGCTATGCAATGCACGTTCAGGTAGGTGTGGACTTCTATGTATGATAGTTTGCTGAAAATCTTTAATTACACTGAATTTGGCCAAAACTCCTAACCCTTCAGTCTTGTGGGTCATATGAGCTTTACAATGATCTAAAGAAGAAAGACTCCCTAGTATACCCTGAGCATATTACATGTCTGCACACCACCAGTTCATTACAAACTGCCACTGTTTTCCAAGAATCTTGCTTGTTTTTATTTTTTTCTTCATGTAAATTTTTTTCAAGGTTTTACAGCAGATGAACTTGATTACATGAAAATTTACCTTTAAAATACTTCCCACTTATCACGCAGTTTCCTTACCTAGAAAATCCCAGTACAGCCACTGCTAATGCTTGATAAGATTTGTACCTGGTAGATTCTAAATTACATTAATGCACAAAGCCGGCGATGCCAGGCTCCCTATTGTTACAGTTATTAAAGCTGTAACTGAAATGATATCTCTCATATTGATCTTCAGCGAGCAGCTCTTATCCAGAAGCTTTGTTTCACATTAAAGACACTAATGATTGTCTCCACAAAATGAGCAGCTTAATAGTTAGAAAAAGTTAAATGGAAAAAAGAAAAAAAAACTTTGATAGCCACCTTTGATAGCTCTTCGTTCCAACATCTCTCATAGCCACAAAGTGCAAGCCAAGCATTAATAGACCTTTTAATAAAATGACTTAAAAGAAATCAATGGGATTTCTCACAAAGCCTAATTTCCAGCAAGATATATTATTTAAATGTTTGTACTCCTTTTGAACAGCTCATGTCCTCCCATAGCTGCCAGTTTTCTTCCTGGAATTTCTCAGGGTATCTTCTCAGGGTGATCATTTATTTTTTATTTTATTTGACTTATTACCTTACTGAAATTAAAAAAAAAAAAAAATAGTGAAAATATATGTCCTGTGCTTTTCCAAGGCTGAAAAAATTTCCTGTAGAGATGGATGCCATCACAAATGTCTTTTGTGGGGATGGGGGCAGTCAAGTTAGATGTGTACTAACCAGGAGCCTTTTTAGGGCCGTCACAGGTACTTTAGCTCCTTCATGGACTATAAGAAATCTTTCTCCTTCCTTATCTTCAAGGGAAAATAGTGTATCCTATCAGTACAGCTTTCCAGCTGCCATTGTGATAAAGACCTGCAAGACCTGAGGCAATGACTAAGGTTGGAGTTTGTGGGTGAAGAGAATATTATTGCCCTTGATTTTTTTTTTTTTACATTTTTTTTTCCCTGCGACTTCTGGGTAGGTTTTCTGTTAGTTTGTTTGTTTGTTTTGGCTTAGGATGAAGAGCAGCTGTTGGATTTCTTTTTGGATTTAACTAGATTTTTCTTTTTTCCCTCATTTTTGGCAACAGCAGCTAGAATACAAGATAGGTATTTTCCATCAGTTCATGTAATAAAAGCAGAGAAATAAATGTGAAATTTTTCTGTTCTCTGATCTTATTTATTGTACCTGATATGTGACCTGTATCTATTTCAAGACTGATATCAAAGAGAAGGCTTTTTTTTTTTTTTTTTCTTTTCCTCCCATAACCAATCAGCAGAAAACCACAAATTGGTCTATACAACTTCTTTGGGAAAAACAGCTCATGTTTATTATTTTACATAAACAGAGAGATAGTATGCTGGTGAGGTAGAACATGAGGCATCAAATTAATTTGCGCTACTATATGGTGTAGTTAAACCGAGGTGGTACCCTTTGTGGGATGGCTTTTCACTGCTAAGCTCCAGTCAATCCATAGCAACAACTAGGTCAAATGCTTCCTGCATTGCGTGTTCATAAAAGAAATCAGGGGGATAAAAAAAAAAAAAAATAGAGAGAGAAAGAAAGAGAATTGTGTTGAAGAGAAGAAGGATAGAGAAAAAAGAACAAAAGTACAGAAACAGTGGGCTATGCTGAGGTCTGCAGCTACAAAACAGCATTTCCCTCATCTCTCAGTATCATGTGCATGTTGGGTATTCAGCCCTTATTTCTGCTGTGTTTTTCCCAGGCTCCATTGGAAAAGCCTGGATTAGGCTAATGCAGGGACATGTTTTGGCCGCTTATTATTTATTACAATTTTAGTTCCAGGTTTCAAAAACAATTAGGGAAACTGCTTAATAGGAAAATGACTCTAATTACTTGTTAATTGAGGTTATCTGCTTCATATTATTCAAAACATAAATTGTGTTGACACTCGTACCCAGATATGATTACTTAATAAACAGACTCAAAATGCATCATGAATGCATGCACCCCCCAAAAAGAGGTATTTTATTTTTCAGCTATGATTTGCTCATCCAAAAGATGTAAAGAAATAAATTTGCATTAAGCTCAGTTATAGAATGTTAGTTTCAAAATATAAATTAAACACTTCAAATAGTGAAAACATGAAGTACTGACATTTTTAAAAGTTAAAAGGGTAATTAAACTCACGTGTAATATGTTCAGGCAGAGGTATGCACGCAAGATGAAACGGGGTCCTGTAAAACATGGTGTTACCTCCTAAATAAATAATTTAGGTGATCAAGTAACTTATAAATCAAACATCTGGGTTCAAATAAACTACGAATGTTAATATCTGTCATATTAGTATTTACTTGTCTGATTTTGGGGATCTACAAAAAGAGGAGTGCTATTTTTTGAAGAATCAATTCATTTGGGGGGAGAGAGGGGATTCTGAACAAAATTATATTTTCTAGAGCAGAATAATTCTATAGTGCAAGAATAAAAACAAAGTATCCACTTTTCCTCACACATTAGTATGCTCTGGGAACTCTCCTTTTTTTTTTTTTTTTTTTTACACAAATATACAGTCCCTATTTTTGAAGAACTCTTATGCCATGAAGTATATTTCATAATAACTGAACGGCTAATGGTTTTGAAGACTTTTTTTTTTTTTTTTTTGCAAATACATTATTTTTGCAAATAATCCTAAATTCCTTTGGAAAACAAAAATGTTTATTACAGGAAAAAATCAATAAATAAAGCTTAAAGGTAACATTTTTGATCTAATGACATAACTAGAAAACCTGTTGACAAGAGAGATTTCGCATGCTTTTCACTCTGAATTTTTCCTGTTGGAAAAGAAAGAAAGGCCTCTGTTCAGGCAGAGAAGCCATGATTTCAGGCTGGGACTCCATTTCTGTGTCTTTGGCTCAGGACTATCAATTACTGAGGCATTTTTGGAGATGTGCACCTCCACATGTCACGGTGGTCAGGCAAGATGTTGCAGATAAAAGGCAGCTGTTTGCAAGCTTCTCAGGATTATTTATTCCTTAATATGTGAAAATAACTCTATCGATTTGAATTTTTTGGTCTTGTGTTTTCCTTAGCTAAATACCTTTTTAAGACACTTTCTGCACAGATGCTATTACTTTCTTCTACTTTGGGTTTTGTTAAGGAACGAGGGAGAGCTGCAAAGCCCACAAGGATGGAAGTTTTAGAGCTGTGTTTGTGCCCATTAATTTTCTCTTCTATGATGTTTTCCCATTTTCCCTCTGTTTGACATTGAGCCTGAGCTTTGTTCCTGACTTGTAGCCTATGGCAGTGGAACAGGGAGATGAGACATCACGGAGATGTGGAGCACACATAAAAAGGGAAGATGTGTAAAAACTGAAATGACATGGCAGCTGAAGCAGCTTGTTGCTCAGCTTGGTTGCATGTTTGAGTGGAGAAAGCGAGGTAAATTGTGATATGTAAGAGAATAACACTCGACAGGGTGTATGGTTGTAAGGTATATGGATGCTCAATCATGTGGTGAGGCAGAAGGCTAAAGGACAAGCGCCTTCAGTAGCCGCACAGTCTGTAGATATCCGTATGACCTACAAAACAGAGGGTGTTAGGCTCAGAAAAATATCACTTACAAAGCATATGCAAGCAATTTTAAGAAAAGTCCATCTATACCATTTAGCTACCTATTAAACTTTCAGTAATTATTATAGAAAAATAATGTTCAGAGGAAAAAAAACCACATTCACACATTTCTGTGTGCATTTGCACCATAAATAGATGAATTTGCACAGTAATATGTACGCAACCATTTCCAATCCAAACTGGTTATGCTTAAGCACCTATTAGAATTATGTGTGCCTTCATGCTAATTTTTTTCTGAACATTTGCATCACCCTCTGTATCTGTGCATGAATGTGCTGGCGTAATAGAGATGACAATCTTCAAATCCGGAGTAGGGTTTTTTTAGGTCAGTCTCCATTTACCAGGTTTGGAATATTTGAGCTGTAAAGAGAATGTCCCTTTGTATGTTGATGTTAGAACATTTAAGATGTTTATTCAGAGCATTGTTTAAATTTTGATACTTCTAGACCCACACAGAAATAGTTTGCAAATTAGTTTCTATGGCAATGTGTAATAAATTATGAAGGAATTATAATTTAGAGAGATTTGTCTTCTGTTGTGTTCCATTCTGGTGCGCACATATTTAAAATTGCAAGAAGATATAAGCAGATATTTTAAAAAATGGCAAGAGACAGAGTGCCAGCTTGCTTCTGCCTTTCTGAAAGTATGTGCACCTGTATAAATGAGACGTAAATTATTTCATTTTTGATTTGGCAACTTTCCTTGCAGATAAAGAGACAATTACAGAAAATGCAGTGCACTGCAAAAGCAACTTCATTATGTTAGCATGTGGAAATTGTAGATTCCAGGTAGTTCTGTTCTCTCTGTAAAACATTATGCTGTGCATTCACTGTTTTATAAATCTGTAGTCACTCAGTCTAGGTAATGACACACTGAGATATATTTATTGATTGAGCATTTTTTGTACTGGCACCTGTTAGAGAAAGAGACAGGCTCTTTACACAGTGAAAAGCAGCCAAAAGCTAAACATTATAGAAAAATTTCACCCCGGATATTGTATCACTGAAGGGAATCCTGCAAGTGCTGGAGCAAACTGATGCCTTTATTACGTCCCCAAGTTTTCCAAATTCTTCACGTTCTGAACTCTGAGGAGTGGAATAATGTCTAGAACTTTTTTTATCTCTAATTTTAAGATCTTAATGCCAGGACTGTTACAGGCGCACTATAACAGTGATGCAGCTATTAATAGTGATGCAGCAAAGACGGGAACAGTCAATAAATATTTGTTTGTTGTTGTTGTTTGTTTTTGAATTGGGCACAATTTGCTTACAAGAAACTGATTATGAACTTTAGGAGCTATTAATGACTCTAAACATATCGAATAGCATATAGCAGTGATGCTAACATTAGAAAAATTAGTGGAATGTAGCAAAACTTCAGGAAACTTAAATTTCATGCTAGAACCTGAAAGAGTTTTCTGAGGTGATCCTTGCCTGTTGATTTCAATCTTAAGTATTGGATTGTCACGGAAATTATAAGATGTTCAAAAAGAGCTTGAGTATTGTACTAAAAAAAAAAAAAATGTAGGCAGGTTAGTCTTACAAAGTACTGGATTAACTAATGGAAAATTTCTAAAAAAAAGTTTTAAAAAGGGTTTAAATAAAAAGAAATTAAGTTAGGAATATACTTAATGTCAATCTCCATACTTGAATGAAAAAACAGTTTTCAACCAAAAAAATATAGTGGCATTATTTTTTGATACAAATCTCATTGAAAAAGGCAACCATATTTATGAAGTATACTGAAAGTTTGTAAGTCATCCGACTTAATAGTACATGACATTTTGATTAAATATTAGCTATGTGCTGTATCAGTGAAGCACACGTTAAATGGATTAAGAACTGATTAATTTACACGTTTCAGGAAGTAGTCCCTCGAGAATCATCATCAACTTGGGTGGATTTTTAGAGCTGATCTCCAGGGACTGGTACTAAGCCTGACACTAATCACTGTCTTTATCTATGGTATGGTAGTAAATAGAACAGTTCTAATAAAATTTTAAAATAAAGCAAAGATTGATGGACTGGTAAATAAGGCTGGGTAAAGGCACTCATGGAGAGTGATCTGGATTGCTTAATGGCTGAAAGTGCATTTTAATTTATCCAAATATAAATATATATGGGAAACATAGGCCATGCTGTTTCCAGAATAAGGAACCATATTATGAGGTTTTACTGCAAAACATAGCTTCTATGGGTGTTTCAGTATGAAAGAGAGTTGACTTTTGTGTCTGATAAAGATAGGAGACATCAAATGTTTATTTCTGTCAACGGTGCTGATGAAAAGGAAACTAGAATAAAGGAGATTATGCAAGGAAGAGGCAAAAAAGGGATATTGGAAGTTGAGGAAAAAAAAATCTTACCAATGAAGAACCTACAGCCTGTTTAATGTACCTGAAAGAAATTAAAAGGCAATTGATTTTCTACTTCTCTACATGCAGAGACAACACTGGGCACCAAAGGGTTCTTTAATGTAGCAGAAAAAGGCAATACAAAATGTAATCTCTGAAAGTTGGAACCCCCTCCCCAAAACAAAATGAGAGTTACCGTATGTTTTGCAAAGACTAGTGGAAAGCTATCAAGAGAATTGGTAAATTCATCAATTCACTCAAATGTGTGCTAGTGAGTTCACTGACAGCATGGTATATGTGTATGTACAGCATGTTATATATGGACTGAAATATGCAGTCAACTTTCTGGTTTCATGCACCACCACAGTCTCTAATAACATTTGACTCATTTGTTGTCTTGAGGAGCTTTTTCTTTGGCAATAAGGCCGGTGACTCAGGGCAGCACACCCAGAGTACACGTTTATACACTGCCTGCATTTCAGATGGCAGCAGATGATTCTTGATTGGTTTTGTTGAGGGTTTTCTATTGTATGTAAGGTAGGTAACTTCTCTATCAGAACAGAATAAGGAAAATCAAATCAGGGGCAATTTCCAGTCTGTCTAGACGCTTCAGAAGTTTCAAACTGGATAATTCCATTTCTTCTTTTCTTTATCTTCTGTATTACTGTTATGTGATTTGCTGTCAGTGCAATGCCACAAGAGCAAAACCAGGAGATTCAGTGCGCTTAATCAGAAATACGCACTTCTCTCTCTTGCACGTTGCCTTCGCTACATGGACCAATTTGTGGAATGAGCACAAAAGAGTGTGTTGTATCATTTGAAATGTTTCTTGGCCTATGAAGGGAAAATAATAAAATAATATTTAGGCAATGTGGACAGTAGTGTTTTACAACTGTAGTTCTTAGTTTGCCAAAGCACAAGTGGATGACTTTATTACACAGGTTACAGAAAACAAACAAAACAACAACAACAACAACAAAAAAAAAACAGAATCAAATCAAGAGCTCTGCAGGCAAATACAAATTTGAGGAGCTAATTTTGGTGTGTATTTATAAATATATATTATATATGTAAATTAAATATATATATAAATTAAATTGCATGATTGTAATTTTACCGTCAGCAGTTTTTGGTAAGTGTGCTAGGATATTAATTTTGTGTGAGAGGAAGGTAAATTGCATGTAGAGAATCCCAGAGCTGAGTAACTATTAGCAATTACTGCTGTTCTACCTGTTTTGCTGCAAGGTTGTAATTAAAGGTAAAACTGAGAAGTCTCAACGGAAGAAAGAAGAAAATTTAAGACTTCAGATATTTTCGTTCTTTTTCTAGCAAAATATCATGATGTCAAATACAATAAGAAGGAGTCATCCTGAGAACTGACCTTTGCAAAACTACCCATTTGCTTAAAAAGCTACTAGAAGCAGATCAGTTATTATTTTGATTACTCTCTATTTCTTTCATGTTAGCGATTGTAATGGCACCTGGGAAATCTGCTTGAAAAACTTTCCTTCATTCTTTCTTCTGCAATGTACTTTGGTCCTCTGAACAATGCTGATAAGTAATACTGACTTTTTTTGAGAGAGATATTACAGTTTCTGATGATACAAGAGACGAGTATGAGCCAACAGAGGCGGAAAAAAGCATGCACAAGCTTACTCAGGTTATTAGTGCAAAGGGAAGGGGGAGCAGGTGGCAAGCTAGATGGCCATCTAGATATTATCAAGCTGACAGGTATCCAAGTGATTCTGTGTTACAGCCTCTAATTTTGATCTCTGAATAGCTTTTAATAAGATTTAATTATGGGGTTTTCAGTTGTGAGCTGTGCTAGATGATGTTCCTTCCAATCACATTAAAAATATACTTTACAAAAATTCCTGTACTGACCAAAACAGTGGACTTGCCATTGTAAAGGCCAGTGTTTTACCCCTGTACTGCCTGCAATTGGCAACCTAAAAGTTACAAAAGAGGTAGTTTCACTGTTTTTTTTCTTTTCTCCTTCGGATTAAAGAAGATGAAATAAGCTTGGAAGTCAGAGCAAAGAAAAATGTTTGTTGTTGTTGTTCAGGTTCCTTGATTTTGTCACTGGACGTTCATAGCGACTTCTTTGGCTTGCATTCCATGTAAATCTAATTTTATTTGGGAGCCAGGACTTTTTCGGCACTGCTCCTGTGAAACTTGGACACAATGGTCTGAAAATATGTCCAGACCAAAACAGATCAAGGAGTCACACATGACTGATTCGTCGGAGCATGCTCAAAGACAAGACGGATGTCTCCGTGCAGCAAACAATTCTCTAGGGTAGGGAGAGCGCTCTCAAATCCAGTCACCCCAGAATAAACACTAAGTTAGACACAGCCTAAATGTGCCTTCCAGCACAGGCTTCCACTGCTGACTAGATGAGAGCCCCAAGCCAGGCTGCAGATCCAGCCATGCCGTATCTTTTATATCTCTTTTCAGCCTGCTAGCAAGCATTTGAAATCATTAAAGCAATGTTGGGGTGCATCCTGCAAGGGGGAGGGAGAACAAAAAAAAAAAAAAACAAAAAAAAACACACTTGTTAGAATAATTCTGTGAATATGTTTCATTGGTATTTGCAACTCATTTTATTAATTTTCCATGAGTGTTTGTTAAGTGTGATAGTTTGCTCGCCAGTGTTGGCAGAAACTGGGAGTCCTGGAAGGCTCCGTTGGAAATATTTGCTGCTAGGATCTCTTTGATTTTCTTCTTCCTTTTGAAAGTTTCACTCATCTGGTCAAGACCAGAAACTATAGTATGCAACTTTTCTGATGACTCTCCTATAGTGTGTGAAGGGCAGCTAGACGTATGGATGGTCTTGTAAAAATTACATGGGTTTTATACGCACTTAAAGATTGTTCAAATTAACTTCAATTAAAATGTTAATAAAGCATATTTCTTTATGATAATTAACAAAAATATTAATTTGTTAAGCAGCTTACTATTTAAAGTAATGAAAATATTAAGTGTTGATTTACTATTAATCAAACTATCTTAGGGAAGAAAAAGATATTCTGATTTTAATATTACTATTTTGTCCTAAAATATCTTCGATAAGGTTGGCTTTTGGACCCCCGAAAAAACAAAGACAGAAGCTTTTCATCTCTACTAATTTTCATAAAAAAGAGTGCCTTTTTATCAAGTAAGGTTTGCTCAGTTCTTATTTGTCAGAGCAATGACACAAATGAAAATGTATCTAGATTAAAATGACTTTTTTTTTTTTCCACTATGCACCTTTACTGGTGCCATTGTTTTCTATGGAATATTTTGTGCAGTAGAGTATATATGGAATGTGCACTGATGGTAAACAATTTTAGACAGGCCTGGATTTGGTTCTCACTGCTTTCATTATGATCTACCTCAGGTTTTTATACACTATAGCCACTGAGGGACATGTGGTGCCCAAAGTAGATTTAAGCTAAGTTGGGAAGCAGTGGAAACAAGGCTGTGCTAAGGCCCCTGTGGCCGTGGCTATGCTCCTCTGGTGCTTGAACCAGTTTGTTTCAAGTTAGCTCGGGTATCCCTCCACTGCCATTTGCAATGTAGAGCAATTCTTAGGCAGGAATCTATGCAATTTCCTTGTATTCTCCCCCCTACCCCCCCCAGTACATTTCTCCCCCCACCCCAGCCTTTGTATTTCTGGCACATATACGTCCACAGGTGTTATTAAGTGTAGGGTAGCATGTGGTGTCCATGCTTCAATGCTATCACAGAGGAAGGACTTCCTACAGGAAAAAAATGATCACTTTCAGTATTTTGCAGGCTGCCCATCTAAGCCCATCATTGCCTGGCATCTACACACTAAGGGCAAGGATCCAGCGAACTTGTGAGTGGGCACCATGCCATCTGAACAGATGGGCATGGAAGTAGGCAGCCAGTAGACCATGTATGTGCATCAACTGTGGGTGTTGAGGGCAAGATTCCCAGTGGAGAATGTCCAAACAGCTGTCTGGCCTGAGCCAACATGCCTACGACCAAGCAAAAGTGCCATCCCTAAATCCTGCTGAGTTGGATTAACCTTCAAAAATAAAAACTGCTTCTGCAGTAGCATAAGGTGAGTTTTTGGCTTGTTTAAATCTGAGAGAAAGAATTAGGCAGGCAGGATAAAGACATGCACTAAAATAGAGTCTACTAGACAGGACCGTGCATTTGTCTAGGAATATTAACAATATTTTATACAAAGGCATTCATATGGAATATAGTAACTGATGACTTACAGGAGTGTGGCATCAATGTTAATTATGCTCTTTCTGCTAAGATGGTCCTTTCAGAAGAGACCGAGCTTTTGAATGCATTTTGGTTGTAATGTGTGTGCTGGATGTGATTTTGTAAAAGCAATTCTTCTGGTTGTTTTTGCACACTTACATTAGTAAGTTTCAATGATTTTTTGCTTGCACCTCTGCCCTGAGAATACTGTTCTGGGGTGCAGTTTCAGGTCAGAGTTGTTGACACAGTTGCTGTCTTAGCCGAGTTCCCACATTTGCTGTCTTTATTTTTCTAAGATCTAAAGGGGACGTGAAAAGATAATCTATCATTTTTCTCTGCCTGTATTAACTTTGATTTTTACCTTTTATGGACATAACATCAAAGAACACATTTTTGCAGATGTAAATGTCAGAGGCAAAGAATACTGAAATACTGATATCTATTACATTTTTGCTCCTGCTGTTTTCACTCCTTATTTCCTCTATCATTGGTGCACTACTCATCTGTAATTTTAGCAAAGTACCTGCAGTAGTTAAGATTAATATATTCCAGTAAAATGGAGAACCAAAAGTAACAACTACATTATGAATAGAAAAATATGAATAGGAAGCTTATCAATATATTCTATTTTATAATATACATTTTTGTGTGTGGCTGGATGAATGCTGTCACAGTGTGCACGTTGCTGTATTTGCTACATATTACAGGCTGTAACAGAAAAGGCTAGTGCAAATGTATAAAAAGCTTTGCTTTAAATGCTCTTTTCTTGAATTAATGAGTACTGTATTTAATACAATTAAAGCATATTGAAGCTTTGATACCAGGTTCCAGTCTGATTTCCAGTCGGAAAACCTTAGGATTAGTTGCACTGCAGCTGTTGGTCCCTTTGTCATGCTTTGATCCCCAGGTACATGAATCTGAGCGATCCGCAGTCAAGTTCAGAGCAGCCTTAGGATTTCGCTGACTTATATGGGTGGTAAGAACCTTTTGTAGCTGTCTCCTCTTCCAGATATGATTTTGGCAGATCTCCTACTCCTGAAAAGGCTACAAATGAAGCCAACGACATCAGCTGGGACTCCCTCAAAGCAAGGACCAATTGGACAAATTTCAAAGTCCATTTGAGTAGCTAGAGAGGAACAAAAGGGCTCCCACTTCAGGGAAAATCTGTTCCTGGAAACAGCAGGCCATTAATGGAGGAAAAATACCTAGTGCCTCCTATAGGCTTATCCTTGGAGTCAAAATATTAGCCCAAACTGGATACCCCAAATTTGGAGCATCCCTCCAAAAATTTTGGGAAAGAAGGTGACAGCTTCAAGCAGACCGTGCTTTGTAATCAAAATCATGATCATTTATTTGCTGATCACACAGTTCATCCCAACACCAGCTGAAATTTAAACCAGAATCTGAATAATGATTTTTCTCTTATTTCATGAATGAAGCGTCTGAATAAATTGAGATGTTTCCACAGGAAAAGCACCGTGGTGCTTGTCTACAGCAACTTCTGAAGCCAGAGAGCACTCCTGCGTGATTAAATTGCCTTGATATAAAATACCTACCTTCACAGGCTGCAGTACGAAGGAGGACCCTCTCACTGTGGGAAAGGTCTATAGGATCCTGATTTATAAGAGAGCAAGAGGTCAAGGGAAGCAAAACCATTATCATTATTTTCACGGACTCTGGAGATCTGAACTGAATATAGAGGGCAGTGTGCTCAAAGGGAGACATGCGGAGGGAATGCAACACAATCCCGCTTTTTCTTTCTTTTTTTTTTTTTTTTCCCCACTGACTTCAGTCTGCAGATTCTGCTGAGAGCATGTCATATGTAACAAACTCAAGCCTGTAAGGACTGTGAAGTGGTTTTCTTATTAAATGATGTATAGAGAGATTATCTGGTCTGTAGCCAGCGCACAAAGGCTCCATCCATGCAAGTTCCTATTCCTGAGCAAAGCGTTCGGTCACCTGCGTAGTAATGAGTTTTCAGGGGCCTGGGGGTGGGGAGGGAGCGTGAGGAGTGAAGGAGGGCTGGTGGGGACAGGACTGGAACTGCACTTCATGTCTCTCTCTCCCTGCAAGCCTCAGAAAAGAAGCAGAGCGTGCTAACATCACGTTATACTGCCTTATAGTCTCTATTACTTTTTCTTCTGGAGAAATCTCTTTGGACAAGCAAGGAGTAAAACTCCCATTGTGGCTGTAATGTCAGCCTCTGGTGGACAGTGGTAGGAGGCCTCCAGAGCAAGCCAGGAGCACCAGTGGCCATGGCTGTGGGCAAGGAACTGCTGGGACATGGGGAGCTTTCCCTGGGGCTGGACCGGGTCTTCTGCTGAGCTATTGCATGGCTGTAATGCACTGAGAACATCCGTAGCAGACAGCCGGGTGGGAAGGGGATTGCTCCCACTGTTTCTGGACAGCTTCCATTTCTTGAGGATGGACTTGAAAACTCTTGCCTGCTGAGATGACGAAGGAGCATCTCCAAATGGGAAGCCTCATGGGATTTTCTCGATGCTTTTCACAGCAGAAGAGAAACCTTATCATATCTGAGTTGTTTCCAAATAATTTCTGTAGATAAGGACAGACTTGCCATCCTGCTTAAGACTGGCTCTTTAAAACAAAACAAATCACTTGGAGCATAGCAGTGAGTGAAATGTTACAGGATTTTCCTTTCTCTTGCCATAGTCAAGGTGTCTTTCAAGAGACGGGGCTATTAAGAAATGCAACAATAGATTTTTGTTAAGTTTCTCTATCTAAGCAATTATGAGCTGTCACTGCCATATCAGAGCGACGAGGAATGAAATGACCACAGGCATCACTAAATCATGTATCACCCCTCCTTCTCTGTTGAGGGAATGGTTTTCACAAAAGTTTATGTGACTAGTTTGTACTTTTATTGCAAACTTTCAAGCTGCCACCAGTAAGTTCGATCCTATAAAGAATTGAGTGTTCTGGCCCTGATCCAGAAAAACACTTAAGTGCATTGCAGAGTGCTTTGCTGGAGTAAGTCCAGAGCTGAGCAACATGCAGGAGCAAGTTCTCAACAGTAGGGGCTTTCTCACTTTTTTGGGGTATTTGTAAAAGAATCTCCATAGTTGATTGCAGTGCAGGTAGGATGAAACAGAACAATAGTTAGACTCCTAAGAAGAAAGGTCAAAGTGTGGAAAAAGTGGTGACTTTTTTTTGGTAGAATTATAATAATAACCTCCATGAGAATCTTCTCCTTGGTTGAGCAGCACAGTGGTTGATGGAGAAAATTGTCATGTGCATGTCATCCCAGGGTTCCTCATCCAAAGCAGAGCTCTGCTGCACCAGGTGTCTGAGCAAACTATGGTTTTCCCAGTTGACAGGTGAATTTGTGGATATATAATCTATGGCTAATAATTTATTCAATAGCCTTGGAAACCACCTAGAAAGGTCTTGCAATTACCTTAATTATTTAGGGATAAAAGTGAATTCGAAATGATGTTTCAGGAAATAATTCATTGTCTGTAGATTGCACTACAGCAGTCTGTCTGGACCTTTTGAGAAACGTCAGTTGGTTTTGTTAGGTTTGGTTGAAATCAGAAAGAAGTATGCTGTTTCTCAGTGACTAGATGAATTAGGTCAGAAATATGCTTGTAATAGGAAATAAAATCCAAATCAGTCCTCCAAGTCTCTCTTTAAATCAACGCCACACTATTTGAAGAGACTAGCAATGAGTTAGTGGTGATGAATTCCCACAAAAAGAGGGAGAATTTAAAGAACAAATGGGAACACAGAAATGAAATTAGACATCAGGTTATGGTATGTTACTTCATTACTGTTAAAATAGCAGTTGTCAGATAGTTGTCCATTCACACTGAGATACCAGGCATATGTAATGGAGGCTTTGCCTTTGTAGAAAGTATGATGACGGATTAGTGCTTAGATGCTGGAATAACTCTGGTAGGAGATGGATACCCTTTAGCTAAGTGAAGGGGGGGCTGCTGAGGCTGAATTTAACAAAACCAGACTTGCCCCCAGACTTGCATGCGCTCGCAGAGTGGATTTTTAATGCTGCAGGTGACATTGTTGCTGACTGAAGAATGTTCATCAAATCAGAAAACTGCTGATAAGCTGCCTTTCCCAAAAAGGGATCTCATGAACTTCTGTAAATCTCTGCCTTTCATCATACCCTGGGAGCTGAGGTAGAGGACTTGTGACACATATTATTTAGGTTTTGCTTCAGTTTATTATGGTAATCGAATGGAGCTATAGAGAGAAAAAAAATCTCAAAACATCTCCTTTATAGTCTACCTATTAAAAACTGCAGGAAAGAATGAAATCAAGCCTATGCTTTCCTTTGAATATTTGAGTAACTCAAAAATATACCATTGCAAATTGTTACTTTTTTTTTTTTTTTTCTAAACTGAAGGGAAAACTGAAGAATTATGAAGAAATGTGAGTATATTGACTTAATGTCACGTAGGCTCTCTGGCTAAGAACATTTTAACACTGAACTGAATATTATCATAAAGGAAGTGATACAACTAACTCATTCAGTAGTTTTGTGAAATATATTTATGAACAAATTTGTATGAGGCCTGATGGAATTTTATGAAATCCATCTCATTTAAAGAATGTTGTTGTTTTTTGTCAAACTGTTTTGATTCAGCTTTTCAAAAGTTCCATTCCTAAACTGAAAGGCTGGTAGAAATGAGTAAGAACGTCTTTGACGCTTCCATTAATTCCACTTTTTAGCCAAATATTTGGTGTGTTTTTTCAAGAGCTTGAACTTGGCTTATGTAGCTGTGCATTTTGGTTGCTTCATTTAGGAGTTTCAGGACTTTCTTGCATGAAATTACGTTGCTCACTGCTGAGCTACAAAGGAATTTCTTTTATTTTTGTCCTGTAAGAGAAACATTTACCATTTTAGCAAAATTGCAAAAGTATCACGTTAAATGATCACATAAGAGGCCTATTCTTTCTTATTGTATGTATGCAGTTTTCCTTAACACTTCTGCTTTGCAAATAATGAAGAGGTTGACACATAATGTCATCTATACCTGGAATTTAATCTTTTTTTTTTTCTCCTTTCATATTTCCTGGAAATCTTTATATTATACTACTATGAATAACTTGTACTACTAAAACAGTACATTTTACAATCTCCTTTCTTCATTTGGTTGTGGATGGATTTAGTGCCTCTGGTTTTATTTCTGATCTATCAAATGCGAGCATTTCTTTTGCTAATGCTCTGAACACTGAATCTAAGACCAAACCAAAAGCTCCGATCAGTGCCGTACACTTCACAAAGTTGCATAGGGCCCCCAATGGACACGTATGATTCCTGGAGATAGCAACTGAATGTTAAAATAGATGCTGTGGAGTAGTAGTGTGTCTTGTTATTTAATTTGGATGAGTGAAGAATATATTTTGGAAAGCATCATTGGGCAATATGCTCTGCCGTAAAAGAATAATTAGAGTGGGGGATCTGGGTAAGAAATGCTTTCTATGATCTAGACCTGAATAGTTTAGTTATGTCTTGTGCACTATAGGACTTTGAGTTGTTGGATAGTAAAGATAAAGAAAAAGATAAATTGAATTAATTTATTTTGAATTTATATACATGCCTCTGCTTGCATTAATATTAAGTTCCATCCAAAATCTAAATGGAAGGACTGTAATCTTAGAAGTTCTCTCAATAGCATCAGCAAATCATTCTTGTTTACCCTACATGCTAATAAAATAGGAACATGACACTCCTGAAAACAAGATTGCAAAATACAGAAAATGTGGTCTGACATTTTTTTTCTCCCCAAAGGAGGGACTGCCACTAACTAAAGTATTTCTTATGAAAGCTCGATTGCTTAAGATGCAGAATATTAAGAGAGAAAAACACTTTAGGACACAGTCATGTCACCAGCTGTTACTCACCCTTAATGAAATTGTTAAGTGATATTCTTCATAAATAGGTCAGAGAAACTTTTGAATTGTGAAGAATGTTTTATCTCTTTCTTTGAAATGTTTGTATTAAATTTAGAACTGGTAATTCATTAAGCTCATTAGCTCTGACTAGGAGAGTAGAGCAATATCTAGGATATAGATTTCAAGGCTTAAAAATGTTAGTGCTTACATATAAACATGAAAGCAGTGTGTGGAGAAAAAATATGGATCATAATATGTTTAACTGTTTTTTGAGCGTGGCCCTCTGGATTAATTAAGAACATTTTCTATATTCAGACAGTTAAATATAAACAGAATATATTATGACTTTCGGTTTACTCTGTTTTAATAGAGAAAAAGAGAATGCATTATGATGAATACAGTGAAAACTAGTTGAAACTATATTTTGTTGTTTGCTTTTTGGTCTCAGTTAAAAGATGAGAACATCACTGTATTTTACAGGATCTGAACTCCACACTATATTATTCTTGAGTAACACCAAATTTAAACAGTAAAAGTTTTGAAAAAATATATCCATACCTTTCAGTGACCTATTCTTTGTTGCAGATTTATAAAATGCTGTTCAGTTCTGCCAAACCCTTGACTTGTGATGTATTTTTTATTTAATCTTAATAGTATAATCTAATCTAATGATTTGTAGAGTTGAGTCACAGATAGTTATACTGGCTTCCTCTGGGAAAAGAGGGAACTGGAGGAAATCGAGGACTCAGCCCTTGGGAACAGTTGTAGAATCAGAGTCCAATATTGCTGCAGCCTTCCAGTCATGGAGACTGCAAAAATAGTCTTTACAGCAGTTAAAACATAACAGATATATTCCATGCTTTTTCCCGCATATTCTCTAGTTTCTTCAGTAACTTGTTTTATGGTCTTGAGGTTATAATTAGCATCTTTCCCTTTTCTGTAAAATGGGTATAAAAGCATCTAACCAATGAAACAGCTGTTGAGATTCTTGATGGAAAAGTCATAATTTCAAAAGATTTTTATCTATTGGTTAAGTTTTAGCTTAATTTGCCAATGTCACATCACAAAGAAGCCCATTGAATTTAATCTTCTTTAGGGTTTTCTTTAGGGTTTAGTAGCTGTGCATTTCTGATATCCAGGGCTTAGAGGAACCAGTTTTCACAGAAAAGCAGTACTAAAAGAAGCCACGTTTCCAAAACTACATCCAATACATGCTGTACATGCCCAGTAATTGTATTTGTTGGTCCATCTTCACCTGTATGTATTTGAATCCTCTTTGAATTTAAGCCCTTGCTTTTTTTTATTTTCTTATTTTTTTAGGTAAATCGTCACAGAAGAAATCATTCCCAACATAACCTAACGCTTGCAGACATCATTAGTACACAGGACCACACGGTAAGCAATTGCTCTATAGAATGAATAAATCACTCATGTTATTTTAAATGTTTATAATGTAAATGTTACAAACGCTTTACTGAAGAATAAATACGTAAGGCTTTGGATGCCTCAAGAGGTTAAGGGATTTGAGGGACTTGATTAATCAATAAAAAGAAAAATTTTAGAAGACACAAAGCAATTTGTATGGCTTGACTTTGTTGCTAACACAATTGTACTAAACTGATATTTCACCACTATTAATACTCGGCATAAAGGAATGTAAGCATGTCTTTGCCATGTCTTTGTCCCTATGAAGGTGTTTTTAATACTAATATTAATCTTTATAAATAAAAGTAAGCATCAAATTTAACACAATTTTCATGATACTATAAGAATCTAGGGGGAATGAGAAGGATAGAGGATTATTATTTTTTTTATCATTACATGAAAATGAATATTCAAATACAGATAAATAAATGTTAGTATCAGTAGTGCTTTTACTTATATGAATTTTTCGGGATTAGGTAGGTTCAGAAGCTTGTCATTCTTCTAATTAAGAAAATTATGGAACCTATATGTGATTTAGTGATAATTAGTGTTTCTTGCACTGTTCCTAATACTGTTAGCTCATGTGAGTGTTTTATTTTATTTTATTTAGATAGCAACTCAAACATTTACACGTACATACATTCATCTTTTTTTTTTTTTTTTTCTAAATAGCAAATTGAAAAAAAAAAAAGCACAACTACTCCATTTTGTTATTTCTATGCTAATCCTTTTAGGGCATTTTGGGTCATTTTCTCAACCTTCCATATGTTGAAAAGGTGCAGGAGGGGCAACAGCTTAACAACAAATGATGATATTTATTGAGACAGAAACAACAGAAAATATCATTAATACATATTCGGTGTTCTTTTTCATCTAATATCATCCATTTGCAGAAGGACTGAAAGTAGATCCTGAGCTGTCTTGGAAGTATTTCCTTGAAAATCTGTACAACAGTAAAAGGGATATTAACAGATATTAGACAAGGAAAATATAGCTTCCCAAACAGAGATTATATAAATATTGGGGTCATCCTTGAGATCTTTTTATTTGTCTTAGTGATAAAGTTGTTTTATAATTCCATAAACACCATACCTTGTATGCTAATTACAGAGAACACTGTGAACATTATTGAATAATGAAGACTCTTATTTTCTTAGAGACAGCACCTATACTAATTCAATAAAACCAATATAAACTTTGTTTAACCTGGGAGGTCTCAAGAATATCTTGTATTTCTGAGCTGTTTAGTTTTGAGCTGTTTAATTTAGAACAAAGGATGGATTTGAGCTACATAATTTAAATCAGATTATTTTATATGTCCAACATTTGTTACTGGATTTGATATTCTTGAGGAAAATATGACTGAACAGCAACATTTTCATCTGGAAACATATCCAATTTTTAACTTTCCAAAATGTGAGAATAGAGGTAATTCAAATCCAATGTTGAAAATCACATTTGCCGTTAGTTTTGGATTGGTTAAAATAACAGTCTGGGAAGGGTGTTGGTAAACTTTGAAAGGATGAGATTTTGGGTCTGATTCAGAGAAGCAATCAACAGCTTGAATGGTTAGCCAATGCTCCTCCCAATTTCTGCTTCCAGATGGATAGAAATATTAAAAGAATAACCTTTCTCATATGTTATTTGGCATCTCTGGCCCTGGCCAAGCACCAGAAGTTTTATGCTACAAAAATGAAGGGTTAGAAGGAAAACAAAAATTTCCAAAGATGTAAAGTGAGTTGGTTTTTTTTTTTTTTTTTTTTAATCAAAAAGTAGGTGGAGATGGGGATTAAGTCTTATTTTAGCTCTAATAATTCACCTATCCATCACTGGATAAATAGTGACATGGCTCTGCACAATAATCCCTACATACTTTCTGGGTTTTCTATGGCAATGATATACATGACAGGAATTTGCATGAGATAAATGCGAATTATAGAAAATGCACACACTAATGCCCATGTACACATTTGAGAATGTCACCTAACTCATTGTCCACAGACCTTCTCCCAGGTAAAACAGATATGTACACAGTATATATTTCATTATGTTATATACCAGCAACAGACAAAATCTATGGCAATAGTTAAATGTATTACACTGTTAATATAATGATATTTCACATAATTAAAATAACAGGTATGTTTCATTTAAAAATTCTTATGTTGCATGTCAGAGCATGCTTTATTGCCATTTAATTGCTTTGCAGGTGGCAAAAATTCTACTGAAATTGTTACAAAATCGTATTGTGACAAAATTTACTAGAGAGACCATGTAGAATTACTAATACCCCAGTCAGGCACTGACTCAGCAGTGTTTGAAAGAGAAAACATGCCCACTCTGAATCACAGTTTTGCTTCTTGAAACCCTGAGGTGTCCATGAGTTCTTTTTTTCCATGACTGACACAGCTGGGACTTCCTTAGGTAATGAGATCTGATGATCTAATGAGATGGCAGGTCAGTGGGCCTAGTTGAAGACCTTTTTTTTTTCCTTTATTTTTTCTTGATACAAATTTACTTAGCCCCCAGAAAAATCCCAAATCCTATGTCACAGCTTCATAAGGGATGTTTCAACAGATCATATAGAACCACACATCTGACCTGATGCCTCTTATTCTTGATGGCTTAAGAAAGTGTGTGCAGAACTTTGGAGGACCACAAATTGAAAGGGAGAAATAAAAACAATGAGAAAGTCTAGGTTTCACTTCTAGTATTCCTAAACTCAAATGCAACATTGATACCATGCAATCTGGTGCTGCAGCCTCATGTATATCGGCAGAGTCCATAGCCTGTTCTGACACTACAGCAAAGGGGTCAGGTTTCAGTAAGAGCAATAGCAGAGTAGGGAATCTATGAAGGTGATATCAGATTGCCAATATCACATACTGCTTTGTGTAGGTAATAGCTAAGGGCTTTGCCTTCCTGGATGTATTTTGGATAATGCACACCACAGCTGTGCTTTCCTTTGTTTATAATTCCAGTTTCAGATTGTATGTTGAGAATTGACAAACCGTTCAGTTTAGTTTTCTGCATTATAGCATAAGATCATTTAGTTCAGCTGGAAACTTGAAGAAAAGTTTTCCCTGCATGTGAATGCACACACTCCAATGAAGTGTGACCTTTTAAGGGCTGCGAGAAGCAAGAGCCTCAATACCATAGCTCATCTGAAAGACAGCACCACTTAAAAGCACGATGCCTTCTAGCATCTTGCATGAGCCTTGATTTAGTATTGACTCAAAGCAAAATGTGGCACCTATGAAGGCAATGTGACTTTTCCTGTTGTACACATATTTGGTGTTGCTCTGACATTGGTTACCCCTAAACAGGATTCTCTTTAGTCTATAAGAATCAAGAGATTTTTACACAAGTATAGTGTGTCCTTCATAGCTATTAAGGAAACACAAACTCCTGCAGCTCAATATATATGAAATGACATAATTTACTTACAATATATTTTAAATTAATTTATTTTTTACTTATAGCTAGAAACTTCACATGCATTTATATAAGTTTCTGCTAACTCAACAAATCGAGTATTATTATGGGCTTTTTTCCAGGTTAATTCTGTGTACTAATTGACTTTAAATGTTGTTTGCATATTTTCAAAAGAACTGACTAACAGAAAAAATAGGTGACTGAGAATTAATGATAAAATGTCCCCATACTAGATTAGCTAGGTGCAGACTCTTATGCATGTACTACCTAAATGGATACATTCATCTGAATAAATGATATGGTTATGATTTTTTTTTTCTTTCTTGTAGGTAGTGGAGAAAGAAGGATATCTTCTAAAAGCTAAAATAGCAGACGGTGGCAAGAAATTAAGGTATTATACATGAATGTTACAGAACTTATCTGTTGTAAACACATATCCGCTCTGAATTTTAAGCATGTATAGCTATTATTGCAACTTATAACTAAAACAACATTGTTTCAGTATCAACCCCAATGTATGATCAGCTTTTGGATTTTTACAGTCCCAGAAAGCAAGCAACAGCAGCTAATAGGCTGATTGCAGGCAATGAGCATGTGTTAATATAAGCCTCTATAATATAAGCCTTTATATTATATTTATTATATACATATTAGGGACTTCCTTAAGGCACCACACAAGCCAATAACATCTTTTCCAGTGGGAATTTTTTAGGCGCTGAGTGTGCACTTGAGGGGTCAAGGATAGGAACCTGCCTTGTGGTGATGCCACAGGGATGCATAGGCAAGATTATCAAAAGCAGTCAGCTCTTGCCCACTTAAGACTATCTCTGCTTAACTATTTATGGAAGGATTTGCTATCAATTCCTGTATCTAGATACCTGTAAGGTTGCAGCAGTGATGTGACCTGTACTGTGCAATACCAATGGGAATGAGAGAGTAATATGAAATATTAAGTTTTCTTCCTGGAGAAATAAGTTATCGTACCTATATAGTGATAAACTATAAGGATCCTAGAAGAAAAAAAAAAAAAAAGAAAAAGGAGTCTGGATGTCACCTATTCCAGAATTTCACCTGAAACTAGAACATTCATTGTCCACACTTGGCTAAATCTTCTGCAGCTGGGTACCCTGCAGATGGCAATGCATCAGAAACTGGTGTCACTTGCATGTTGGGAAAAGGCATCAAAGCCAGTATTACTCTATTCCCCTCTTGGGGCACTGGCCAAAGCTTCTGCAGGATGTGCATAGGCTGGGCATGATCTGTGAATGTGCCCAGACCGGGAAGGGGTTCATCTTCCTGGTGGGAGCCAGTGCATATGGGGACCCTTAGTGCAAAGCATCCCTATGGCTTGGCATTGTGCACTGGCTCGCCATGGGCATAGGAAGGAGGCAGCCTAGCTCGGCCACTTGTGCTTTTAAATAGTACTGAACAGTCTTACATTTTTAAATAGCCTCAGAAATTGCGAGCACCACTGAAGCTATAATGTGCTGCCATCAGGTGTTCGTTTGACAGAATGCAAATGCACCAGTGGCTGTTGCGTCGGATGCGTTTCAGCATCTGCATGGTTGGATTTCATATTTCAGGAGCTGTCTGGCTCTCTGTTTCAACAATAATTTTAATGTCACAGTAATAGATGGATTCATGCAATATGCTTGTTGACTCTAGCTGGGTCTTCTCTGCATACTGGTATTTATACAGACCAAACATGGGTAATGATGATTTATTTACTTTCTATCTGCTTTACCTGACTCTTCCTTTCACTTATCTAAACTTGCTATTCATTGACTGGAAATGACTTCTTGAACAATCTTGGCACCACATGGCAAAAACTAAAATATTGTGAATGGACTTTTCTAAAGAGCTTGAAAACTTCAGGTCACTGCATGTATCCAATGAAATACGGTGTCCCATCTGTACAAAAACTAATGCACTTTAAAGCATTTTTTTGTTTCTGTTAAATCTGACTAATAACTCTATGGCTAATCTGATAAAAAAGCTTGTTTAGTTTATGTACCTTCAATTTTTAGGTCACAAAAGCAATGAAATTTTGATTTCAAAATGTCGTTTTTTTAAATGAAACAACTGTAGTTTAAAAGGACCAGGGAATTTGAGTTTAGGGAAAAAAAAATCTTCTTACAGATATTGTGGTGAAATTCAGGTGCATTCTCTTAGCTTCTATAATTCCTATAGTCTCCTGCAAACACATTAAATGTCCTTATCCCTGATGGAATTATAGCATTCTCCCCTTAAAATTCAGAATGAAACTTAGATAAAACATCTTAACTGACAGTTTTTAAGAAATACTTTGTAAGTTTATGTAGAAGGACAGTGTTTTCTCCTGTAAGGGTATCTGGTGAAGGGCCTTTTCCAATGCAACAAGGGGTAATAAGAAAGGGAGGCAGTGATGGGAACCAAGTCTGATGAGGGCATGTTTATTCCAGCAGGGTTATCTGGTTGAGTACTTCTAAGTTAAGAGACAATGGCCAGAAAAAAAAAAAACAA